>RJWH01001262.1:49645-417590 GCA_004363575.1 Solenodon paradoxus
GAGGAGGAGGAGGAGGAGGAGGAGGAGGAGGAGGAGGAGCAGCAGCAGCAGCAGGAGCGGGAGCTGTGGCGGCGGCGGCCGCGGCGGCGGCGGCGGCAGCAGCAGCAGCAGCAGCAGGAGGCGGCGGCTATGGGGGCTCGTCCTCGGGGTACGGGGTGCTGAGCTCCCCCCGGCAGCAGGGCGGCGGCATGATGATGGGCCCCGGGGGCGGCGGGGCCGCGAGCCTCAGCAAGGCGGCCGCCGGCGCGGCGGCGGGGGGCTTCCAGCGCTTCGCCGGGCAGAACCAGCACCCGTCGGGGGCCACCCCGACTCTCAACCAGCTGCTCACGTCTCCCAGCCCCATGATGAGGAGCTACGGCGGCAGCTACCCCGACTACAGCAGCCCCAGCGCGCCGCCGCCGCCGTCGCAGCCCCAGTCCCAGGCGGCGGCGGCGGCGGGGGCGGCGGCGGGCGGCCAGCAGGCGGCCGCGGGCATGGGCTTGGGCAAGGACATGGGCGCCCAGTACGCCGCCGCCAGCCCGGCCTGGGCGGCCGCGCAACAAAGGAGCCACCCGGCGATGAGCCCCGGCACCCCCGGCGCGGCCATGGGCCGATCCCAGGTAACCCCCGCGCCGGCCGGGCCTGCTTCCGCCGCGCGGCCTGGGCGCCGCGAGCCCCACTTTCTTTCTCTCCGCGCACTTTTCCGCGTCCGCGCCGGGGGAGGCGGGGGCGGGCGCCCGGGGCCCTGTTCGCTCGGAGGCCGGCCGGGGCCGGGGCCGGGGTCTCGCGGGGCCGGGCCGTGTCCCGGGGCGCCGGTGACCCAGCGCCCGGCCGCGCCCCCCGGCCAGGCCCGGGCCGCGCTCTCGGCGGCGGGGCGCTCCGGCCCGGCTGCGGCGCGAGGCTGAGCCGGCGGCCGGGTGGCGGCCGCACGCGCGCGGGGAGCGGCCGGGCTCTGAGCGCCGCCTGCCGCCTCGGCCCCTTCGCGGAGCCGGAGAGGCGCCGGCAGAGGCGGGGAGCGAGGAGGGCGGCTTTGTGGCGCCCGAGCGCGTTTTCGGAGCGGAGTCCGCCGCTCGGAGACACCCGATGCGGGCTGGACTTGCAATGTGTAGGCGCCCAAACAATGCCCGCATTTACGACGACGCGGAGCTGAGAGGCTCGGAGCCTATCCGCTCCCGAGCGGGGCCGGGCACCGCGCTGTGGCCGCGGGCTGCTCGGCAAGGAGTCACCTTCACCCGCCAGGCCGAGCTCCAGGCGCCCACCCCGGTTCAGTGGACTTGTTTTGACCATGGATTAGGCACACATCTGATTCAGCAGAGCCAGGAAAAGCAGCAGGCCGGTGCGAACGGATCCTTTCGGATCGGATTTATTTGAATTTTCTGTCCTGTGCGGCCCTCCCGGCCCTAGCGCGTTCTTAGGAAGGGGCCTGCACGCTCGCTGCTTCTAGCTCGTAGGCTGAGCCTAAAGACTGACTTGATCTCCTTTGCAAGGTTTGGAATTTGAATTGTGGAGGTAAACTGGCTGTAATAGTCTCCAGACAGCTGCCTCTGAGTTGACATCTAATCTGCCATCTGATTGGCTCCCCTCTCACCATTGGGCATTTAGCAGTGCTGATGTAAATAGAAGTGCTGAGCCGCACAGTCACAAAAATTCCTGCCACAAATAATAACTGAGCTCTGTTTCCAGCAGATGTAAGGTCGAATGTTACTTAAAGCTTAAATTGTTATGAATCATGCTTATTAATAAGAGGGTTAAAGACATGAGAACCTGATGCTGGTGTCTAGTCTTGGGCATTTCCACAATTAAGATCTTATTTTGACGTTTAATATGGACATCACCTACATCGCGTGCCCTGATTGCAGGGTGAGGATGTGGCAATTGAAAAATAATGAAACCAGGAATGTTGTCAGTTGTGGGATTTATAAAGGTTTTACAAAAGTCTCCTTTATAGATTAAACTATGAAAAATATTTGAATTATCCCAGGACACATAGTTTAATGTAAAATAAATAAAAAGCAGAGTTATACCGTTAAAAATGTGAAGATTCTGATAGGCAATAATACCTTTTTGTGATGTTTAATTTTTTAAAAACGAGATGAAAGCTGTATTTCTAGTAATTTGTGATTTAGCCACTCTGGTCCTTTAAAAAGTGTTTGTGGGTGAGGAGTTTTAGTTCTAACTGATATATTTAAAAAGCATGAAGTGAGAAAGCTAATAATTTTTGCAGGCGACAGTTACAAAGGGAAAAATGGGTGTTGTGAAATACTGAAAATTATTTTATATTTGCTGCCGATTTGGGCGATACAGAAATGTTCCAAGAATCTTTTGTTTTTCCTTCGTCATTATGTGAGATTAGCTAGTGGGAGGCTTATTTGAACTGCTTACACAATGAATTAGGGAAATTATATTATGTGCAAGTTGTGCTGGGTGTGTTTTTTCCAAACAATTTTTCCTTCCTAGACACCTTAATGCTATGAAAGTAAAAAAGAATTCTGATCTGTTAGAAAGAAACAACAGTGGTTGTGATATATATATATATATATATATATATATATTTAATTTAGGAAGGTGCATTTTAGTGGTCATGTACTGGAGTGGAGACTTGTCAGTGAATGAAGGACTGAGCTGAACAGATAGCCTGGTGACTACCAGACTGGGGACATTCGTGTCCATTGCTTGCAAATCTTCAGTGGAATTTTACTTTTAACAATAATATGTTTTCCTGTTCTTGATAGCAAACTGGCCATTTACAATTTCGTTTTTGATTTGCACAAGTACAGACAGAAACGTGTAAATCCACGTCATTAATTTGGTAAAGATTTGCTTTGTTAGATTGCTTTTTAAAGGGACAGTTTGGAATTCACTTCTTTGTAAACTAGAAACAGTGATCAAGGCAGATGTAGGTTGGTGTTACGTCAGAGTATTGTTTCTTAATGGTACCAATCATTTAAAGTATTTTGTTTTCTTGGAATGAGAGTGAATCCATTATGTCCTCAGTATGACCCTTGGGAATATCTTATTTTTGAGGGTAAGAAAATGATGGCATATGACCTAGATTTACATATTTCTTTTAGGTATCTTACTGTAGTGTTCAATGTGTCTTTTTAATGTATATTTTTCTTTTTGGAAAGCTAGATTATTTAGTATTTGTTTGGATAACTATTCTAAGAAATAGTCATTTGTTCAAAATATTAAATACCACTTAACTATAGATAATAAGATACTATATCATGTTAAATGATGACTTTTCTTGTGGTTTTGAACACATTTAGTTTCATTTTTGATTTTAGGAAATGATTTCTATTGGGTGGCAAATGTTTTTGTAACGAAACGAAACACGCGTGTATTGTAGGGGGGAGAGTCTTATTAAAAAGGGAAATAAGCCATTTTACGAGATAGTTTGTCACTAGAGATTTGTGAGATAAGGGATTCAGAAAGAGCAGTCTCAAAAGAAATACTGAGATTCACTCGCATCAATAAGATGTTCTTGTGTCCACATTTGTGCTGATTGGATTAATGCTATTTTAATTTTAGTTCTGTAGAATATAATACAATGTAATAATAATAATAATAAAGGCTTGTTTACCATGAAAAGAAGAGTGATTAGCTGGTTTATGAAGCCGGAAGTTACCGACTGGGGCTGCTGCCTGAAGATGAATATGAGATGCAGTCCACCCGCCACTCTCCCGCTTCCCCTCCCACAGCAGGGAGAGCCCCTCCCTGAGAGCTTTCCCTGTCGGTATTTCCAATCTTGTAGAGATTTTTGTGGCCCAAGGTTGTGTACTTGCCGCGGTGTGACTGTCTGGCTGCTGTGTCCTCAGGAGGGGTGGGATTGGCAACTGAGGGTCGTAGAAAAGGCCTCTTTAAAAATAACACAAAAAGAAAATATAACAAAAATACTTAGTTTCCTTCTCTTGGGTTATCTGGGAGGATCTTATACAAGAATTAAAACTGTTTTCGTTGGGGATCTTGATTTTTGTGCACTTGTTCTTGACATTTTTCTTAATAATTGATCTTTAAGATAGCTGTCACTTAATTTTACTTTCGTGGTAGCACTAAATCGGTAAGTCTATTCCAGGGGACGACATATTCATCACAGCCTCTCCTTGGACCTATAATGAGAAACAGTAATCCTTCTTTTCTTTTTTCTTTTTTTTTTCGGTTTTGTTTTTTTATCTGTATTTAGGAGTGAATCTTTGGCAGGGCTTTTCATACTTGCTCCATTTTTCCGAGTATCACATTGTATCAGAAGTATCAGAAGAGTTCTGGATATGAACATAATCCACATCACACTTGGGCACTTTTACTAATGTACTCTACTACATTACCCTAAATCCTGAAATAGCATGTTCTCTCATTAGAATTAAAGAATAACATCTTCACTCTGGTATAAAAATAGCATTACTTCTGGTTTGAGAACCGATTTAAAAAATGTCAAGAGTGCAGAAGGAAAGCTCAATATAAACTCTCTTGTAGTTTTATTAGACAGATATGTTTGAAAGAAATCAGGTATTATAGGTGAGGTTGAGTTTTCAGTTCTGTTTTTCACTAATGGCCTTTATAATGTGGGGGGCAAGGTGTCTCTCTAAAAAAAAAAAAAAAAAAAAGACTTCTGATGTAATAAGGCTTAACTTATTCCCTGAGATCAATACCAGTAATTTGAAAGGCAAACTGAAAATATCATTTCATTTATTTAACCCTCTCCTCTCCTAGGAAGACTGTGTTTTGACTTAAAATTTATGGAGAGCTGTGAGATTTTGCTATTTATTTTGAAGACATTGGAGATGTAAAATTTGGATGTATTGACTCACTTTTGTGCTGTGTGTAGATGTGTAAATTTGAGGACTAATATCGATATCTGAAAGATCTTTTAGTTACTTACAACAGATTCATGGAGGCTCAAAATGAATTTTAATAGAATTCAAATTCCACTTTTTTTTGAGTGTGTGCAATACTTAGGTTTTCAAAACGAATGTCATACGTTTCTATAAGGTTTTGCAGTGCCCTTTAAACGTAGCAACCACATCCACCCCTGGTTATTTCAGGAGTGAGTGAGTGGGGTCTTGCTTTTCAGAAGTACCTTTCATTACAGGGAGGTGGGTGCAGATTCTCTATGGATATGTAAAAGGGGTCTGCACACTCGCTGTGTCTGTGGTGTGTGTGCGCCTGAGGCCAAGGAGCTCCGGTTCTCTGTCCCTGTGTGACAGGAGAAGTTCCAGGCAAAACGGCCCCCCCAACCCCTGTGTGCGTGTGTGCATGTGTGTGTGTGCGCGTGTGTGCGTGATAGATGTGGCGTTATTGAACAACACTGCCTTTTCCAGCTTGGAGGCTATTTGTGCAAGACTAAGTGACCCTTTTGGTTTAATTGGGTGATTGAGTTAATTTTGATCTAAAAACTAGATGTATTTTAGTGACTTCTCAGAAATTTGATGAAAAGATAATGATGTAGGTATGTTACCTGGGTGTCACTAAGCAGCCAGTGACTGCCTGGTGTTGATGAGCGGGACTGGTGGTGCGTGCACACTCAGTCTTCGCTCACTGATCAAAGTGAAAATGTTTCCTCAGTGAGTTTTCAGCACATGTTCTGTTTTCAAAGTCTTTAAGTGGGACTAGTTCTAAGAAAACGGGTATCTTAGATTTCCTTGTTTGATTGGTATCCAGTAGGCAGTTTTCATACCCACTTCTAACTGGATCAATGCCAAGGACTTTAGATGGGTACTAAGTTTGACAGATGAGCTAATGATGGAATTCATTTATTTCTTGAATGGTATTTATTGCTAGGAAAGAGACTAAAGCCTGAAGATCTTAAGTATATCAGCTTTACAAAGATGACTCTGGAGAGATGGCAGCAGAATTGGGAGTTCTGTGTCATACAGGACAGTCCTTTTGAATGGAACTGGGTTTGGCCTCTGCTTACTGTCTCAGCCTTGATGAAAGGTGAAACTTTAGACCCGAAGGAAGTCATTCCTTATTAGGTGGAAGGGAAGCCCCTGAAGGGAAGCCATATTTAGTGACATCAGAAGAAGTTTCCAGGCCACATTTTTTATTTGGGATGCTACCAGGAGTGTGCGCGCGTGAGTGTGTGTGGGGTGATGAATCCAGAACTCCACCATTCGAACCATTTCAAGTGTAGTTAGTGGCTCAGAGTGCACTTTCTTGCAGTCACATCACGCATTCCCAGAACTTTGTCATCTCCCCAAACTGAAATAAAACATTTTGTCTCTTCCTTTTGTTAAATTATAAAATTGTTAGTTATTACTATGTATTAGAAACAAAAACGCTTATTTTATGGCCATTCCTCTTGCCACTTCTTGGCTCGTTTTCCGGAGGAATGAGCATCAGCGGTGCTTCTGTGTCTCCAGCCCTTCGCTTCCTCCCGGTTCTACATTTGGGGTAATTTCCCCAGATTTCATCATATTTGCAAATGTGTGTTGTGTGGATTGTATCATTGTCAGCATGCCATTAAAAGTTTAAAAGCAGCCTTTAGGAGCCTTTCTGCTTAAAGATTTGGGGAACTTTGCTGAGAGAAATGTGGACTTCGTTGGATAATGTAGTACAGAAATGAACTGTTGGCGTGATACTTTCCTCCCTTTACTTTTCTCATCTTTTCCGTATTTTTAGTCTCTTTAAAACATTAGGAGTTTTATTTTTGTGTTATTCTGAAAACCAATTACAGTGATAACTGTTTTTTTATCCTGTTTGTGTTTTAAGTTCTGGGCTTTACCCCAGCACCCCTCTGCCCGGCTGCCCCCTTTGCAGATGATAGTGTGTCCCAGTTTTGTGCTTCCCTCCTCATAATTTTATTTGTAGCCCTCTGCAAAACTGCAGAAATTCTTTGTACTTGAAAAGCATTCATAAATTAAGAGGAGTGGCCTTTTACTTCCATTTCCTTAGGAGCAGCTACAAAGGGTACTTCTTAGATTCTGGTTAGTCTTTCTTTTGAACAGGCTTTTTTTTTTCTCGGTGTAAAATATTGGCGTTGTATTTGGGCTTCTATTCATGCTGGCATATAGCCTTATCTTTATGCGATCAGTTGGGCACTTTTGCTCCGGACTGCAGAGAATGAACTGTGATTTGAGAGCTTCTGCTGGGAAGCACAATGCTTTCTTTCAGTGTAAACATTTAGCATTTGTGTCTACTCTGAGGCCTGCGTCACACAAATATCTGCTCCAATCAATTGGCAAATATTTATTGAGAACCATTTTCTTATTTTCTTAGTCTTGAGCCAGACACAGCCGGTAGGCGGGGCCTGGGGTCCCTGCTGACTGTGTGGGGCCCTGCTGTACCTGTGTCTGGTGTTGGGCATTGCTTCCTTAGAACTGGCTCATTTAAACAAAATGCAAATGACAGCCACGTGGGTCAGCAGTCTGTTGACCTGCTGATTTTTGGATCGGGGAGTGGATTTGGCAAAACCAAGAACTGAAGATTGTTAGGATGTAGTTGATGTGAGCTGATGACTCTTTTCCATTTCTACCAATCAATTACTGGCTTTGTGCCAGCGCGAAATAGAGATCCACTACAGGGAAGAATAATTCAGAGAAGGAAGATATAATCACTTTGAAATTTATATAGCATGGTTCTTTTTCTTTTTATCAGTATTTTACATTATATAGTCTCTTGAAAAAAGTTGAAGCAGTCTGCTCAGATTTAGGAAGATACTTAGATAGCTGGAGTATTTTTGGTAACTGTTTAGATAATGTATGCTGGCTGAGGAGTAAATTCAGCTACTGCTCTGGGTTCTGAAATAAACCTTTCAGAAAGCGAGGCATTGGTGATTAGTGGAGACTGTCTCAGAATTCTTACCATCTCCCGTTTCTCCTTGTGATGAGCATCTTAGAAGTTAAGCTATTCATCATACTTTGTAACTTTATTTTTAAACGGTTGGTAATTCTAAAATTTGTCTGGAATTTGACATTCTAATTTCTGAAATTTTAAGAAGCAAAGTTTAAGATTCAGTGACTATATTATATATATATATATATATATTAAGCTATAAACGCGTTTTAATACTCTTTACATTTTCTCCTTCCAGTTTGTATATTTTATAATAAATTCATTTTAATCAGTGAATTATCAATGACGGGCGAAATAGAAATGTAAAACACTGCACTGCTGAGAGGGTATCTTTCTGAAGCAGACGTATTTTGAGGGAACGGTATGTTTGTTGTGTGTGAGTTTATTTCTGTGATTACGAGGATTTATGAGAGAATGAGAGTTAGGACAAGGCTTCCTGATGTGATGGCAAGCTGGCGAGACCTGGTGCTCTGAGAGGCTCAGCGCTGCCTTGTGAGATCCGGCGGGGCTCGGTGTCCTGTCTGGGACGCTGCCTGCTGGGTGGGGTTAGCACCGAGGTCATTGCTCTAAATCCTGCCGCTTCTGTGCCAGATGCTTCTGTTCCCACCTGCCTTTCGGCAAATGAAGGAGGCCACCTTGCTTTGGGTGTGACGATGCACAGTCCCCTGCCCCTTCGAGAGTCACCCCTGTCCAAAGAAACAAAACAAAAACAAACAAAAAACTAAACTACTGCTGTGCACCACCAAACAGCTCATTAAGCCACACTGGGTCCCAGATATGTTGAGTGGATAAACGGACCTGGGCGGATTTTGTAATTTTGCTATGATTTCTTTCACAGAATGTAGTTTTATATTGAGATTCACATACGACTATGTGAATTGGTTTTGATGGGACAATAGAACCTACACTGGGCTGATGTCTTAGCTGCTGCCTCATTCAAGAAGACTTCCTTTATATTAATTAGTGAATTGTGTCCTCTGGCCAAGAGTCATTCCTTTATTATACCTCTGAGACCTTTCTACTTCATGACCTGCACATATCCCTGCCTTTTAGGGGAAGTTCTTTTAGCAAAGAATCATGTTCCTGGGCAGTGAGCTTTGGGCTCTGTAGTTTAATAACTTGCTTTGCCTGCTTTAACGTCATCGGATGTGTGAGTCAGATTTGGTGCTTAGTGAGAGCAGGACTTACGTGTGTCATGGAGGTGCGAGCAGGCTGCCGAGTCCTGCACACCGTGACTCTGAGTGCCACAAGGGCCTGCCTCAACTGTGTAGAGAGCTGTCGTTCGTTTTTCTCAATTTGGAGATTGACAAAAATATCAGAGACATTTATTTCTATTAAGAACAAACACTTACTGAGCACCACTTGCTGGTTAAGATAGAGTAAATATAACACATGATCCATAATTTCTCTGGGTGAATTATAGACTCCTGGTGTTTTACAAAGTGGAAATTAAAATGAACGATTACATTATTCTTCTGCAGTTATATGCAGAAGGATTATATTCCTCAGTGAGCATCATCCAAGAAGTATTTGAAAGAGTAGTTGACAATGCGTCCAAAGTGAACATTTCCTCATGTATTATTACATATTGCCTGTATAATAAAAATTTCAAGGAAGTCTGTTGAGTCTGTGCTTCGTTGTTTTATGTGCAAGGTCATTGTACTTGGAGATTGTTCTTTGGTGCTATGATGCTGATCTTAATGTGGACTTTTCTACTAAAGAAATGGCTCTGTGTATAGATGCACACATATATGTGTGTGTATGTGTCTATATATATATATATATATATATATATAGACACATACGTCTTTTAAAGGAAGGGCAGGAATGAAGGCGAGCAGAGGCAGGCAGGAAGAGAGAGGAGGAAGAGGCACTTTATTTAGTTGTTCGGCCAGGTCG
Organism: Solenodon paradoxus; assembly: GCA_004363575.1. NCBI lineage: Eukaryota > Metazoa > Chordata > Mammalia > Eulipotyphla > Solenodontidae > Solenodon > Solenodon paradoxus. Next base: position 59,315 of record RJWH01001262.1, read on the forward strand.
TTGCTGCCGGCCCTGGGATGCCAACTTTGTGATGAACGTGGACTGCGCCCACCTGCTGCTCCGCCAGGGCACAGCAGCTCTGCATTTTTTTGGTAGGAGGATTTACTAGTCCCTTCATCTAACATCCATGTACCGGGTGGTCTGCTGCCACGGCTTCGGTACTGCAGAGCTGTGTCATGGTGTCCAGAGCCTGGACAAGACCCGTTAGCGGAGAGTCTGCTGTGTGCCTGGCACCATTGGATGATGGCTTTCCCGTGACTAGGGTCTGACGGTGCAGTGACTAGCAGGACAAGTCAGCTTGCTACATGATCCCTTGTAAACTCCATAGCAGAACTTTTCATCGTGGAGGGACACTCAGGGAAGCTAGATTCTCGTGGAGGTGGGGGTGGGAAAGCTCGGGGTGGTGAATCAGGCCTTGAGAGATGAGACCTGGCTGATGAGCAGCTGACCCGAGTGAAGAGGTGTGGGGATCGCAGTGGCCAGGATGGCAGGGGAGGCCAGCTAAGAGCAGAGCCCCAAGGGGCGCAGCTGCAGGCGCACTGGGAGGGTGGGCATTACTCCTGCGTGTCCTGGGGTCTGTTACTTCACCTCTCGTAGGTTTGTTAGTCCCTCGTTCCTAAAGGGGTGGAAAGAACACTTAACTCTGGGATTTGTCATAAAGTACTGACATACTGGTATGTTATTGGGAAAGAAAAAGGACGTTTTAAGATGGTAATAAAAAACTGGACTTTCTTATGGATGAGAAATTACAGTGAGTAGAAAGTGTTTCTGTATTCCTGAATCTAACTCATTACTCTAACAAAACCTGTTAGTCTTTACTGAGAACAAAGAGCTTAAAGCTTATTTCTGATCCAGCAGCTATTTACTGCCTGATGTCTGTCCGCCTTTGCAGGTGCTGAGGAAGAGTAAGTTATGGGGTAGCTGCCCACATTTCTAAAATGTCTGCTGGAGCGCTTCATTATTTTAGTCATCATTTTTTAACTGATAAGGAAAAATAAATTCAGAAGAGTGATACTAGAAACATTTAATTTCACCACCATCAACAAACATTTTTGACCTTGGCGGAGGGTCACTGTATGAGAGAAAAAGCCAGGAAGTATTTGTAGACTGTTGAATGTTGTATTGGTTACTGTTTAGACAGGGGACTGTTCTTAGATTATTGAGTCCATATGGGTGATTTAAAAAATAAGATCATTTGTGTGGTATTTCATTTTATTTTCTCTTCCACTTAATTAGAAGTCTGGTTTGAATAACTCTGGTCTTCTAGGTAGTCAGATTTTGACTTGAAGGAAATTGGTGGTATTTCTAACTTCCAAATAGATGAGATAGTTCTTTTGCTTCTAATTTATTAAGTAAACAAGTAGTTTATAATTGCTAACTGTTGAAAAGTCGAACATCTGTTATGATTTCGCTGCCTTTGAGAATCTTCCTCCCCCTCAGTGCCACCTCCCTTGGCTCGTTCTGTTGGCTGGACACCATTCAGGACGGCCCCTGCTACGCGGCAGGGTGTGCTGTGGCAGCGTCATCACCCCGTCGCCTGGTGTCCAGTACCGGTGGCAAGACTTTGTCCTTGCTCTGAAGTCTGTGCATGCTAGCACTGTGGTGTTTATTTTTATTCCACACTTTGGGAGTGAAGATAGGATGTGAAAAGCAATTTCGCATTTTGTCTTGTGTGCTACATTCCTACGATTCCCATTTTGCTGTCATTAGCAAGGAGAGAAAAATGGATAGAGAAGATGAAATTTTTTTAAGACAGTTCTATTTCGGTTATTTAAAGGAATATATGCACTTTCAATCTAAGGACTTTCTTGGTCGAAGTCCTTTCCGGTTTATTGGAACACCGACGGACAATTACACTCAGCTCGGAAGATGTGTAGCCCGTTTGTGTTGAAGTTTTAATCTGGGCACACCGGGGACTGTCACACAAAGTGCATGCTAAACATAAAGCTGAAATCCGGCCTGATTTGCCTCTCTGGTGCTTTTTAAGAACCGTCCAAGTTTCACACACGAAATAAACGAGGTAGTGTGTACTGCGTCACATGATCAAAATATTTTTCCCCTTGTTGCTGCTGCCAGAAGCGGTCATTGCTTTTCCCCAGCCTGGCCTGTTGGGCGTCCTGCCAGGCGCTGGAGGCAGCCCTTCCTGAGCCCTCCATTCTTAACCTCTGTCTGAAGTGCGTGACCTTCACATATGCAGATGAGCCATGTGTTCTGTGAATTGAAACTTGCTGCCTCAGGAAGAAAGGGTTTTCTTTTGATTCCACTGGGAATTTGACAGCCATTCATCCCTGACCTGGGCAGAGGTAATGCAAGGAAATTGGATTCCGACGGAACATGGAGCATCGGCGGCCGGCGGACGGGTGGGCCAGCGGCGGGGGCAGCGGCCAGCGAACCTGCGGGAGGTGGGTCGCAGTGTCCCCGCTGCAGGCGGCCTGCGGTGTGAGCGTTGGCGAGCAAAGTTGAGAAGACATAAATGTCCTCGAAAATAGACATTGTCGTCTTGGGCCTTTAAGTTAATTTGGACCCAAGTTTTCCTCTCCCTTTCTAGCCTAAATTTTCAATTTTTGTTTTAATTTTATTTCTTCATTTCTACTTGAGAATTAAATAACTTTATATGATGGGCAAGCATAGGCCTAAACACATTTAATATAGACAAACCTTTCAAAAGAAGTCACTAGACAATTGGAGAGATGAATGTATGACTCGCATCTGGAAGAATTAACAGACTTCTTTGCCTTTGTGCTGTAAAAAATTGACATTTATCTATACTTAAAGTTTTACTCATGAGAGAGTTCTTAGTTTGGTTGTGATTAACGAAAATAATGAACACAGTGAATTTCTGGATTTTGATTAGACAAAATTAGTTTTAGAGAATGTTTATCTTTGTTAGTAAACATACTTAAAATGAAAGTAAAATTCAATACAAATAATAGTCATGACACTTGATGAGCTTGATCTGACAGTGTTGGGCCGGAAGCTCCTGCTGTGAGAATTGCAGGTCTGCAGTGGTGCTCCAGCTGGTTTCTTAGCAGGAGGACGGCTGCTCAGGTGTCCGAGTGCCAGGCTGTCCTGGGAAATACCAGGTCAGATCTGTGCGGGTTGTGGGCGGCGGTGGACAGTCTGGCTCTTCCTATGCGGGGAATGAGCCCGTGGATACAGCACACTAAGAGGGAAGCAAGATTATCCCTGGTCTTGAGAAAGATTTGTTTCTTTTCCATATGAGGACTAACAAAGATTTTTGGGAGGCAGAGTACCTGGTCATTGTCATGCAGACAGTGGGGCCTTAGATGGGTTTCAGTTACGAATGAGCATCCTTCAAGGTAGATCTGACTTCCCAGGGTCTTTAAAGCAGGTGGTGGTCATGGGTCATCAGGAGACCTGTGGTGATTTTATTTTTTTTAAAGAGTGGCTTAAGGTTATGATGTGTGGATCCAAGAAACCTGCCTCTCCTCGTTGCGTGGATTGGTAAAACTTATAAAATTGTGCTGTTTCCTCTTCTTGGCTTCTCAGACAAAGAAGTGCTGGTTCAGAGAAAGGTTTTGAGAAGAACCCTAAAAGTGATGTCATAGAGTGATGACAGCAGCATCAGTTCTGGTCCTGCACACCTGCTTGTGTTCCAGGCATACGGCCTCTGGTAGCCGTCTTGCCATGGTCCTGCAGGGTGGCAGCCTCCTCCCTGGTTAGGGCAGCAAGCCGTTGGAGTGACGGCATTCGTTCCGTGTCCAGGTTTGTCTGGTGCCTTAGCCCACATCCTCTCCACTCACGGAGTGGTTCTCAAACCCCCTTGAGATCCCCCAGGGAGTCAGATGCTGTCAGGCCATGGAGTGACCTGTACATCCACCTTTCTGCCTACAGGTCGCTGATGAGTTGGAGGTAAAATCTCAATAAAAAGACTTTGGTGTTGCTATTAGAACATGTAGAAGTACATCCCTGTAACTGAAGGGTATTGGTGGGTTTCAGCCCCACAGTCACTACAGACAGAGGAGACAGGTGCTCCCAGGCAGCTCATGTGGGCGGCCGCGTTTCCCTGAGTGCACATCAGTGGCAGGAGGTATGCCTGATCTGGGGCTCTGCTTTGTGTTGGCGCATCAGGAGGCTGTGAAACCGGCGGTGTTTTGAGAGGAGCGTAGACTCTTCTTTCTCTGCTTGTTTACATGTGTCTGGGACCGCACTTTCTGGGGCTGGAAGGTGGTGCATGAGCACCTGTGCCAGTGTCCAGCACATGTATGTGCTTAAGTGTTGTGGATGAGAGAATAGATGAGTGGACAGGACGTGTCTTAAGGTCACTTAGTGCTTCGTGTCCAGAAATCTAAGTCCAAGGCATTTTGGGGAGAGAATAAGGGAAAGGAGAGGTGACATGGGCCAAGAGATCGAGGTGAAGGGAGAAGGCAGGCAGCTGGAAGAGAGAATGTTAGAGCAAGAGACAAACAAAACGTGTACTCTTCGTTAAGTGGCCTGTGTGAAGTACCGGGGTGGTGAAAGTGTTAAGTCAAACCCCCAGATTAGAATCTTAAAATAATCAGATGCTAAGGCATAGTTAAAAGAACACATGGAAGGGAGAAAGTCCCTGCAGTTTTCTGGCGAAGTCATTTCATGACATAGTCCTGATTATTTGTCTTTGTTGCTGCCACACAGCCATTCTGGAGCCAGATGCAGTGGTGGTGAGCGCCGGTTCCAGCTGAGCCGTGGGCCCAGTTGAGTGACTGTCTCTCCCGCTTTGTGCTGAGACACTTCAAGCTGGTTAGGACGGAGAACCCTTCTAGTTTTTCTCTTCCTAATTATGTTCCAGTGCTGGGAAAGTTTCCTTGTATGTCTCCAGCTGGTCTTCTCTTTTAAGATTTGTCAATAAAGCCAAATCTCATAGCTTAAAGAATCTATTTGGTCATAACCCTGTCCTACACGAGCCATGTCAGTTAACTTTCACGTAGCAGTAGTGAAGACGTGTTTGAACAGCCAGGAAGGTCCGGACACTGCTCTCAGTGTTCATGTGATTTTCCAGGGTTTCAGCGTTGGGTTCCCTCACCTCCTGCTAATTTCAGGCTGAAAATATTGCCAAACGCTATGCCTTCAGACTACTGTTTTTAGCACAGAATTAAATGGAGGTGCCTCTGTATCTTGTTTCCTACTTTATAATACCATTTGATTTTCTTTATAATTTAGAGTACTCATAGATGGATAGATTTTGAAGTAAATGCTGACTACACTTAAGGCATGTCAAGCAAATGAATTAAGTCTCTTTAAGAGCCCACAGGAAGCAAAACCCAAACAAAATAGTAATCTTTTTTTTGGCTGTTGCTGCATGTCACAGGCGTGCCTTTTCTTCAGAACAGGGCTTTAGTTTGTGAAACTTTTGAAGGGAATGGGCATCTTTAATATCTTAGCTACCTTTTAATCTTGGTCGTTAGAAAAAATGGATCTTTTGCCTGGAAATCTAGCGGTTGTCTACCTGTCAGTAATCTCATAATTTCTGTCATAACTCGCTGGCCCAGAGCTGAGACGGCGATTGAAAACAGTGCCACATGCTCTGAATTTAACTCCGTGTCGTCCTTGCTGGCACAGGTGATAGGTGTTCCGTCTCCCAGTCTTTCCCTTTCTCGAATTAGAACAAAGGAGAGAAGAGCGTCCCGCAGCTGGGGTAGCGGGTGGGGGCTCCAGGCTGGGAGGAGCAGACAGCAGTGACTGGGAGGGCAGGTCAGCTATGCCGCCTGCTGAGGGTCCCCAGAGGAGCAGCTCCCGCCTTCCTGGCCCGCTGGCTTCTAGAGGAAATGGCCAGTACTGCCCCTTGGGACTTTTGAGAGCCACCTTCCAAGTCCCAGAGACGCTGGGAAAGGGAGGGGTGGGGACAGGTGGGGACCTGAGGTGTTTGCCCGCAGTTAATTGCAGGCCCTGTCACTTGCTGCTCTTGCCCACCACTCAGCATGTCTCTGTTGGTACCTCTCCAGACGCTTCAGTGCGGCCCCACTGCTACAGTGCTCTGAGGACCGGAATCTGAGAGCACACCCTGCCTTCCTGAGGCTTGCCTTCCAGTGACTTCACTCCCAGCGACGCCCGCTGGCACCCTGGGGAGTCCACATCCTGGTACCTAGGGCGTCCGGCTGCGCCTGCTGCCCTGCACGCGCTCGGAGCCCTCGGGGTGAAGTGATAAGCGCTCCTGGCTGGGAGGTCAGGGCCGCTGCACCTGCGCGTGGACGTGGCGTTCGGGCGCGGGGAGGCCGGGCCCGCGGACATGCGCGTGGACGTGTGGCAGCAGGGTCGCTGAGTGTCGGTATTTCCGGAGTGAACGGGGGCGGCCCAGGAGGATGGACCCTCCGGGAAGAGTGCACCGGGCCGCGGAGGACGGACGGTTCTGGAAGACTGTCCGGCGTGGCGGTGGCCGGACAGACGGGTGGGCCGTGGCGTCTCGGGCCTTGGCTCACCGCCCGCCAGCGGAGGAGCCGCGGAGGAGCAGGCGGGGAGGAGGAGGAGGCGGCGGCCGCGTTGGTTTGTTGGCCGCAAAGCGCTGCAAGTCTCATTGGAAGACGAGGTCCCGTCGGCCGCGCGCTGCTGCCCCTGCGGTGTCGGGTCACCCGGAGGGCACCGCCCTCTGTTCCTCCCCTGGGGCCAGGGGCGCTCTGGCGGGGGAGGAGGCGGCCTTCCTTGTGCCCCCGGCGAGTGTCTGGCACATGGCGGCACCAGGGGGTGCTCGTCGACGGACACCCTTCCATGACTGCCTGGGTTTATTCCTGGCAGCACTCCTGTGTGACAGGTTTTGCTGTCCCCTTCTTACAGATTCTGAAGTAAGGAGACCAGGGTGCACGTGCGTGCGCCTTCTGGTCACTTAGGATAACGGCCGCTGTGCACCTAGCACGCGTGCAGCGCGGAGCCCAAGCCCCAGCCCGCTGCCCGTCTCTCGTTGGGAAGGGCGGGAAGTGCTTCACTAGACACAGGCCGGCGGGCAGAGCCAGAGCTTCGTCCAGGTTACCTAACAGTGTCCAGAAAACTCCTTTTATGAGGTGTCGAGCTACTGTTCTGCTTTGGGTTCTCTTGAGATTTCAGTCAGTGGATCGTCGGCATGAAGATGTGACTCAGTGGTCTGATGGAGACATCTCTTTCTGGAGAAACTTCTTCAAAGACAGATGGTTGCATTTGAGGAATTAGCTTGGTTATTGTCTCTTGTGTAGCAATTGTCTTAGGCTCAAACAGTGAGTGGTTAGTATGAGTAAAACGTTGTCATGTGCTTAAGAGTCCCTCTGAAATGTGTTTGAGAACTGGCATTGAGGATTTGCCACTAAAAAACTTGGCAATTCTGTTATTCTTTGATGTCAAAATTGTTAATCTAACTAGAATTCTCTGGTTTTTGCCATATATTTGCAGTGAAACTGTTCTTTAAGTTACAGCTTGCATGTAAGACCTCTTTCAAGTATTACGGATCATAGACCAAATCCCTAATGGTGCCTGGACCTTCAAAGGGTGGTCATTTGTTTTTCCCATTGTACTGGATTAAGTATTGCATAATTAGTGGTCTGAAATAGTTTATTGAATAGTACTAGGTGCCAAACACTATGTTAACCCACATGAGTTATCTATGAAGTGGGTTCTGTTGTTGTACCCATTTCACAGATGTGTAAACAAAGGCACACTCAGCATAAGCCTAAGGCACATTTCTGGTATCATCAGGGGCACAGTGTGAACCCAGAAATTCTGACTGAGTAGCCTTCTCACATGTGATATGACCAGCATGGGTAGAATTAGGGGGTCTGGATTTGTTTTGTAGCAGCTGTAAGTATAGAAACATTCACATCATTTGATATTTTCCAAGGATATTGGGAATGTGGACAACGAAAAATATCCCCTGCCAGTTGAGGGGCAGTCCCTTGGCTATAGAGAGAAGATGGAGTCCTCTGAAAAGCCGTATTGTCGGTTGTGCATGGCAGTGTGCAGGTGAGCCTAAAGGGGGAGCCTTTCCTTCTCTTAAAGACCCTGGGAGTGGTGGGGTGGGGGCAGCTCACCCTTTCCTCTGGTGAACACTTTTCATGATCTTGCTCCTTCCACCGCACCCGTTGGGGACAGAAGTGCATTTCTTTTTTTTTTTTTTAAAGGAAAGTGCAGGCAGGAAGGAAAGTGAGCAGGCAGGAAGGAAGGTGAGCAGGCAGGCAGGAAGAAAGGTAGGAAGAAGCACTTTATTTATCTTCTTTAGTTGTTCATCTTGGTTGTTACCCCTGCCCTGGGATGTCCCTGGGAAGTGTGTGGACTGCACCTGGCCGGAGACGGCGGGCCCAACTGCTACTCCGCTGGGGCGTGCCAGAAGTGCGTTTCTTTGCTGATGTGAATGTGTAAGACATCTTCATGACCAGTCTCCGTTCCTCAAGCGAAGAGTGAGCGTCCGAACACGTACATTGTGACTGAGGGTCTTTTCGCAGCAGAAAGCCTCTTCATCACTGAAAGTACCTTCTAGAACTGCATTGTCCAGTATGATAGCCACTAGGCCACAGGCTGGTAAAATTAGGAGTAATCAAACGAAGCAAGATCCAGCACTTGTTTCCACATTGGTGCTCACCCACGTGCGCGCTGGGCGCCTCCATGCTGCGTGGAGCACGCCTGTTGGTGGAGGTTGGTGGCCCACTCTGGAGACTGGTGTCTTAGTGCCGGTCAGGTCCCGCAGCCCGCCCGTGGCAGTTTGGGCAAAAAGCAGGGCCAGGCAGAGCCAGTTTTTAAGCTGTGCTTGAGCGGTGATGTGTAGTGGTGGCCCCAAATTTAACAATAACTGAAAAGAGACCAATCCAGCGTTTTAAGAAAGCTTTTCTTTCTCTGGACTGCGTGCTGCTGAGGTTGGAGGTGAGGAGGGGCTTGTCTTTCTCTTCCAGCTGGAGAGAAAATGTTGCTGCCCCTGGAATCGGAGTGGAAAGGCAGTTTCCCTTGATTTTGCTTTTTTGTCCGCTGAAAGTCAATGCAAGACAACATTAGTTTTTGTTTTCTTCCCACTGTTTGAAGGAAAACACTCAAGTTCTCTCCGGGTCGCAGTTTGAACTTGAACTGATGGCCCGGTGGTGGCAGTAGGTTATGCATTTTGCGGCAGAAAAAAAAATGCAATTGCTTTCTCAAGGTTGACTGAAATGTTTTAACTCTTCATAGCAAATGAGGCGTGAAACAAAGTGTCAGAAGGACGGAGACAAAATCATTGCGGCACTGAACGTGGAATGGGGTGCTGTTCTGCGCCGGAGGTGTGAGCCAGGCAGATGACTGTGTCGTGGGCACCTTTCTCCTCTTCTCCTGCCTGATTTTTCATGGCTCGTCTTCATGGAGGACCGAGATCTGTGTCAGAAAAGCACAGCCCCGCTGACGTGTCGGGGTGTTGGGTCGCCAGGTCGCTGCGAGGGCTGATGGAGAAGCATGTAGGCAGTGGGCTAGGAGAAGTGGTGCCTGTTGGCCAGTGTTTACGTTCACATCAGCAGCAGGTGAAGCAGAAATGCGTCTGCGGGGTTTCTGAGCGCTTGTTCCTGCGATGTGTCTCTGCCCCTTTCTCCGCCTGGCGCTCGGGGCAGCCTGCTGGGCGCAGAAGCGGCTCTAGGACCGACCTGTTTCAGTGCTGCTGCTTGAGCCAAAAGATAATGAAGCGTTTAAGTCATGACCTTTTTGACTTTTAAAATGTCCAATGTTAAGGAAGGGCTAAAAGATTTTATAAGTGTCACTTTATATTTTTGACTACCACGTCATTTTTTATTTGGAAAATTCTCTTTTGGGTCTTAGAATTTATTAAGGTACAGAATATAGAAGAAGCTTTCCAACCCCTCTGGGGCTTTTCATTTCAAACGCCGATCACAGAAAGGCTAAAACAGTTGCTTCATACTGAGTGTGAGGGGAGAAGTTTTAAATAAAGAGATTATACATTGGCCTTGTTTTCCTCTGGCTAAGTGCAAGTTAAGGGTTATTTTTTAGCAAATATTTTTAGCATCTTAGAAACAAAAGGATATATGAAGACCTATGTGTGTGTGTGTGTGTGTGTGTGTGTATAGATAAATGTTCATGTGTGTATCTTGAGTGTATCTGTGTGTACGGATTTAATGTTAGGTATGGAAAGTAGAGAAAAGTATAATTCTGTTACATGAGTGCAGCTGAGTGTACTCTGCTTCTTTCCATCCACTTGTTATCTCTGGTGGCTGTGTGAGTATGAACACTTTTTGTCCTTTATTTACAATGTACCACTAGTGACGGATATATGTAAAAGGTACAATGAATTCATTATACAGCTTCTAAACAACTGTGCTTCCTTTTTATTGGACTGAGTAAACTGACTCCAGTGCGTGGAGATGGTTGAGTTTCTGGTGCGTATGGTTGTGTGCGTTTAGTAACACTTAGGAGCTACCCTTTTATTTACGGGGTGCAGTGCCCATGTATACGCTCAGTTACTAGAAATGCACACGTATTTCCTGCAAGTTTTCACACACAGAAGAGTCATGACGGGGTGATGCTTGCCTTTTCAAGAAGGAAAATATTAAATATTTTCCTTTCCCTTCTTTTTTATTTACTCTCATTTTTGAACCGTCTTTCTATCACCTGTTTTTCTCTTCTTCATCTCTGCGCGCGTGTCCGTCTCCTATTTACCTAGCATTATTGTTGCTTTTGCTTTTGTGCATTTATTAATGATTCCCCCTAACTCCCCTAGTGCATTCTCTTGCTTTCAAGGAGTATTTTTTCTTTTCTTTTTTTTCTTTTTTCATGACCTTGCTCTTCCTGTCCCTCCTCAAATTCCATATCCAGCTCTGAGTGAGCATTCATATATATTTTTCCCGTGTGGCCCTCCTCTCCTTTTCCCCCTACATTAATTTACATCTTAATAAGATTAAATATTTTTCTACATGTTTCTTTTTGAGGCATAACTGACATACAGCACTAGTGTTAGGTGCACAGCGTAATTCAGTGCTTTGTGCACGGTGAAGCGACCACAACACATCGAGGAGTGTCTGTACCAAACACTGGGCCCTTGTATCTCTTCATGTCCCTGCTGTTTTTTTCCTAAAACAAAAAGGTTAGGCAGCGTCCCCGTTGCTAGTATGCAGGCAGCGGCTGGAGGCGGAGCAGGTGTAGCAAACACAGGCATCTTGCTGAGACTCCGCGCGTGGCTCTCTGGGTGTGTGTGACTGGGAATGACTTACTGTCGCTCTGTACTTGCTGGCTTGTCCTCAGGCTGAAACACCTCCCCACGCGGGCCCGAGTCCGGCTGCTTGTGGGCTGTTCTTGTGGCGCAGGGCCTGGGCTTCTCGCTTTCGACTCTGAAGCACATTTGGCACAAACCCTGGGTCCGCCTGCGTCTGCGCTCCGTGTTCTTGGTGGGTGGGGAAGGCACGCCCTGGCTCTGCAGCGCCGCTGTGACCTGGGTGGGCGCACCTGGTGCCGCTTGCTGGGAGACGCGGTGGTCCGGCCGGCAGCCACGGGCGGCTGCTGAGCCTGACTGCGCTCCCGTTGCCGTCACGGAGAAGCGGCGCAGCGACGATTCCTCCTGTACAAGTACAAGACAAAATTAGGAAGAAGAGTGACATACATTTTGCAACTTTGCAATCTTGTGCTTTTTCTGGTTTGAAAGCTCCTCCCCTAACTTATGTGATGGCTGCTTGTCTCCCTCACAAACGCGGAATTAGCATCAGGTCAGAGCCTTATTGAGCTTCAGTTTCCGTCCCAGGAAAACGGGACAAAGCGCTGACCTCTCTGTTGAAGACACGCACAGCGTACCAAACAGCGTCGGAGCAGGCGGCGCGCTGACGCCCGCGTTTGCAGAGCGGGAGCCTGGTTTTCAATGCGCCTCTGGTTTCCGAAGTGGGCGCGCTCCACCCAAGGACAGGTTGTCCCTGGCGTCGGAGATGTGTCTCAGCTTGCCACGGGCCTTCTCTCCATCTCTCCTCAGCACACCTGTCACATCAAAATGCATTTCATAGGCTTTTTTGGCATCACATTTCAAGCGAAATTTAAATGTGGATTTTTGATTTTAGTTAGTGACAGTAACTACAGGTCATTTAGTACTTTGCAAAGTACTTTTCTTATCCAGTCCTCACAATAATGTGAGATTGGGTTAGTGTCCCTGTCTGCTAGACGCAGAGGCTGAATTCCAGTGACTTGGTTAGGGACGCAACTTGGATGCAAACCCAGTGTTAGGCCCCAGAACTGAGCTTTTGCACCAGAAGCGGTCTCTGTGGTGTGTTGCAGTAATTCTTCAGTGTGGGGGCCGGCCTGTGTGCCATAACACCTGCATGCTGGCAGCTGGATTTCGTGGCCTTTTCCATGTTGTGAGTGCAGTCTTCTTTCGATCTTTCCCAACTATTGACGCATGTAAAAAACATTCTTAGCACACTGGTCCTACAGAAACAGGTGCGGGGCCAGATCTGGCCTGATTGTGGCATACACAGGGTTCACTTTTCACTTCCGGTTCCATCCTGACCTGTCACCTTCCCTGACTTTGCATCATTGTTCACACACCTCTGTTTTCTGGGCTCAGCCTAAGGAGTTGCTGGGAGAATTTTAGGTCTTTCGGATAGGAATAGAACAAATGGCTTGCCCAGGTTTGGAAATCCTATGACAAGGAAGCTTGCACACATCTAACCAGACTTGGTTCTCCATATACTGCTCTATTTTGTGTGAGTATTGACTGACCGTTATTTAATTGCACTTCTTTATTCATGTTTTAGACACTGTCAGTTCCTTCATTTCTCCATAAAGTATCTGTTTGTTGTTTTTTAAAGAGAGGAATGCTGGCAGAATGAAGTAAGAGAGAGGAGGAAGAAGTATTTTTATTTTTTTTGTTTATTTTTGGTTGTTCATTTTCTGTCCGCCTGACCCTGGGTGGCAAACCTAGGTTCCTGGGCTTTATGTGGTCTCTGCGTTAGATGCTGACTTGTGCCTGAGCCACCAGGGTTTACCCCCTGCAGTTCTGAGTTTCAGTCTGAAGATTTTTTTTAGAGAAGTATACTACACAAATACATTCTTTTATAAAAGACTGAAACACTGGCAAAAATAATGCACATTGAATAAATTCCACATTACTGATTTAACTTCACACAAATATGCACTCTTAAATGTACGTTTTCTAATTTATTTTTTTAACGACTGTGTGTGAACTTCTGTAAGTGTCAACACCCAGTCAGCTCATACTGCACATGGTTTGCACTGGCCCTTTGCTCACTGCCGCCTTTTTGGACACGTCACAGGGCCTCTGCCTTTCCCCTTTGGGTAATTTTGGACGTGGGGAGGAAAAGTGCTTTTGTTGTCTGAGCGGTCACTGGACAGTTGGAAAAACAATACACACTGCTTACTCCTTTTGAAATGTCTCCTCTTCTGAGGCATTTGGCAAGAGGGTTTTTCTGGAAGGATCCTGGCGGCGTCTTGTCTTCAGGCATCAGCCCTGCTGACTTCCTTCTCTGACACCCTCAGGCACAGTCCTAGGTGTCCCCTGTCACGTGTGCACTGTTCTTAGCACAGTGCTTACAAGGAGCACGTCATAAAAATGCAACCTCTTCATGGCTGGGATGTGTTGTTACCTTTGCTGCTTTCGCCCTATTGTATCCCAAAGCAGAAGCAGGCAGACATCTCAAAGTCATTGACTTCAGTAATTGAAATTTCACAAGTAATTGAGAGAAGCTGAGAGCCTTTCCTACTTGGAAAGCGTTGGCTGGATTCCCCTTCTTTTCACTGTATCTGGTTAGTCTCAGAAATAAAAATGAATGAGAGCAGAAAGAGCACGCACGGCTATAATGTAGGTCTTGGAATATGTCAGCAGGTTCTCATCCCTTTTTAGATGCTGTACTACGTAGATATCCGAGGGTAACGTTGTCCCCAAACTCTTGGGAAGAAAGGAAGCCTTCCTTATGCACTTGTCAGTCACTTGTGTGCCTGTGAGTCTGACTGACGAAACGGACCGTGAGTCAGAGAAGGCCCGATACCGGGCCAGCCCTTGTCCCCCTTCCAGTCCCCACCACAGATTCCTGGGGGCCAGACCCTTCTCCCTTCCCTTCTCTTTCATACCAAATTTTTTTTTTTGAAGTTTCAGCTGAAATTAAAGCAAAACAAACGTCTGCAGTCTTCGTCCCCACAGTTGAAGACCTTTTTCAGATCTCTGTAAATAAGAAAATCGAAAAGGAAACATCCTTACGTTTGGTAATAACGAGCACTTGTTCATTAGTTGTGCAGAATTAGTTGTTAATCTGGTTCTAAAATATAAGTGAATGTCTTGTCGCTCTGTTCTTGTTTTTGCTTGAAAGGAAAGAAACTTAAAAAAGATGAACAAACATTTAGAGGCATAAAAACCTTTGATTAAAAGCAATGTTGAGGATTTTTATTTCATTGGGCTTTGGGGAGAAATATCTTCAAAGTTTGAAGATACGAGTTTGTTTCATCTGAGTGAGAATTAAAGTCACATGGCCAGCACATCTCTGAAAGTAGTTTTTGGAGATTCATGTTCATTGTATCGGATTTACTCGACGGATTTGCTGCTGGTCTATTGAAAATAAAGCAGAAGTAAAGCGTCTGCAGTGGGAAGCCCTGGTCGCGGACAGCGGGACAGGGCGCTGGCGCCTGTGCGCTGCCTCCCGCCCGCCCTCCCGGTGCCTGCCCGATCCACGGGCGGCGAGGCCCGGCCTCTGCTTCACACGCCTTGTGAAGCTGGGTTGCTTGCTCTGCACGATGTTAGACTGGGATGTTGACATTGAACGGATCCAGAAACCTGCGTCTACATTAAATCCCCTTCCTTTGTAAAGGGAAATGTCACAGTGAAGCATGCTCCCCCGTTTCCCTCCTGAAGTCTGGTGGGATGCGGTCCAGGGTGCTCCTTCGCGGCAGCAGCCTGCTCATGTGGCGCCTGATTGAGGTGGAAACAAATTAGTAACTATGCATGCTTAAAGGAAGCAATTTAATGAAGAGGATTTTAGAGAAACCTAATCAGAACGGTAAAATGATACTCGCGAATCAATTGCATTATACAGAATTACTAGGTTAGATGAAGCCTTTAGCCACGTGGGCCAGTGCGTGGCTTCTGTTCCCTGCCGTCCAGAGCATGAACAATTTCGCCTTTCTCACTTAAAAGAGGGGGAGTGGGAACTAGTTTACTGGATTATTAAAAAATGATTCTGATGTCACCTGACGTGAGCTGGAGGCAGCTGTGTCGCAGTCTACAATGATGTCGGGCAGCTGGGCAGCTGGGCAGTGGGCACGGAGCCCCAGTGTGGAGACCAGCAGAGCTGCAGTGTGGTCAGCTAGCGCGAGAAGGGCACACCGATGCCGCCTGAGCTTGAGGGTCAGAGCCGCCACCTGGAAGCCAGACAGCGGACTGCTGAAGATACGATGCGGGGTGCGAGCCGGAAGACTGGCCGGGACGTGGCCGGGACGTGGCCAGGGACATGGCCCGGCCTCCTAGACCTTTGCTGCTTTTAAGTGTGAGGTGCAGGCAGTGGGGTAGGCAGCTCTGATTTTAAATGGTTTACATCCATTGTCAGCATGGGTGTTGTGCTAGCAAATGGCTCTTGGTTTTAACCACTGGATTTTCAAGTCACAGTTTTGTACACATTTTCTTACATCAGTATCATTGCTGGTACTTCTAGTTTGTCTTTTTTTAAATCAGAATTTGGGTTGAGCTTCCAAGTGTGTTTTCATCATCATCTGTAGTCAGTCTATAGACATACTGTGCTAGGTTCTGGGTATAAAAGTGTGAGTACTTTCTTGTTAACTGTTCTGCTTTCTGGATGAGGGGCTGGAGGCCTGGAGAAGTTGGTTATGTTTTCTCTTCAGGACTGCTAGCGGGTGAGCTGGAGTGGGATTCCTGCTCCTTACTAACTCGGCACAGTCTGAGCCTTTTTTTTCACTTTGTAAAGTGTCTTGCTGACTAACTTGGTCTCTGCTGTTGAGACTAGTACACAAGAAAATGTAACGTTTTCTGTTCTGAATATTGTAATAGAGGGTTCCTCAAAGGGCTCTAAGATTGCAGAAGAGATCATGTTTATTCTTTCTGGTGATTTCAAGACGAGCTTGACGGGTGGTGATCCTCGATTCAGGTTTGCCGCATGCGAAGGAGTCTGCCTGGAAAAGGCAGAGGTGAGGAGCCCGGCGCAGTGTCTGGGTTCTGTTTAAGGCTCCTGGCAGTGGTGCTGTTGGCTCACGCGCCCAGCGCTTTGGTGGCAGGTCCGCAGGAAGGGCTTGGAGGCCGCGGTCTGCTCGGATGCAGGGGTGGGAGCAGCTTGTGGAACAAGCACTGCTTTTCTGGGTTGTGGATTCGTTTTCTGTTTGCTGCGCTATGATTGGAGTGACCTGAAACAGCACACACTTAGCGTCACAGGGTCCAGTACAAGTTGGTGTGTCCTCTGAGCAGCTCTCACAAGGCCAGGCCAGGGGTCCAGGGTCAGCTAGCTGCTTTCTTACCTGGAGTCGTGGCCGGTGGGGGGAGGTTTCCCTGGTGCTGGCACAGGGTCTCTCCTCAAGGCGGGGAGTTCAACGACTCGCCTCAGTGCCACCAAGTCTCTGCTGCTGGGAGTCACCCTCTGGGATGCTCGTACAGCTGTCATCACATCCTGTCCCTCCTGGGTGCTCTCTGCTCTCTGCCTCGATTACTTCAGTCAGCGTTAGGCAGTCTGATCCGCACCCACCGAGTCCCTTCACCTCTGCTCTCTTGGAGAGATGTTAGTCACAGCTCTGGTCCGCTCAGAGGAGAAGACGGTACGGAAGCCAGGGTGCCGCCCTGGACCTCTGCCCACTGCAGGTTGCATGCGCCATGGCAGTAAAAGTGGCAGTGGTTTGGCTGACCTGCTGGGGACGCTGTCACGGAATTCTATAGGCTGGGTGGCTTAAGCAACAGAAAATTATTCTTCAGAGTTTTTGGATTCTGAGTTTTAAGATCAAGGTGCCAGCAACGTTTGCTGTATGCTGAAGCGTCTTCTCTTGGCTGCGCCCTTCACTGTGTGTTCACATGACCTGTGTGTGTGTGAGAGAACATGAATGAGCAGCTGTGTGCTCTGGTCTCAGAAGTCCAGGTTTTAACTGCATCTTTGGTTCTCAGCCCTCTCTATGCCTCCCTGCTTTCTTCCTCTTTCAGCATTCAGATGGATCATCCTGAAAGGCTGGGCCCCGCCCCTGCCACTCTTGAAAAGGTAGAAATTAGACTTTTCCTGCCAATCCTGGGTGTTGATACTATTTTGTCAAGCTCTACTTCTAGTGGCTTGTTATGGAAGCAGTACTTCCCTCGCTTTTCCAAATAGAAGAGTGTAACCCTGAGCATGCATTTTCAGCCTCACTACACGGGGCCCCAGGCCTGCTTGTTTCTCCTCTCAGACTCTGCTCTCAGCCAACTCCACCTTTTGCAGAACCCTCATCCTAGGTGGTAGTGACAGCATCGCTGTGCAGGTGAAGATTCCTCCCCCTTGCATGTTTGTAATAGAATTGCTGTCTTCCCTTTATTGGTTCTTTTGTAATGAAAGGCATTAACTTCATATGCATTTGAATATATGAACTCTGTTTTCGAAATTATATTGTATCTTGCCTAAGGATCATGCTACTTTTGTAATGCCTTTTTCCAGAATTTTACAGCGTTTGTGTACTTCATGGCATCAACACCTAGGTGATCCCCAGCTAGGAGAAAGGGGAGTCATTCCTGCTATCCAGTGGGGAGAAAGAGCGGGTGGAGCTTGTGGGCTCCCCTGCCCTCCCAGGCCCCGCCCCTGCATCCCCGTGGACTGGGCCTCTAAGTGGTCTCGCCTGACTTTGTCCTGTTAGCCGTGAAGTGGGAGTGTACCGTGTCCTAGTTACTTCTCCTTACCAACCCAGCAAACAAGTCACCTTTGGTCACAGATAAACAGCAAATTTATGGGGTGATCTTTCTTTTAAAAGGAGTCCTGTAGCTGTGCATAGGAATCAAAATTCCATGTATTGAAAGGAAGGTAAAGTACATCTGGTCTCTAGAGGAGGCTGCTTTTATATTTAAAGTGACCCATTTAAGAGAGACCTCATTGGGAATTGTCTTAACATCGAAGAGGATTGCTTTAAATGAATCTCCCTCTTTACAATGAAAATGATCTTTTGTCTCTGGAAGCAGTTTGACTTAGTGTGGTGGAATCTGCGTTTTGGAACATTGAGGATGTGAGACATGCCGCTGGGAGCTGGGAGAGGCAGGGTTCGGTTTGCACAACTGGCCATCCTTTTTTAAAAAGCGGAGTTAGTGGTTCAGAGCAATAGAATCTTTGGTTGGTTTGATGTCAGCGTGGGTCTGTTTGAAAATACAATAATATAAGTACTGTGGTCTCACTTTTAACAAAACTCAGTAGCGAAAACATTCCCTCTTTCCTTCCTCTTCTGTGCTGTTCCCGTTCTTACCCTCTTCTTTAGACTCACTTTTGTTAATCGACTGCAATGACAGGTTTTTAGGTGAAGACCTATTAATTGCTAACAGGCTAAATATTAGGTAGCAATAAATTAAATATAAAACTGTGCGTGTGTTTTACAATAATAGTCACTCGAATGTGTTTGAAATACTGCATAGATGTTTGTTTATGTGTGTTTTAGGTTTACTTAAAGTGAATATATTTTGATATTAGTCATAAACTCCTGAAATTGCTGATCATGCCTTTTTTTTTTTTTTAATCAGAAAACATAGAAATAATGTGGGGATTGAAATGACTGCAGTGGTTCTTTCTGATATGTAGTGCAGTTACAGAGGTTAGAATTAATTGGTGGCGAATCTGCTTCTGCATTCTCGTCTTTTTTTTTCAAAGAGAGGAGAGAAAGGAGAGGAGGAGGAAGCATTTTTTTGAGGAAGAAGGGAAGAGGAAGAGCAAGAGGAAGCACTTTGAAGTTGATTTGTTTTGGTGGTTTTCTCCCTCCGAGGTCTTGAACCCGGGCCCCTGGGCTTACCTGCCACGCCAGCCGCCAGGCCTCCGCGCACCGCCGGCGCCCTAGCTCCAGTTGTGAGACGCGAGGTCCTCCGTCCCTGAGCCCTGGGTTGGTTTGTTAGTGCAGCAGAAGTGCATCCATGCAGACGGTCATGAGCGAATGAGACTCTTTGAACTTTCTTTTAGGCTGAGGGGGTCGAAGCATAACTTCTTTGGTTCCCTCCTTTGTCCCTTTGTCCCCTCACCCATTTTTAAAATAGCAGTGCTTTTCATACTGTCAGAATTTTGTGTTGTGACACCCTACTCAGAAGTTATGACAGCGGGGTAATGACAGCAACTGCCTCCTGAGAATCAATCAGGCAATTAATTTTGTAAATGAAATGCTGATTATACAAAGCTTCACATGAGAGGCCCAGTGATTAAAATCAATTTAACAAATTGTTTCAGGTGGGACTTGATTAATGATTTGCCATAAATGCTAAGGCTATCTGCCCAGCATAACTTGCCATTACCCTTCCCAGCCAACTATGCGCAGAAATACTGTGTTGTTGCTCAAACGCCCCGCAGCCCTGACTGGACAGCTGCAGGTAAGCTGAGCACGTCTCTGCACTGGGATGGAAGCCGTGCGCCCGCGCAGGCACATAGGCACGGGCACGCTCACGCCTGCTTACAGGCACATCATTCCTCGGTTGTTTGCCTAGAGACACCTCGGTGACAATGAACACGGAAAGCATCGCTACATTTTTATGTCACTGTACTTTTTTTCTGTGTTTTGCTTTAATGACAAACAAAACAAGTTGCCTGGACAGGTGTGGGTATGAGGTTAAACACTTATTTTTTCTACTGGGGATGTTTTAGACATTTCTAGTGGTAACATAAATTGTGGATGTTCAAGTGACATGTGTTTTATAGAAATTTCTGTTAATTACAGTAACAATTTTTAAAAGGTGGGAAATGTTTTAAGAATATTAGAAATAGATACATAGCATAGAAATAAAAAATATCTGTTTGGGGCATTACCGTTTGAATTCAGGAGAAACTGCCTTTGGAATAGATGTCGCCAGATGTCTTTCTCACATTCATACAGCAAACGTTATTAAGTGCTTGTTAGAAGCCAGATACTGGATCAGGTTTCATAGCTCTTATTATAAGGACACATCTGGGAAGGCAGCATCAGATTACTCACAGGAGGAGGCTTGGAGAGGCAAAGGAGTAAGGTGCACTTGAGTTCTTTTATTTGACTTTCTTGTGATGGAATAACGACAGTACCTGTCCATTGGATCTGAGAAACAGGGCTGTGGGGGATGAGGGTGAGGAAGCTGGCAAGGCCTGTGTGAGTGGAGCTGCGGTCTGCTCCCCGTGTGGTGGGTCTGGCGGCACTTTGCAGGGGAGGAAGAGCTTCTTCATTTGCGGTTAAAGTGTGGGCGCAGGGGTGTCTAGAAGGGGCCTTGGGGAGGGTGTGGAGGCACGCCCGAGGCTGGTCCCGTGTGGGCGGGGCCGGTGGAGGCCTGTCACTCTGAGTTGAGCTTTGATTGTTGGCATTTGAACTTGGAGACTTTGCATTCTTCAGACATCTTTAGAGCCCTCGCGGGCCTGTGGACCTTCCCAGTAGTTCATTGATAAGATTTCTGGTAAAGGATGTGACAGGAGGGATGACTCTAGTGGTCCGGGTCCTGTCATATGGTTGGGAGCTCAGGCACAGAGGAGGGATGACTCCAGAATCAGCATGCTAGCCCCAGCGGGCCTTTCCACGTTCATCGCCCAGCTTTCCCTTCCCCGTGAGGAGGAGCTGGGAGGCCTGGAGGAGAGAAACTGCTCCCTGGTGAGCACTAGGCGCCCGGCCCGGTTCTGAGTCTCGTGTGACTTTCAGAGGTGGCTGCTGAAGCTCGGAGCATTCAGGTGACCTGCCTGTCACCTGCTGCCGTCTCCGGACGGGTGCCAGCGGGTGGGCTGCTGGCCTGGGCCCCAGGGCCAGGCCTGCCACGCCCGCTTCTGGCTTCCAGGGCCTGTGGCTCAGCTCCATCTGCCACAGCACTGCCTCCCTGGCGACTGGCGGCCCGGGACCCTCTGCTGCTCCTGCGGAAAGTTGATAACTTCCGATAATTCACTGTTATTCGTGCCGAGACTTGAAAATCCCAGCAGGGTTTCAGCTGGGCAGTTACCTGCCTTCTGTTAGGTGAAGACGCCGATGAGGCCTCTGCCTGCCGGCTGCTGGGGCAGGTCGCCTCCATGCTTGTGTGGCGGACAGGGCAGCTGGGAGGCACGGCGACAGCAGGCCAAAAGCCCGGAGTACACAGCAGAGCCCCAGGCACGATGGAGGGCTGCTGGGAGGCCTTCCCAGAAGCCTGGGGACACGCGGCACACAAAGCCCCGTCTTGGCGGAGCAGGCGATTTGCGGGACGGCCTCCACCGGGGAGCCTCTTGACGCGGACGTCTTTATTGCTGCGGAAGGAAAGCTAACTAAGAAACAGTGAAAACACGTTCAGTATGTGTCTTAGCAACTTCAGTGCTTTGGAAAGTGCTGTAGTGCCGCCCCCCCGTCATGGACGTGCTCTTCTGTGCGGTCCCTCTCCTGCGGGCCGAGCCGCTCCTCCTGCCTGGCCTGCTCGCGTGGCCCTGCGCTCCGCTTTCAGGCTGCACAGGCCCCGTTGACACTGACCGCTGACCTGGTCGGCCTTGGCGGCTCTCGTTCTGAGGGGCCGCGGGTCCCTTTGCAGAGGTGTGAGGTATGGTGACTATTTAGGTCGATTCTTTAGGGTTCCAGACGCCTTGTTTTTCTTTCATTTTGAAATGATTTGATATTTATAGCAAAATTACAGGACACATCCACGTGTTTACTTTGACTCATGAATTTGTTACATTACTGCACTCTCTTTACTGTTTTCTCTACCCATCTACCTGCCTATCACAGTATTTCTCGAGTCGCTTCAGATCACCTTGCACGCCTCCTGCCCCTTCACTCCTGAGCTCCTCCTCAGTCAGTTTCCTGCAGACGAGGGTCACCTCTGACGTCTCAGCGCGTGGCCACTTCGTCGTACTGTCCTTTGAGGCAGAACTTTGGCCTTCAGACCGTGCTCTGTTTCTGCTTGCTGTCCAGCGGTCTGATGGCAGGAGCCCCCAGGCCTTCCTCCGGCTGAGCGTCTGCCTCGGCCTCCTCTGGTGTTCGGCTGCTCTGTCTTGAGTCACACGTTTTCCTTTGCATCGTCACACGGCAGTAAGAGTCCGTGGATGCTTTCACATAATTACGGCTCTGGGGCCGTGTCCTGAAAAGCACTTAAACCAGAGTCTGGTGACTGCGTCTCAGCACGGCAGGCGCTCTTTGTCCAGGGAGAGGCAGACCACTCGGTAATGCCTGTCATCTTTTCATCGGTACCTTCTTTAATGCAGTTTTGGAGTTGATTAAAAAATAATGAAACAGTTTTAAAGCGGCACGACAGCAGCCATGGAGTGTCCTGTGGAATTCAGTGACTCCTCTTTTGGTCTTTGGTGCTGTTCTGATACGTCTGTGGGATTGTCGGGATATGTCTTTGGAGCTGTGCGGTCACATGCTTGAACTCTTTAGAATGAATATCACTTAGAAGGAGGTGTTTGCATCACTTGAAGCACGTCTGAGGCTCGGAGCACTGAACTCTCCCCGCAGCATCTCATGGCCGAAGCAGGAGAAGGGATGTGGACCAGGGCAGCCTTACATCTAATTTTATGCTCTTTCCACTGTGCTCAAGAGAACAGACTGGTTTCTGCTTCTTTGCAGAATCCTTTAGTGGGCAGCGACTGCCTGCACCTTCACAGGGGAGGCTTGTGACTGCTGGGATTGATGAGCACTGTCTGCCCTCTGCAGTTAGTGGGGATGCAGGCTCTCTGTCCCAGTGATGCGCGGACTCCGCCTCCACATGGTGATGACAGCGATAGACGCTATCCTATTAAAAGCCTGTTATGAGCAAGGACTTGCTTATCTCCAATTCTATATCAACCCTCTAGTGACGGTGGTGGTGTTTTTGCTGAGGTAACTGAGCTGCAGAGAAATAGTGACTTTCTTTAGCATCACACAGCTGAAAGTGGTGGGATTGAAATTAAAATAAGTTTACCTCCGTGACATTGGCTTATGACATTCTATAAATGTTAGTTGTACAGCGTTATGCTTCGACGTCGATATAAACCGTATCACGATCATCACTGAAAGTCTTGTGCCCACCAACCAGCAGACAGCTGACCCACCCGTGCACTTTCCACCCCCGCAACCCTTCCGCACCCCTGGTCACTGCCAGCCTCTTCTCTGTATCCAAGAGCGTTGTTGTTTTTTGTTTTTTCTATTTTACCTGAGTGAAATCATGGCAGTCGTGTTGGGGGGGTTGAAATCTGACATATTTTTACAAAAGTTTCCTTTCTTGATTTAAATGTGTGTTTGTATGGGAGATAGATCTTACTATTTCTCCTAGTTCAGTAGTGACACGTGGTTGTGAATAGTAGCATATACTTAGATGTAAAGTTTAGAAAATGTTAAAACCGTAATAAAAGTTCTACAGTTTTTTTGCGTAGTGAGTAACAAATTTGAGGGAAAATAGAAATATATTCCATTACTATTTTGTTATTCTTTTTAGATCTAATTTACTCGAAAGAGAACACACACACACACACACTCTCTCTCTCTCTCTCTCTGGGTTGTTCATAAAATTACTGTATTTGTTATATTTAAAAGTATGTATCAGACAGTAATTTACTCATTGAATTGTCTTCAGATTTGTTGAGCTTGGGGGATTAGGCAAATGATAGGTGTCACCAGTTTATAAACATGAAAGAAAAACTGAGGAACCAGAACAGTCATCTTCTTGGTAGACAGGTTTAAGATTATCTTCTCCATTTTGCTGTTCTGATTCTGGTGGGGCAGTCTGGTTGGGAGCAGGTCTCTGTCATGCATGCATATGTATTAGACTTCGATAAGCTCTACAGAGGACGAGCAGTATTTCTTAAGGGCCCTGCCTGCTGGGACGGGGAGAGCTCCAATCCCAGGTGAGCTGAGTCCTGCTGGACAGCTGTGCAGCTGTGTGCGTGCGTGCGCGTGGGTGTGCGTATGTGTGTAGTCGGGGGGCGTAGTGAAGGCCCCCTGAGGGAGTCACGTGGGTTTTCTAGAACCCCACAGAGGCCTGTGTGGTTGGAGGGGCGGCTTCCCCTTGGCCGCAGTGGTGGGTACAGCTGCTGGACTCGGTGGCCTTGGCTCCGGTAGGACAGGAGTCAGGACACATCCGGGCTCTGACTTGTACACGTGGAGGGGTGACTTCCTAGATCTGGGCGAGGTAGGGTCGTAGGCATCCTGGCAGGAATGTTGGGTGGCAGTTGGATATGAGCTCTGGGACTTAGAAGTCAGCCACGGTGACCCGTTTGTACCGGCTTGGGGAGGCTGTGATCTGCATGCCCCCCACCTCCGGTGCCGTCGGCCAGCAGTGGAGGCCCGCGTGCTAGTCTAGTTGGGGCCCCGCACTCCAGCCGGACCCCACTGTCTAGCTGGGGCTGCGGTGTGGAGGAAGTCTGTGCCGCTTTCCTTCCTCTCATGCCAGGTATGCCAGGTGCTGTATAAGTGCTGGGTGTGCACGAGACAGTTGCTACCTTGAATCAACAGTCTGTGGTAGGGATAGGACAATAAGTAGATTCAGTTATGGAGTGACTTTTGCTCTGACTTCAGTCTGATCATTTGTTATGAGAAAAGAGATTTGGGAAGTCCTTGCTGTGTGATACTTGTGCGCGACCTCCTTCACTACCCGTGCTGTCCCCGCGCCCCACCTCACCCCCCGCACCCCAGAAGCATCCTGGCCGTGCTCATTAAACACGGGCTGACATTCACACAGCCCGAGTGACGCAGGCAGGACCCACACCTAGGTTTGTCTTCACTGACCCCTGCCTTCTCCTCATGTCTTCTCTGTCTCCAATTCGGTCTTTCTAAATTCTGGACTATTTGCTATCTTGGAAAAGATGGAGGGATCTGAAGGGGACAAGGGTTTGTCACCCAGAGGCAGGTTGGACCTGCGCTTGCATAGCAGGAGTAGAGCGGATTAGGGAGTGCGGCGGCCGTGAGCAGTGTTTTCTCGTTTCTGGTGAGGAGCTTCCTTCCACAATGCTGATGCCTGGATTTCGTCCATCTTAGTGAATGGCACTCATGGTTAGCCCAGGGCTGCGTCCCTTCCCTTGTCCTCTTCAGTATTATTATTGGTGACATGGATGAAGACCAATGAAACGGTGTTATCCTGATTTAATTGGTGGTGGATGTGAAGCTAGGAGATATGGCTGATATGTTTCTTGTCAGGCTAGAATGAGAACCAGAAACAGGCAGAGTGAAAATAAGCAGAGATGAAGACAAATTTCTGCTCCTAGAGTCAATTAACCAACTGTGTAGTAGGGGATGGGCAGCGGGTATGGTTACTGCTGACAGGTGGCTCCAGCATGTGGTGGGATTGCCCAGGAGTCTTAAGAATGGGTGTGCTTTGCTCAGAACAGGGAAATAGATACAGTTATTGCCATTTTGCAGAAAGTACCAAAATAAAAACCACTGCATGTAAATGACAAGGAACAGGTTTTTGTTACAAAGCTGGAAGAAACTAAGGACATTCGTTGTAGTAGACATTTTTAGAGGAGTCATGCTTACCTTGTGTATGTACCAGTGAAGTTCTCAGCTTCTGTGTTTCATCCCTGCAGCCTTTATCTCAGGGTGTCTTAAGACTTAGGATCAAATGAGATGCATTAAAGTGCTTTGGAAATGCGTGGCAGACACCAGTCATTTGATAATGCAGGTGACAAGGTCTTTGGGGGAATGTCTAGAGGCTGTGCTGTTGGTCTCTGATGTTTTATGCTACATTATACCCATCCTGGACCCAGCCTTTTGTTTAGAGAATCCTTAAAGTTAAGAATCACAACTTCGGATTGTTTTTAGTTTATGGAAGTTACTTGTATTTAAGTGATACCATATTAATATTTTGTGACTAATCTTTTTCTTTAAAGGAAAGGTACAGGCCAGAATAGAGG
The DNA here is from genome assembly GCA_004363575.1 of Solenodon paradoxus. NCBI lineage: Eukaryota > Metazoa > Chordata > Mammalia > Eulipotyphla > Solenodontidae > Solenodon > Solenodon paradoxus. Next base: position 85,159 of record RJWH01001262.1, read on the forward strand.
GGAGCAGAGGCAGGCGGCCGGAAGAGAGAGGAGGAGGACACATTTATTTATGTTAGCTAGCTCTTCCTCTGGGTCGTCCCCGCCGCCACCGGTGTGAACCTGCGTCTTTGGACCCGGTCTGTGGACTGCACCTGACCCCCACCCACCAGCGTGCGCCAAGGTTCATCTTAATGATTCTGAAAAGTAAAAATCCAGTGGCATTTTAGATGGGGGAATAAAATTTAAAATGTACTTAGAAAAATATATATTTTCTAGTCCTGGCCTGTTTAATGATAATGTATATATTAAAAGTGAACAAACATCTTTATTTAAAACAGCATTTCAAAACATATTTCACATAAAAACTGTACACATGAAAATTGTCTGTAATCCTATTTTCGCAAAAAAAGTTCTCATCTCCTTGCATTCTTGCTTCAAATTTCATTCTGTGGTTCCACAAATAAATACATTCTCTGTAACTTGTAGAATATGGCAGATATTCCTGTGTTGAGAAAAGAAGAACTTAGAATATGTTGATACCTGAATTTGAAGTGTTTCTTAATTTTTGGGTCATGAGAACAAGTTAGAACAAAATGGTTTCAGAAGCTGTGTTACATGTTTTCTACCTCAGTCTCGTGACCAACACAGACGCACGGCATGGCCGGAGCCTGTCAGGAGGCTGAGTCAGGAACATGTTCGGGCTTTGCCCTCGGTGAGTCCCTGTAACCTTGGCCTCCCTTCTGTCATCCGGGGTGAGGGAGTGTTGCTGGTCACGTGTTGGCCATGCTGTGTGCCAGTCATGTGCTGGCCATGCTGTGTGCCAGTCATGTGTTGCCATGCTGTGTGCCAGTCATGTGTTGCCATGCTGTGTGCCAGTCATGTGTTGCCATGCTGTGTGTCATTCATGTGTTGGCCATGCTGTGTGTCATTCATGTGTTGGCCATGCTGTGTGCCAGTCATGTGTTGCCATGCTGTGTGCCAGTCGTGTTGGCCATGCTGTGTGCCAGTCATGTCATGTCATGCTGTGTGTCATTCATGTGTTGGCCATGCTGTGTACCAGTCATGTCAGGCCATGCTGTGTGCCAGTCATGTCAGGCCATGCTGTGTGTCATTCATGTGTTGGCCATGCTGTGTGCCAGTCATGTCATGCCATGCTGTGTGCCAGTCATGTTGGCCATGCTGTGTGCCAGTCATGTGTTGCCATGCTATGTGCCAGTCATGTTGGCCATGCTGTGTGCCAGAGCCATGAACCTTGCTAAGGGAGACAATAAAAAGTCCAGAAATGGACATTGTATGAGCATGTAATTGGGCGGTAGGAAAACAAATACACAAAAGATGAAGTACATTGTGCGCGAGTTAAGCCCTGCAAGGCAGTGCAGAGGTTTCTTACAAGCAGCAGAGGAGGGGTTCTGGGCGGTCCCATCCAGCGCTGTGCCTGCTGGCGGGGGCACGGGTTTCCAGAACCAGCCCCGAGCGAGCTGGTTTTCCACGGGGCAGTGAGAGGACCAGAGAGGAGGGCTGGCAGCTCTGCCTGTCTGTTGGCGCTGTCGTTGGGGTGTGGGTGCAGGGTGAGAGGACAGCTGTGGGCCAGCTGTGCCCGCGCCCCCTCACAGAAAGCCACTGTCAGGCCTGCAGCGTGCCCGGAGAGAAACAGGCCTTTCTGAGTTATATTTAGACCTCGTCACAGAAAAGTAAACGTAGATGGCGTCACACTGTGGCGGTCTGTCTACTCGCAGACCACTGGGCTGTCTGATCCTTCTCGGCCTCGCCTCCCTGGCCGTCGCTCGTGGCACAGTTCTGAGACATTTGCCATCGCTGTGTTTGCACTTTCCCACGTCTCCGCCTGCCCTGCCGGGATATGTAATGGCTCGCTCACATTTCTAGAATTGGTGAGTATTTGGGTTGTTTCAGCTTTCTTGGAGTAATTCCTGACCGGCTCCCAGACCCCTTATAGTTCTCACAAATGAGATTTTCACACACGACAGCTGAGGTAGACGTCTCTCTCATTCGTTGAGCGAAAACGAGGGAATGGGCATTGTGGTCCGGATCACACGGGGGCATCAGTGGTGGGGTACCAGCTCTGTGGACACACTGTCCCCCTCGCTGTAGAAGTCACATGGTTGCAGGCAGCTGCAGGGGATAGTACCCTGCCCCCTTTGAGAGAATATTGGATTTGGAACAAGGCACAGTTGTAAGCTTCTGTTTATACTTGTCGTCTGATTGTCCTTCAGAAAGCGTAGGTGCCACGGCTTGCACCTGCCAGTTCAGATGCCCCTTGGCCCCGGGTCTGGCTGCTCTTGTGGGTTTATCGGTGATTGGATATTACTTCCAAAGTTTTCTTCTGTTACTGTAAGGTAGGACGCTTTCTCAAATAATGATCCAAGAGGGGAAGTTTCTGTTTCTGAGTTCTCGTTTAATCCACCAGCAGATAGGACTGGAGATCACAATAATGTGGTAATTTTTCTTTCTGTGGATTTTTGCAATGCCTTAAGTAATTTAAAGAAACTGGGCTGAAAAAATTGTGAACTATTACATTCATGAAGAAAACACTAAAAAACTAGCTGCTTCAGTTGATATTTAGGAGTGAATACAATTTACATGGGTACCTTTCCTATAAATACACGTGGAGGCACACCAAAGCGTGCTTGCGAAGCGGTCCGTACACATAAAGCATCAAGGGTATCTGACGTACACTAAACGTATGTGAGTTTTTTAAATCTGGACAGTCTTAAAAAAGGGGCAGCTGGATTCCCAGACCAGCCTCTGAAAACCAGACTGCGCTACCTCATCTGCCTAAATCGAATGCATTCAAATCTATACTGAAAAATAGACACGGTGCTTCTTACCACGCTAGAGACGGAAGCCTGCAGGTGCTCTAGAGGCGTGGGTGTGCCGGCAGCTTCCCGGAAGGAGATCCTGGGAGTGCGTGTGCGTGTGCGTGTGCACGCGTGCGCTCTGCCTAGCTCTAAAAACTTCTTTGAGTAAGAAGGTACAAGAAACACTTAGCAAACAATGCAGTCACATTAGAAGCCAAGTAAGTCACTCAACCTGGTTGAGTTACGAAGAGCTTCAACATGCGTGGCCACATGCGGCCCTCGGGCCCTGCTTTACAGATGAACGCGTACACCCGCCGCACTTGTGGGCTGGTCTCTCGAAAGGAGAGTCGTGTTTGGAATAACATGTAGAGAAGTATTTGCTGGTTGTTATTAACGTGGATGCCTCTGTAGAGTAAATTCAATGTGAGAAATGAAGATGGCGATAGAGCAATAGCAGGATGTTAGATGTGAAGTGACTTGGCCTTGATGTTTTTGGGGAAACAGACTTGATTTGGTCTTTGCTTTCTTTAAGGAGATAATAGTGAGAAGCAGGGGTTGAGATCATGTGGTTGTACATATTTAATGTCAGAAATAGCTAGAGTGCACAGTAGGATCAATTTGGATTGTGGATGAATATTTAATAGTCAACCGTAGGAGAAAAGGTTAGCATTAAACAGTTTGCACTGTCTGAGTATCTGTTTTCATATCCAAATTCTCGCTGAAAGGTATTTGATGTATTTCGAGAGGTGTAGATACTCTCTTTATTTCATGCTTTCAATTTTCAGAAATCTCAGGGTTAAGCTAGCTTTTTTGACATGGGTGCAAATTAACTGAATTTTAAGTAGGTCTGAGAGTTTATGGCTGTGATGAGATATATTACCCAACAGTTCTCGTCAGTGATGATGAATTTGCTTTACTGTCATCTCTAGCGTTAAAACACAGACATTCCAATCATTTTCCCATTTAAAATTTCTGCTTTAATTAAGCTGGTGTGGGTCCTGCACTATTTAAAGCGAGAAGAGACCTTTCCTATGGCCCAGCCAATCCAGATGGGCTGTAGACGGGGCTGTGACCGCCCAGGTGGAAATCTAACCTGAAACCTGATTTGCTCAGCCTCTCTGTCCCCTGCCTCACGTTGTGGTGCTGATGTCACCAGCTCAGCCTTGATTGTCCCACTTCCATAGAAAGTTTTACTTTATCTTTTGAAAGAAAATGTGGAAAATAGTTATATTTTTGCTCTCAGGCGTAAAGTGCAAATTTAAATTGTTCTGAGAAAACTTAGTTCTAGTCCTTGGTCTTGGTTTATGACAGTGTGACGGCATCAGACTGGTGCGTGGGGCGAAGCTAGACTGGGCTTTCTGGGGGTGAGAGCTGGGAGCCCCTGCCGGCTTGAAGGAGCACAGCTGGGCGTGAAATGTGCGCAGCCCCCCCACCTGCGCAGCCCCCCCCCAGCCCTCCTCCCCGCTCCCCTCCCACCCCTGCCCTCAGACTGCCCTCCCCTGCCCCCCACGCAGCCACCTTTTCGTGGAGGTGAGATCACTTCATTCCTGTTCCCTCCAGGAGGGCTTGGTGGGAAGGGCCATCGCTGCCTGCTGGGACCTCCTGCTCAGGGCACCTGTCCACCTCTTGCCCAGTGGCGTCGAAGCCTGTTGTTTCCGCCGGGTCGTTTCTGCAGCGAAGCCTCTGCTGCGCCTTCATTTCTCTGCTCCCGTGCCCGGCGCGGTGCCTGTCCGTGTGGTGGTGGGGCGGATGACGTCATTCCAGGGAACCCCAGGGTGCCCTGGGGAGGAGAGGAGGCAGGACCAGACCTCCCGCTGTGGGTGGGAGGCAAGGCCGGTTCTCCTGGTTTCTTCCCCGTTGGGTTTGTGCTCTACAGCTGGGTACCCTGCCACCGCAGTCCCTTGACGTCAGCGGCCGCCGCCCCCTCTGCGGAGACCCCCTCATGGTGCTCAGCCTTTCCTCCCAGCCAGCCGCAGCCAGGCCTTGCCATCACACAGGGCTGCCTTGGCATCCGGTTTCATCGCTTCCCTCCATGACACCTACTCGTGGAATCCAAATACATTCTTTTGGGCTCTCTGTGCTCCTTTCCCTTAAAGGGTGGCATTTTCTACACTTTGAGTCCTTTACCTAGTTTCTCTTTTCATGTGTTCTTCCGGGATAGTCTTGGGTTTTCTGTGGCGCCTATTCATGAGTTCATTCTGTGTTTGTCGAGCACTTGCTGTGTCCAGGAGCACCGCTTGGCTTACGTCATGGAGATCTCATAGTGCCTGAAAGACAAACCGCTGCCCTCCAGGAGGCTACGCCCTCTAGGTTACCCACCCGCCTCAGTAATTAGGTCAGGCATCCCCAAGTTGCAAACTCATAGCTTTTCGCTTTTGGAATTTTCCACCTGGATTCCTATAGGAACCTCAGGTGTCAAACGTAGAGTTTGGGGTGGGGCTGGTCTGCTGCTTCCCCAGGCCTGCTGCCTCAGCTGGTATCTTGTCATGTGTTAAGCCCCCAACTCCAGTTCTGGTTCTGCAGTCCTGCTCTTGTCTCCACCACCGCTTCCAGGTGGGTCACCCTCCCAGGAGCAGCGCTGGCGAAGTTAGAGCTTCCAAAGAGTCATCCTAGAGCTCAGTGACAGACGTGTGCCTCACCCCAGGAGGCAAGCTGAGCCCCTCTCAGGACACATCAGACTCACCCTGCTCCCTTCTGCTGCTCCAGACTCTGGCTTCATTTGGCTCTAGCTGCTTCTGTTTCCTCCTGCATGCAGGCAGCTCAGCTCCCTTGAGCCTGTTTTTCTGCTCTTATCTCTGCGTTTCTTCTGTGGAGTGCCCTGTACCTACTGTGCCCCATCCTGAGCCTTGCATCTTCCCCTGTAGCTTGCCAATCCCCGGCCTTTCAGAGAGCCCCGTGTACTCAACTCTGGGGCACAAGTAGGGTTTGAGAGGGGAGGTGGGAGGTGGTGGTGAGGACAGCTCTGCAGACCTTTGTCTGACATGCCAGGGACTCCCCCACCAGCTTTGCGGAGCCAGCACAGACTCCAGTCGAATGGGGCTTGGCCCTGAGGCCGGTGGGCTAACTCACTCACTTAAGTCAAAGATAAGAAACTCCATGTCAAGTTTCGAACTGACTGCTTGCTAGGATGTTTGCTTGCACAGGGAAGGGAAGGCAGTTGGGACGCTTCTTCGGGTGCTTATTCACGCGCACTGGTGATCTTTTAAAAATCGATCCATGGTGTTTTATGCTGTCATCTTCTGATGAGCACTCAGACGCGTTAATGTTGATCAAGACTTGCAGATTCGGGCCTGAAATAAAGTGGTTGTCCTAAGAACACATGGAAATCAGAAGGTGGTGTTGACCGCTTATGTGCTTCGCCTTTCGGCTGGGAAACTGAAGGAGCAGGGTGGGAGGAACTTGGGGTGGGGCTGGGTCAGTACCGCAGGACACTGCCTGAGTGGCGTCGAATTCCAGCGCGGACGCTTCAGCCTGCTGAGTGTGCAGATCTGCCTTGTGTTCTTCACTTGAGATCCCTTTTAATTGTTGAAGTCTCCCGAAAAGTCAAAAGTAAAATATCTTGTATCCATCTACGTTTTTCCTTCATGTTCTTCTGGGTTTTTATTTATCGGATCATTATTTTTAATATCTTCGAAAGTAAGGACTGGTATTTTTAATGTATGTCAGCGCAACACGTTTTCTGCCTTTGCAATAAAAATAGCTTCATAAGACCCTTTGTCTCTTCACAGGGCAGCCCGATGGAGCCCATGGTGATGAAGAGACCGCAGCTGTATGGGATGGCCAGCAACCCCCATTCTCAGCCTCAGCAGAGCAGCCCCTACCCAGGAGGCTCCTACGGTCCCCCTGGCCCCCAGCGATACCCCGTCGGCCTCCAGGGTCGGAGCCCGGGGCCCATGGGAGGAATGCAGTACCCACAGCAGCAGGTTGGTGTGGTCCCTCTGCCCCCGCGCCCCCGTGTTCTGTGAGGTTCTGTCTTTTTCCGTCTACCTGGTGGGAATCGGGAGAATTGGAGGAATGTCACTATTTTCTTGTTTCTTGTGCTCTTCATAGTTGCTTCAAGTAATCACAGGTACAGTTTTTCTCTTGAATAAGGAAAAAAGTATTGACGTGTCTTAGAACGAAGTGGAATATCCCTTTGGCGGCAGCCAGTGTTGGGAGCTGCGTCTGCAGGCGGGCTTGCCATCATCACGCTGCAGGCCACGTAGGTCCAAGGCCCTGAGTAAACTTACTCGTGTGACGAGTCTGAGGTCGGATTGTGCCAGATTGTGAGTGTGAGTAGACCTTTTAAGGTGAAGTTTTAAGTTATTTAAAGAATAAATGACCATAAAGATGGCATCAACTAAAACATGTTTTCAGTTTCCCAGAAAGTTTGTTTTCATTTCTCAATGTATTATTTCTTCTGTCCCTTTGAAAACAGTTTCTGTATTTTTATGAGGATTTGATGTGCGTTTTCTTAGAATTTGATGGGTTTTTTTGTTTTTTTTTTACTTAAAACAGACTTTTTTTCTTTTCTTAACAAAAGACCCAGTATTTTTCTTCTTTTTCTCTAGAATCCAATAGTTGTATTTACCTTAAATGACCACTTACCTTCCAGCAGGATTAAACCTACTGTCTCTTGAATACTGCAGAGCAGATCTTTGTTAAGTGGCCCGAGGAAGCAGGAAATTTGGGAAAGACTAAATGAGATTCAGACTCGTTGGGGTATTTAGTTACCGGGAAACCAGAAAGGCTTATTCATGAGTCCGCACGCCTGCGTGTAGCCGGGTGCCTGCCACTTGCAGGCTTATCCCTCCTCACAGGTACCTGTGTCGCTACAGTCCCACCTCAGGGCTTCACGGCACTGCCCTCAGGAAGTTCTCCCCGGCTTTGACCAGAGATCTGCCATGGGCACGAAAGATCGGATTGAACTCGTGTTCTCTCTAGCGTGGATTTGGAGAACGATACATCATACTCTGCTGCTCCAGAGCTGTGGGCCTGGACTCTGTGAATAAGTTTCCTCTGAGCCTTTTGTAGACTGAATATTGTGTTTCCTCTTTGTCTTTGAGTCCTCCTTTGGTGACATTTTTATTTCAAGGCTGGTGTCGGGAAAGATAGAAGTAGCCCAGCCTGTGAGTCCTAGCTGTTGGTCTTTCTGTCTATTAAAGTACTCATTCTGCTCTTTAGCTAATTTTATTTGGGGTGAATAGTTGTGTAGAATACTCCGGCCACGGAAGAAAGAGGAGGCCAAAGGATGGTCAGGAACTAGATGAGGGGAGAGCGGAGTGGGTCTGACAGCCTCCCGCTTCTACACCTTCCTTTCCCCACCCCGTTTTCTACAGGTGACATTTGAAAGTCATTTTTAAAAAGTGCGGTTCCTGGCAATACTGAATATGCTTTTATCTTTTTATTTGAATGAGTTAAAGTCTGATTAAAAGTTTTTGGCACTGACAATTACCTAGGACTGTCTTTCTGTGTTTTCTTCCCCACATGTGTAAAGGCTAAAAGTGGAGGACATACAAATATAGAATCTTACTTTGCTTAGCTTCTTGGTTATTTAATCCCTGTGGCTCTTAAATACATTAGAAATCCAATATCCAATAACTCTTGGATTTATTTGAAGAGACAAATTGATAAAGATACACACAAGTATTTAAAAAAAAATTTTTATGCATTTTTTATACAAAAGACATGCAGGAATGAAGGAAAGCAGGCAGGAAGAGAGAAGGCAGAAACATTTTAATTTATTTTTGTTTTAGTATTCATCTTGGTTGTGGACCCCACCCCTGCCCCTGAACAAGAACCTGGGTCCTTGGGATGTCCATGGACTGCGCTTGGCCAGAGGCTGTGGACCCAACCACTGCTCCACCAGGGCACACCTTTCAGTAAATTTTTAATCAAGATTTTAGACTAGATATTTTGCTTCTTAACAAAAGAAATGCCTTATTCTAATTTAGCACAGATCTTTCTCATAGTGTAAGGAAAAATAATGTTTCTGAGTATTAAATGACTCTTCTTTATGCCCTGGCTATAAAATGTCAAATTTTAATGCTGAGTTCATCATAATGGAGCATTCTAAATAATCTGTATTGCTTTTTCATCCTGTCATTTATTTATGGTGGCATGTCTTCACATTTAAAAGGCTAAAAGTTACTGGCAATGCATTTTTAAATGTGTGTAATGCCTTACAGTGGACACAGGACACAACTTTTTTAATACCAAACTCATGTGGTCACTTACAGCTGATTAATAGCTTTGAAATGGAAAAGGAAATAGTGGAGGTTTTGGATAAAGGTTATGAGAACACATTTATTTTGTTAGCTTTATAGTCGTATTTTTTGGTGAGGAATTTTCTGTGAGTTGCCTTGTTTGTTATTTTGAGTAATTATAAATTTATTGACAAAACGAGGTCCTGGCACAGTGATAGGTTGCGGCTGCTGTCTCCTTGTGTGACTAGCTGGCTGAACCTTGTCGTCATGGCTGCTAATGATCTTCCGGGAGCAAGTTGAGAGATAAAGATGACGTTGGGTTTTTGCTGAGTGGACATCACCACCTGGGTTGGGCTTTGCTTGGACGGTCTCCAAAGCTTTCTGCGTTTGCTTTGTGAACCTCTAACGAGCCGAATCCAGTTCATTTAATACTGCTCATAAATTCTGCAGAGGATTAAAATGCAGGAATTCAAGTTTGTAAATGGAGTTGCCCACTTACCAGCTGAAGTGGTAAGTTGTCTTTGGCTCAGAGGTTACGGTTTGATTGCGGGCCGGCACCCGCTCCTGTGTTGGGAATTTTAAATGTGCAGCCTGTCAGGGAGGACCGACCGCAGTGCTTGTATGAAGTTTCACACAGCATCACTGCTTACTTCTTGTCTCTAAGAGTCAGGAGAAGCTGGCCACTGACGTTTGAGTTTAGTATTAACCTGGCGATTCCTGATTTTGTATGGTGATTATTTCTGAAATATACTCATGACTGGGTCTTTGAAGCATGACGTGATAATAGTACATCATTTTCGTATTTATTAACTGGAACTAGATTTGTGGCCTTTCCCTTGCTGATTCTCCCACATCATCAGGCAAATACATGGCTAAACAGATTAGTTTGCACGGTACCCTAAAAACTAGGCTACTTGGGTTTTTATTGAGCTGAGAGGGGAAATGAATTTTCTCTGCCACTGTGGAGAATGTTCTGCCTTCAGGCTCTTGAAATTCAAACCTGGGCATGGTTAGCAGAGGTACACTGGCTGATTTCATCTCCTACAGAGTGTACAGAGGATGTATAATCTTTCTTTGTTTTTAAAGGAAAGGTGCAACAGGAATGAAGGTGAGCAGGCAGGCAGGAAGAGAGGAGGAAGAAGCATTTTATTTATTTTATTTTGTTGTTCACATTGGTTTCTTTCCCTCTGACCCGGGACCTGAGCCCAGGGGTATGTGGCCTGCGTCCTTCGGGCCATTGACCCAACCGCTGCTCTGCCAGGGATCTTCAAGGATGTATCATCTTTAAGCTTGTTAGAATATCACTGAGTTTTTCAGATTGCTTTTGTAAACTCAGTCACCAAAGTATCTTTTGTTGGATTAGAGAAGTGGATGAGCAAATGTTTTGTTTCATTTTTCTTCACCTTTGTGATCATGAAAAGTATATCTAGGCTTGTATTGCTTTAAAAAAGATTTTCTTGTAAAAGAAAAAACACCCAGGAGAAATAGGCTTATATTATAAGCTAAGTTCTTTTTATTTGTGTCAATCATTATTTCGGTTATGCAATTTGAGATTTTTCCTGAGTTATTAAGGGTTATTTTGGGCTGATATTTCGGCTGTCCTTATCTTGTTGCAGGTATGGTATAATCTGGTACCTGCTGGAATGATAAAGCCAGGGAAAAGGAAAGAGAGGTTGATGTTCATAAGTGTGTCATAATGGAAAGCACGGATTTCTTATTTAAAAAGCAGCCGTGCTGGACAGCGTGGGCTGTAGTCATTGTGGAAGAGCAGCTGGGCAGCATCTGCCTGGTGGCTCAGGCAGCCAGACTCTGCTGTGAGGACCGCGCAGCCCCAGGGCCTGTGTCCGGCACCAAGCCCCCGAAAACCCAAACGAACAGCCAAATAAAGATGTTTAATTAAATAAAAGATAACCTGGGCAAAACTAAATAGAAACTAGTTATTACGTTAAGGCGACCCATCTGAACTCTTACGCCCTTAATCTAAATAAGAACCGAATTACATGTTGAGGCTCTTTTGAAAAATACTTTAAAAATCAAAAGGCATTCCAATATGTGTCTTTAATTTATGTTCAGCACCCTTTGAAATGTCTATTTTGCTATGTGTTTTTGGGTAGAATATTTATTTTAGAACATAAGCATTTTATTTTGTACCATCTTAACAGCCAAAACGCTTCTTCCAATGCAAATGTTTATTTTGGCAGCAGATGTGTTTCTAAAAGAAGACAAACATTACAATTGTTTGGCTAAAATAAATGTTTTCTTTTGGGTTATTAAAGCAGCCAAGCAAGTTCTAGGATTCCCACCTGTGTTACTTTATGTTTTGATCTATTCTGGAAAAAAGAGTTAAATAGAAATAAAATTATGTTTTGATGGCATTTGAGCAGGGTCTCTAAAAAGCAGGGTCCGTGGGGAAGGACTGGATGAAGACTTGAAATTCCAGAGGTCCCTGACATCGCTGTTTGTTTAGACTCAGTCTCTGAATCCTAAGTGTGAAGCCAATAGTCAGGGCCTAATTTGGTTTCATGGACAAAGAGCTTAGACTTCTGTTTCCAAGGGGTGTGAATGGGGGAGAAAGGAAGACTTGACATTGCAGCGTCAGACGACTGCCTCGTGTCTGTTTGCTCTTTGGATTCCTCATCGCTTGCTGGTGCTGTCACTCAGAGACTGCCCCTGCACCTATGTGCGTGTCCATGTCCGTGTCATGAGCCTTACGGGGTACGGAGATTCAGGGGTGTGTGAAATGTGTGCTTAGGGGCAGATAGACGTACACACATGAGTGACGGCATCAGTACAGTAAGGACGGTCACACAGCGACTGCTGGGGGTTCCTCGCCCTGTGTTACTCACACTTTTAACATAGGTGTCTTCTGTCCTGAGATGTGGTGCGGCCGGGCTGCTTTGCTCGAACACCTGGAAGGTGTGGAATCCTTTCAGCAGAGGGCACAGTGGATGAATAATGGCTTTTTCTGGCAGCACTTTGTCTTGATTTCTTCAGTTGTTCTTTGTCAGCGAACATAAAGGTGTTTCAGGTTTTCCGGCAAAGCACACTTGTGCTGCCCGTTTGTGTTTTCACCCAGGTAGCAGGTGCTGCTCTCGGGTGCCAGCGGGCCCCGTAGGTGGAGCTTTGTACCAAGAAAATGTTCTTGGAAACATTGGTAGGTATTTGCTTAAGTTTAACATTTCTGGAATACTTACCCGGTTTTATTTACTTTTATATTGTATTTGGGTTTGAAACATTCACTGTGACAGTATGAGTTTACTAGAAGAGACCATATTTCAAGTTAAAATAAATTTTTCCTAAAAATGTGAAAACACGTTTATGCCTGAATATTCAGTGAGAAAATGTGACCTTACTGCTTTCTGTTTGAAAAGCTCCTTCTGTATTAGAAGCATATACTGATAGATTATCTGCACACGACATTGCTGTGGCCACTGCTCTCTGCTGATGGGCGCATCAGCCGTATACATACAAATTTTATGTATTTGACATATCTAGACTAGAACCAAAAACAGGTTAAGCTTTTCAGCTATGTGTGTGTATGTGTGTAATCCTTAAGAATATGTCTTAAGTAGCATTAGAATTATTTGAGTATATTTTAAATAAGATTTTTGCTTTCACCAAAGAAACATTTATGTTTGCATGATGCTTATGTTAAAACTTTAACAATTTAAGTAAAGTTTTGAATGGTTGTTACTAGTGAAATCAGCCAACCACCTTTCTTCTGTGGTCCTTGGAAAACCACTGCCAGCAGAAATCCCAGGAGACTGAAAGTGAAAGTTCAATGACATAGCTCAGGTCAGTGGTTGTTAGCCTCTCCTGGTGGGGGTCCCTGTACTTGGGGACTCCCTGCCTTTTCTGAGCTCACAGGTGTGTCCCGTGCGGCCAAGTTTGTGTCCAGGTATTAGCGACCAGCAGTCAGCTGCGCTCCCCGACCCCTGCAGGAATGACGCTCTCAGAATCAGAACCGGCAGCCGGCAGTTTAGTCGTTGCCAGTTCCTGTCAGTCCCGTGCTGGCGGGGAAACAGGACTCAGGTGCCCCCCCGCCGCCCCCCACAGGGCGTGCCCCATCCCCCGCCCCCGCCAGGTCCGTGTTCCCCTGACTGTGATAGTAAGTTACTGTTCTTCAGGGCTTGTCATCTCAGTCTTCTGAAGTTTATAGGCTGATGCTTGTCAGGTTTCACTAGCATAACTGCTAGCGGAAATCCTTGGCCATTTTTCTAATGAGGAAACATTAGCAAATTGTTGCAGTCAGTATAAGAACTTTCTAACTGAAAAGCTTTAGTAGTTTTAATCCTGTTTTTTGATTTTTAAAGTGCGGTCTTTCTCAGCTGCCCTTGTCCTTCTGAACACCTAGTGTGCTAGACACGTGGATGTGATTGTGCCTCTTCAGCATGCTGGTGACCTTTAGGTGAGCTGCCCCTCGGATCACCGAGGGAGCCCGCCTCACTGCCGTGGAGGTGGCGCAGGAGAGCGCCGCCCGAGTTGTGGACCGTCAGTCTCCACAGATGACACTCACTCCTCTGCGGCCCGGGAAGGGGCCCGGTTAGGTGGCTCTGTGCTTGCATTTTAAAGCATTTTTTTCCCTAAACGTGAAAGACGTTTTTTCTTTTATGTCAGTAGCTGAAAGTTGAATTCTTTATGGTAAATTTTTTTTATGCCAATTCGACTTTTTGGCCACATTTAATTTGCCTTTATAGTTTTGAAAAATAACTTTAAAAGTTCAATCTGTAGTTGTGAGTGAACTTAGAAAACCCTTCACAAGAGAGGGAGGAGGAAGGTGGGTGGAAGTGTGACGGAGAGATGGGAGGAAGGAGCATCTGCACTTCTCCCTGGGGCCACCTGGAGCTCCCGGCGCGGGCCTGTGCGTGCTGGCCAGGACCACCCCGCCTGTCCCACAGCCTGACCAGTAGCAGCCGCAGGCCCCCAGCGTCCTTCCCTCTCTTCCTTGCGACGTGTGTTTAAGGGAGGGGCCAAGTCCTGAAAACTCGGGCCAGTCAAAGGAAGAGTGAGCGTCCACCGAGCATCCTGTGAATGTCTTGGGATTGGGGCGCAGACTCTCCCGTGGCCAGGGGATTGTCTCACTCAGTGGCCCTGCACTGAGAAGCTAGCTGGGGGCCTGGGGAGGGCTGGGAGCGCTGTCTCAGGATGCAACTCCAGTCGGAGGTTCAGGAGGGCTGCTGCGCAGGGACGGCGTCTGGCTTTCAAGTCAGGGTGACAAGTTCCTTTGCAATGTAATACCACCGGTGCCCTGTTTTCCAGAGAGAACTGGGGAAAGAGAGGGTGGGAATACTTCTTGGCCCGTGGGGTGTGTGGCCCTCAGAATCTTCTTTAAAAAGGGCAGCCAGAAGGAGACTTCAGTGACCGCGTGCCCTGAAGTTTCCGTGGGGTCCCCAAGATCTCGTGGCCATGCTGGCCTCCAGGAGTGTCGGGCTCATGGGGGACTAGAGGTCCCTTCTCCTTCCTGCCCGTGGGTCCTGTGCCGTGCCCTTGGCTCGGGGTCTTGGAGAGGGAGGGCTCAGTCCCCTTACTGGCCACATCCTGCTCGCTGCTCCCTCCCAGGTCGGGCCTGTGGGCTCGGGCCCTTCTCCACCGGTGTCCCTGACTGACTTCTCCCGTGTGCTTTCTTGTGGCTTCACAGTAAAGGTTGTTTCAGGAGGGGTACTGTGGTGGCATCGTTTCTCTCACGTCTTGGCGGGTTGGTGTACCCCGTGCGCTCCGTGCGTCTCCAGTCGTGGATATGGGACGTCGCGCTGCTCCTGTGACAGCCGGAGACTTGCGTGCCGACCCGACAGCAGGCAGAGGCTCCGGGAGAGAGTCCACGAGGACTGGAGGTTCAGCGAGGCCCAGGCCTCGGACAGCAGGGCACACACGACTTGTGGCTCCCAGGCCCAGCCAGCTGTGATTCCTGAACTCGACGCGGCGCCCGGGAGGCCATGCCTGTGGGTCCCTAAGCCTTTGTAGGGCTTACCGTCATCCCAGCGGCTCCAGAGTTTCCTCTCCCGCTGTCTCCTCAGCAAGTGCAGCTCCCTTCTGTCCCGGCCAGACCAGCAGGTCCTCAGTCCTCAGTCATAGAAGCTCAGTGCCTCTGCTTCAGCCTCCACCCAGAAGCGGGTCTTGTCACCACCTCATGGGTCCTGCCGGGCCAGGTGCCGCCGTCTCCCGTGCGACGTCACTGTGGTCTCTGACCGTTGTTGCTGCAGCCTGTTGGCAGCGGGGCAACGGCACCATTTCTCCAGGGGGTGTACGTCAGGCCCCCGACTCCGCCGTGCCCCTGGGCGGTCTCCCTGCGGCTCTCTCTCTGCTGTGTTTGTCGAGACCCTCCTCCGACCTCTGGGGAACGGGCTCCTCGCCCGGCCCCTTCCCTGGTCGGCACCGACCACCTGAGCTGCCCTCGTTGGTCCCCTGCCTGCTGCTGCCATCGGGACCCTGCTTGGGTGGCAGGGGCGTGGCTTGCCCTGCTGTGGCCGACGCCTGGAAACGGGACCTGCACTCGGAAGACATTTGGTGGCATTGTAGACTGATTGGGGGATGTCTGGAGCCTTATCTGCCTCCCTGACAGCTTCCGGCGAGTTTCGTGCTCTGCTCCTCTGCTGACCTCCCAGAAGCTGTGGGGCTCCTGGGGTGCTCTGTAACTCTTCCTCTCCGTTCCTGGGGCCTTGGAGCGGCGGCCACGCGGGTGGTTCCCGGGTGTGTTTTCGGGGTGTGTTGCGAGGGCCGTCTTCCTGTGCGGGTACGACAGAATGGAGAGCTGGGGACAGCTGTGACCTCCCAGGGGCTCGTGTTCCTCTCTGCTCCCTGTTGAGTGACCTACACTGAGGAGGGAAGTGAGCAGAGACCTGGATCGCAGCTGCTTGGGTTTGGCCTCAGCACCATGTGAGCTCAGCTCTGTGTCCCAGCGCCTGTCACTCAGCAGTTCTTGCGGATGAAACCCTCGAAAACCCTCAAATTGTTGGGTGCCCTGTAAGCAGCGACTTTCTCCAGGAGGGATTTGCCGCTGTAGATTCGGGGGCAGGCGTCGCTGAGCGGGGCCTCTGCCTGCACGGCTGTCGCGGGCTCACACCCGCGTGTGCGGCGGAGTTGTGTCAGAGCAGTCTGTTTATTGTGGAAACCCCTTTGCGTGTCTCTCTAGTTCTCCGTAAGTGACACGGATGGCCATGTCGAGCCCACTGTTGTTCGCAGACACTTCTCTCACTTGCGGGGCTGGAGCACTTCTGTGGAGCTTAGCTTTTGGAGAGTGTGTTTCAGACAGGTTTGGAGCTGGACTGCTTCCTCACGGCTGCATCCACTCCCGAAGCAGAGTTCGTGGCCACACCTGGAGTGAAGAGGACCCCGAAGATGAAACACGTGTTTTAGATCGAGTTTTAAAATCCTTATCTATGTGCTTTGTTCTCGTTGAGGACAGGCGGCACATAATTTTCACTTTAAGGACATGCAGGGATCTAGGGCCTCAGGATAGATGTCACCTCTTTCTCTTCTTCCGAGACCCGCTTTCTTATGTTTAAAATATGGGAAACTTGCCAGCAGATGTGAGGAGCAGTGGTTGCTGCTGTGCCAGGCGCCATTCTTTCACGTGGGTATTCTCATCGTGATGCTCTCATCATGTTCTCTGGCCCTGCTTCTGCATCTCTCCGTTTATGAGTGATAATAGCAGTAATGCTTATTAAGGGCTTACTCGCTGTCCACACTGTCTTACGTTACGTGGATTAGCTCTAGGTCCTCATGATGGTCTTCTGCGTGTTAGGTGTTTGGACCCTCGATTAAACAGACAAGGAAACTGAAGGGAGGAAGATGAGTCGGCGTGTTCGAAGTCGTGCATTGGCCAGGGTGGAGCAGGGCTGCAGGCTCCAGCACCCTGACCCGGCTGCTGGCACTGGTTTGTGATTCGTAAAGCTGGACTCTGCTCTTCACCAGTACCCGCCTGAGCTTTTGACTAATCAGACCGATTATCATCAGGGCCCTCAGTTTGCTTTCATGTTAGTTTCTTGAAAGTTTTGTGGCCTTTATTGTATCTCACTTAGAATCAGAGGACTTTTTTTATTGAGATGAAATTCATGTAATGTAACTAACCATTGTAAAGTATATGATTCAGTGACATTTATGTACAGTCACAGATTATACAGCTGCACCCCTACCTAGGTCACCCCCAAAGAAAAGCCCTGTGCCCATTCAGCACTCACTTCATATTTCTCCCCCATCCCTAGCCTCAGCAGCCACTAATCTGCTCTCTCTTGATGGTTAAAACCTTGGTGGTCCAGCATCCATCCAAGGTCGCTGGTTCACGTCCTACAACCAGGCAGGACAGCCCAGAGGAACAGCTACGTAAATAAAAGCTTCCTCCTCCCCTCTTCCTGCCCGCCTCTGCTTGCCTTCATTCCTGCTGCACTTTCCTTGCGGGGGAAAACTGAGCAGGGTAAGTCTAAAGCACGCTCTCCTCGGCATTATACACTGATTCGTGCCTCGGCATCGTCTCACCTGGAGTCCCTGAGCCGTGAGACGCCGCCGTCTACCAGGCAGAGGACGGGAGGGCGGGGCACAGACTCATCAGTGGGAGAGAAGCAGGCTTGCTGGAGAAGTGGGGCCCGCGGCACCGGCACCGAGGACCTCCATTCCAGCTCTTCCCCCCGGGGTGCAGGCGCTCTCCGGCGGGGTCGGCCGGGGTCCGTGACAGTGAGAGGCACAGTCTGGGAGTCGCTGTAGCAGACCTTCCTGATTCAAATTTAGTTAGCGTTTCCTTTATACATTTTCACTAGATTTGGCTATTCTGGACATTTCTTACACATGGAACCAAAAAATACCGGAACGCCACAGAATGCGATCCCGGAGGTAGCCTGTGTCAGCTCGTCATTCCCTCCCGTGACTGAGTACTACTCCGTCGTAGCCGAGACCCGTCTGTGTATCTGTTTGCTGCTGACGGGCCTCAGGTGTTCTGGATGGCGACACTCAGCATTTGTGTACAGGTGTTTGCTTGAATATCTGCTCTTTATATTTTGGCATCTATACAGCCATGGAATTGCGTGTTTAACTCCTTCAGGAGCCACCAAAGTCTTTTCCAGAGACTGTACCATATTACGCTGTAACCTGGGGAGTTGACATTGGTCTACTCTTATGAGACTCTCAGTGCCAGCACGTGTCACTCACCCCACACCTGTCATCTCACAAGTCTGTGAGGGAGGTGCTTGCTTTGCACTGGGAGCCATTAGGTCGCCCGCCGAGGTTCCACAGCTCTGCTTTTCTGTCAGGTGACGCGCTTCAGAGCGCCCAGCCCATGCTTGTCAAGCTGGGGGACACACTCTGCCGGGGTAGACCAGCCTTCGGACTGCATGTAGATGCAGCTTGAGTACCGTCGAACCATCTAGCACGAAAGCTGCCCGCTCACGTTTTGTTTCTCGGGGGCAGGAGCACAAGTACGCTGGCACCGTTCAGACACCTCGTTTTCTGCTGGGCCTCGGTGTGAGAGCCCTGGCAGGCTTCAGTGTCCAGTCTGAATGTAATCGTGTCATATTCTTTTCTTACAGTGTGTCTTTATGATTGTCTTCCAGTTATGACAAGTAATAACTGACTTTCTGCTTTTGATAGTAAATATAAAGCACTCTTTCAACATGGAATTCTTCGAAGGAAAGATTCACCTTACGCTGTGTGACATTGCTCACGCCTGTTTATCAGCAGTGTGTCCCGCAGGTCTCCCTACTCTCCAAAAGTAGAACATTTCTGCTTGATAGGATTTTGGGCCCTGGAATGCTCAGAAAATGGTTTAATATACATTAATGGTAACATTTGAGATCCCAGAAATCACCTCCGGACTCCAACCATGTCGGAACCCCCTGTGGATGGCGGTGGAGCCCTGTGTGGTGCTGAGCGGTGGGGATGGAAGGATGATGGTAGCCGGGTGCCCGAGATGTCACAGAGGGCAGTGTGTCCTGAGCGTAGCTGTCGTCTCCCTGGTTCTCTGGTGACAGAGAGACTCACCTGTGGGGGTTGGGGAGGGAAATGGGGGAGAGGGTTAGACTGTGAGCACAGATTAGAATCATCTAATGTGCCCCTACTGAATTTTGAAGATTGATCTCAGGTTCAGATAAATATTATCTCATATTCATTTGATTTACTACTGTTCTTTGTTTATTGAATCAAGAGACTATTAATAAGGTCTCTCATGGTTTGTTCATGTAGCTGTGGAGCTCAGCCCGTCACTCAGGGGAGGACATGGATGTGCGTGCATGGTGTTCAGGAGGTGGTGTGCAGAATGCTGCAGTAAAACTTGTAGAATGTGGGGTCAAAGCTGTCTGGGGAAAGAAGCCCTGGAATCGGTGACGTAAGACCTGGGTCTCAGGAGTAGGGGTTTGCTGGGGCTGGGTTGAGGGTTATCAGGCTGCTTTTCAATTTTGTGAGGCTTTAGGAGGGTTTTTGTGAATTTTATAGAGTTTTATTTTAAGTTGCTTCGGTGTAGAATCTAGCTGTTTAAAAATTCGTGTGCTCCCAAATTTTCCTTTCATCTTTGCCTCCTTCAGAGCTTTGATGAATCAGTTCAGAAAGCAGTGGGATTCCTGCTTGAAGGATGGCTGGATCTTGTTTGATTTTTAAGAAGAGAAACTGTCTGTCCATCCTTAGACTTACAGAAAGGAGAAAATGACTAGTCTGTTCATCTGTCAAGAGGAGACAGGGATGTAATATGGATATAAATGCTATTTTAATAAGTAAACATTTAAAAAATGGCCTCTAATTTCTGTGACCCTTTCTTACTCCTGCCTTTGAGGGTGTGTGTCTTGTGTGATGACACCTAGATGACAATCACACGCGGGAGCCCGTGTGTGTCCCTGCTGGCTACAGTGCACAGGGGCTGGCCTTCAGAATCTTGATGTGGTCAGTGTGTCTAACTCAGTGAGTGACGCTGCAGAAATGCAGGACGAATTCTGAATAAAAACCGTGTTTTTTCCCCCCTGTCCAGGAGCCCCAGTTGACATCTGTGGTCAACTCTGACCTCTGCTGTAAAACAGGAAGGTAAAAATCTCACCGCCTTTTTCGTGACTGCCAGTTTCATCTGCTGTCATGCTCTGCTGTAACATCTTCTAGAGCATCTTTTCTTACTCTGCAAAGTTGCATCTGTTGACTGTACATCTTTTCAAATTTAAAAGGAAAACGAGCAGTGTGTTTATTCGCTCATTTCTGGTCACTAGATTATGAATGTGATGTGTGTGCGAGTGAGATTTTTCCTCCTTTATCATGTTCCCCATTCCTTTATTGCACTTTGAAGCATTTTTGTTAGAACTTTTTACACTGTTCTTATATTAATGGCAAAGTGTAAGACTGGCAGTATCTAAACTATAAAAAATTAGTTGCTTGTAAATCCAGAGCTGTAGCTGAACCAAATCAAATGATGGCTTTTGTAGGTAGAGAGGCATGTGATGGCCTGTCTTGTTTGGCCTTGATCGCCTTTTCTGGTTCTGGACTGAGACAGGAGGGCTGGCAACCCTCATGAACCTGGCAGGTGCCTGCCGCGCGGAGAGCGGAGAAGAGCTCCGGCCTTCATGCGTGGCCAGCGTACTTTAAAGCCACCCGCTCCCCGCAGAGGACGTGTCACTAGCACCCAGTGTGTTAGTGACAGAGATCATGTTGTGAGAGGGCACCACCGTGTTTGTACCAGCAGATTTCCCTGTCCTTGCTGTCACTCTGAGTTCCACTCTGGTGCCTGGACCCTGGGATCAGTCCAGTGGGTGGGACAGTGCAGCAGAGCCTCAGTGGGTTGTGATTTTACTCCCCAGGCATGTGCCGTAACAGTCACGGCACAGGTGGACGCTCGGCTGTATGAACGGCCACTCTGCAGAGCGTCTGTGCTCTGGCCCTCGCTCATGGCACGGGATTCGCCAGCTAGAGGCTCACAGTCTAGTGGAGGAGACACATGCATTAAAAAGTTTTAAAAAAAAGTTTCCTCAATGATTTTGTATACAGCTTAAAAATAGTGTTACAGGGTTTTGCGAAAAGTACCAATTTACACCCCATCTCTTCTCGCTCATGAGTTCCATTCTCCAGCGGTATCCATAGTCAACTCTTAATACTCTCAGTGGTTGATTCTGGTACCTAAGTCTCTCTCTCTGTGTCACTGCATGGTACAGGCAGGAATAAAAGTGAGAGGCAGGCACGCAGGAAGAAAGAGGAGGAAGAAGCACTTCATTTACTCTGCTGAGCCGTTCCTCTTGGTTGTTCCCCAGCCCCAGGATGTGAGCCCAGGTCCTTGGGGCGTGTGCAGACTGTGCCAGGCTGGAGGTGGCGGACCCAGCTGCTACTCCACCAGGACTCACTTAAATCCGTGTTTCTAAATGACATGTTTCTGTTGCGGTTCTTTAGACCTTGCTAACTCCACTGTGTAAAAGTTGGCTCTTTTGTCCTGTCTTTCAGTTCCCTTTTTCTCTCCTTTCTTCCTGTCATGTTAAGATTAAATTAACAGTGTTTACAATATAAAACAACAAAAGTTGAGACATGAACTGTGACTATATTTCCTTAATTTACATTTTGTTTCGTTTTCCTGGAGTTGATGAGCGCCTTATTGTTTTTCTTCTGAAAAGTATATATATGTCACCTATTTGTCCTCCACCTCTGATAGACTTGCACCGTTCCTCCCAAAAGGTGGACTCCATCTGTTAATGAGACTCGGGAACATTGTCATGTCCATGGAAACCAAGATTTAAAGACCCTGCTTTCATGATTTGAATTCAGAATTGAAATTCATAGCCTCCCAGGCAGTGAGGATGGATTCAGACGACCTGGGTTCTTCTAGGTAGACTGACCACAGTGGACTTTAATATCTGGAGCCAGCACGTTGCACATGGCTTTTGGCCTCGGTGCTTGAGCCCCTGGTCATAGCTGACTCCTTCTGGAGCCCTCGGCCTGGCTCTCCGTTCCATCCTCCCCACTCTTTCAACACCCCTTAACCGTCATTCTGGCTTCACTTTGGCCTCAAACTCAGTTTTCCAAGTCCCTGTCTTCTTTCTGTGTTTCCTAGTTCTGTTGGGACTTGCTGTCCAGTGGCTTTTCAGGAGTTCTCCTGGGAAGGTAGGTTTCTCTTTGTGCTCGAGGTCCCTTCCTGCGGACAGTCACACTGACTGGGCCTTTGGCTGAGTGCAGGGCTCTAAGCCTGAAAGTAATTTTCCCAGCAGCTGTTGTTTCTTGCCCCCGGCCTCCAGTGGCTGTGTGGGAATTCTGGGGAGCCCTCCTTACACGTCGCCCTTCTCTCTGGCGGCGTCAGACGCTCTTTATTTCTCTGATAGCAAAGGTATGGATGAACTTTGAAGTTGATATTTTTCTATTCATTCTGCTGAGCCAACCTGTGTGAAGCTCAATTCTGGGATTTTCTGTTGAGGAAAAGCCATCATTTCATTTACAGGGTCTTCATTTTCATTTTCTCTGCTCTGTCTGGAGCTGTTATTAATTGATGTTTAAGTCCTGGATTACTTTTTTACCCTTTAAATCTTCTCTTTTAACCCCTTTTCATCTCTTTTTTTGTTTCTTAGTAGTCTTTGTTTTATCACATTTCAGGTGAAATTTTTATTTGTTTTTATAATTTGATTTCCATGAACTTATTTTTGTTTACAAAATTTTCTTTTTTAAAAATATCTTGTTCTTACAATAGATACAGTAAACGTGACTCACTGAAGCAGCTTTAAGGCTTTAGCAGAATTGAAGTAACTTTGCCTCACAGAATAATATCAACCCATATGTGCAGGTTCCCCATCCTTGGACGCTGGGCAGGCTTGGGCTTGGACGGGGCCTTGACGGGCCAGGGAGCGTGCATTTTGTTCCAGGGTCATCGAATGTTACCTGCTCTCCTGTGGCCCCAGCAGCTCAGGGTGTTTGGAGACCAACCGGGTGGGTCCCCTGTGTGAGCGTGTAGAAACACACACCCCATTTAGTTTCTCTTTCCGTTGATGTCCCTCTGCTGCCACCCTCTCCAGATGGTCATCCTCTTGACTCTGACAGGATTGGGGTGAGGATTAGGAAGGGGACACTGAATTACTCATTACAGATACTTCTTCCAGCCCCCCCCTCCGTCACTGTCTGATAACTGAGTTGTTGGAGCTTGAATTTTAATTAGCTCGTGTCATATCCTCTCACCAAGAACAAATTAAAACTTTAATTATCACTCTCTTTTTCTGTCCCCAAATGTTTGACTTCTCTTATCTGCCGTTATCTCATATTTTCCTTGTTGCTTTATACTTAAAAAACATCCCTTTACTGTTACTTTAATGGGGCTCTGTGTGAGAGTAGAGATAAACATGAACATATTTAATCTGAATTATTAACTGGAAAATGCCACAAAGACGGCTTTACTAAAGCAGCTTTTTCTTACCACCCTGTTGTCTACCTGGAGATGTCCACAGTGTGCTGCCTGGTTTCCTGCAGACTTTCCAGCAACCCTGGGGACTTGCAGACTCAGAGCAAACCTCCCGTAAAGGAACCGAGCAGCACACCGAGCAGCACACTCGCAGGGAGCCTGGCGCAGGAGGCCAGGTGGGCCGGGTGGCCTTTGTTCAGATTCACCAGGAAAAGCCTCCTGGAACGCAGGAAACTGCTCTGGGAAAACCCCGTCCCCAGCTGTCCGGCCTCTGGGGGAGAGAGCCCTGCCCGGTCCGGGTCCAGGTCTGAGGTCCCCAGTGAAGCGGGGTGGAGAGGAGAGTCTGGTGGGGAGAGAGGATTAGAAGGAAAAGAAATCTTGGAGGTTAATTGTATGTGAGAGCAGACATTTTGATGAAGTCAAAGATGATCTAGTATTTAAAATAAAATTGAAGGCCGTACTAAAGGTTGGGTACATTCTGTAATAAAATTGTACTGCAAATAAACCAGTAGGTAGTTTCCTGGCTGTCCCATGCTTTTAGGTGAAGTGGGGGCAAGTTACGTGACATATTTTATATTTGTATTTTGTCAGAAGGGGAATTTCTGACTCTAGATCTGTGTACACACAAGTTCTGTGCGGTCTCGACTCAGGGGTCTCCAGCTGGCGGATGACCTGCCAGCCTGCAGCTTGCTGGGTGCTGGGGGTGGGGGGGAGCCTGCTCCACGGACCCCAGTCCTCAAAGAGGGATGACGTGAGCTTGCTTAAGGCAGCCCACTTTACTAACGTCTGTGCTTACGTGTAGTTTTTATCAATGAAACATAAAGCGGAGAGAAGTTTCTGGAGATTTCTTCCTTACCCAGCAAACTGTGTTCACGTAGCAGCGTCGTTCGTGGGCGCGGCAGCGGTTGGGTCTGACGCTGCTGTACATGCCTTTCATCTCCAGGAGCAGCTCCGTGGTGTCTGTGTGCGGCCCGCTGCCAAGACCTGTGTGAAACCAAGGACAGCAGGACCAACTGTTGGGGTGATTGTAACAGGAGTCAAGTTTGTAGCCTGTGTGTCAGGAATCAAAAATAAGAGTCCACTTGATGGGACCACTGCTGGCGTTGGCGGCTGGTTATGTAACTGTGCACATGGTCTCTCAGGGACGGTGCTCGGGCACAGTGCAGGCTGTCCACTAGAACCCGCCTTCTCCAATGCGACCCCGTCTGTCCTGTCACTATTTTCACACCGATTCATAATAGCTGCCTCAGGAAGTCTGAGTGCAGACCCCCATCCTGGCAGGAGGTAGCTCTTCCCTGAACGGTTTTGGTGCTCTGGTGTCGGCCTCTTGCTCAGGCCTCCTTAAGTTAAAAATACCCAGTGTGTGGTCCCGCCAGCTGGCCAGAGGCCAGGCTTTTTATAGCCTCGTCTGGCCTGGGAATGGAGCTGAGCATGAGGGGGAGCAGGAGTGGCCCTGTGTCGGTGTCTCTGACTCGGGAGGCCCTGCCATCCTGAATATGAGGGGGAGCAGGAGTGGCCCTGTGTCGGTGTCTCTGACTCGGGAGGCCCTGCCATCCTGAATAAAAATACACAAGTCACCTGAAGCCAGCCTCCCTCTCCCATATCTTTCGTAAAGTGTTTGTTAAATTAACCAAGGAGGCAACTTGAAGTAAATTTGTCCATTATTTTTGAAGCCTGTTCTCCCATCTGCTAGGGAGAAACTTCTCTGCCGAAGTACATATACTTTAATTAATTGAGCATCAGGTTCCTGGAGAAACATGTTTATTAAATGTCAACAACTTGGGGACATTTAGTCTTCATATTTGGTCTTCTGTGTCCAGTGGCATTTTTTCTAAATTATGCCCAGAATTTCCTTGGGATAACACATGCTACTTTTATTCTAATTTGTTGCTTTAATTTCTTCCCAAGATTTTACTTATGTTCATAGTTCTTCTCCCTCCTTTATCAATACCTAGAAAGCCATTGTCATCTCCTTATTCTTTCTGGGTACTGTTTATACACTAAACATATAAAGCGATAAATACCATCAACACATTGTTCTGTTGTTAAACACAGGTGAGGAGTTCGGTTTAGTGGAGAGTGATGTTTCAGATTTGTCCTTAAAAATAATTTTCAAGCCATATCCTCAGTCATCATGATGTGTGATCTCCAGGACTAACAATTAAAAACACTCAGTAACAAGGGTAATTCCTAGGTTCTTTAAAACAGTCAAATGTAAACACCGGTATGTGTGCTTCTGCTGTCTTTGCTGCTTGTCTGTCCTGAAGGACAGTCACGTTCTTTCTCTCCCTCCCCTGGCTTACCACTTGATGGGAGGGGAAAAAAAGCAGCAGACAAACATTTGTGTGGGTTTTGGGGAGGAAAGGAGATGTGTTTCAAAGCTCCGAGGAGTGTGGCTGGCGAGCTGGTTCTTGTCATTGGCGTGGCCCTTGAGAAGGGAGCCGTGCCAGCAGCCCTGAGGCCAGTGACCAAAGGATTAACCATGCACAAGTGCCCTGTGACCCTGGGGTCCCCAGACACCTCTGCTCGCCTGTCCTCCCCCTGAGGCCCATTGCACAGGGTGCTGCTGTCTTCAGAACCTGGACTGTTCTCGCATGGCCGTCTTTGAGCCTGTGGCTCGGGACAAGTTTCTGCACAGGGTCCCTCCCTCGCCAGCACTGCCTGTCCTGGAGAGGACGTCCAGATCAGGCGGGACTGGTCTGAGGGCAGGGGCCACACCCCGCACCCCTCCTGTGCCTCATCGCCATGCTCCTGTTTTGAATTGTCCCTTGTGGAAACAGGAAAGTTGGGACACGGTGGGGATGCGGAGCCTGTGGCAAGCCCAGAGCCTGGAGAGCTGTTCCGCGGTGGGTGTGAGCCTGGCTTCTTTTATTAAAACAGCAGTTCTGGTGACGTTAGGTTCCAGCATTCTTAATTCAGGACTGTCTCGTAAGAACTGCAGAAATATTTTCTTTCGAAGGAACTATTTCTAAAATGTGGCTTTTGTCACTTTACATTGTGAATTCTTCATTTTGTAGGGTGGGAAATCCATACAAACATCCTATTTTTTAAGGTCTTTTGTGTTTATAACTTCCAGGCAGTTGCTAGGCTGAGTTAAGGACCATTTCAGAATATTGTTGCACGTGGCATTATTTCGTGATAAGTGAGATGTAGAACTGTAAATGAATCTGGTTGGTTCTCAGGAAAATGAAGAAGAACTTCACATTTTTTTGAGGGGGAGTGGGGGAATAGTTCTGTGTTTTTCCTGGTTGCAAATTAAAACATTAAAATATTTTTTGAAATGCTTAATGCAGAAAGTAAAAGGCTGAAAATGAAGTCTTCTGAAATCTTATGCTAGCAAGTCTGGGTATGTACTTCTAAATAAAGTTTAAAAATGGTGTGATGTGATCTGCTTTTGCAGCTAACTTCTCTTGCTCGATGTACCTCAGGTGTTTTCTCTGTGTTTCCAGGACCCATTTCAGATAATGGTGCACAGTATTTCCTGAAGTTTCTGTCATCACTCGATCAGATTTCTGATCGAGGGATGTCTGAAGCGATTCCTGTATGTAACTGTGAACAGACGGTCTTGCAGAGAATGCTCGAACCGTTGTTTCCTTGTGAAAGCGTTTAGGGCACATTTTCTGGATGTAAAACTGGAGGGTCAGAGAGTTAGAGTAGCCTCTCCTGTTACAATAGGAAAACTCAAAATCCAAGAATTCAACTTGGACTGGTCTTTCGCTTTCTAAAGAGTATTCTTTGACTGCCATCGAAAGTAAGACTTACAGATAAACAGCACTTTGGTGGAAAATATTAATTTTTTGTCATTTATCTTTCTCACTTAACCTTTTATAGCTGAAGAGCCTTGTTTACATGAAGCATGTTGTAAAAACTATGAAGATTTGCTTGCATCTTGTAATAGATGATGAGTGAAATGATGAACAGTGTCTTCGGTGTGACTGTTTCTTGTTTTGTACTGTTTATTGTAATGTTAGGAAACGTTTTGAGCTTGTTCTGTACTTCTGAATTCTTTTGAATTTAGTCGTCAAAATGACAGCCAAGTTGAAGTGCAGAAAGTGGATGACGTGTGGAAGAGCGTTGTTTGTGCAAAATGCTCTAAAGGGGAGAGACGGCCGCTGGCCCCGGGGGCGCGGGGGCACCAGACTGCAGGGCCCTAGCCAGCCAGAGTCAGGGAGCCTGTAGCAGCCCACACTCAGCTCCACGTGCAGCCGGTTCAGAAGCCTGGCCCTCAGGTGCAGACCACAGCTGGCACGCGGGCGCACGTTGTCGCAGAGCGTTGTCGCAGCGCCTTCTCGGAGACGAAAGCTCGACGCCCCTTTCAGGCTGGTTGCTCTCTCTGCAACATCACCCTGTGAGGCGCGGGGTGGCTTTCTGCCTTCGGGCAACTGGAGAGCTTTTTGTTTTCTTTTGGTTTTTTAATGGTCCGGGGCTCAGTAGTGCGTTTGAAAGCCACTGACCTGTTTGAAGATTTGCTAAACTTACCCCTTCTTTGAAGTCACACTGAGGTAAAAAAATGGAAGCGGGAAATGGCTTTTCTTTTTGAGAGAAGTGATAGATGTTTTCTGTAAAACGTTCAGATGATGTAAAGACGACATGGAAATCCCCCCTTTACCCTCCCTGCCCCCACAGCTACCTGGTGGCCAGGGTAGTGGATGAGTTTCCAGACCTGGCGCGCTTGTTCACACACAGTAGCGGCGGCGCCCCTTGCCCGTTTTTGCCCATCTGCGAGGTCCCATCCCTGCTGCTGGGAGAGTGGACTCTGCTGGGGCTGCCGGGCCTCCAGCAGGGCTGTTCCCAGGCCTGGTGGAGTGGAGGGCTGTGGACCCTCTGACCACGAGGAGGCTGGCCCTCTGGTTGTCCAAACGCCGTCAACCGTGAGGGGCTCCCTCCTTGCCTTTGCTGCTCCTGTCCCACGGCGTAGTTAGTGGGGACTTGCAGGCATGTTTAAATTCCACAGTACCTTGCGTTTAAAAAAGTGTTTCGGGGAACGGTTTCCCTTGCTTTGCCAGTGACTGAGGTGCTCCTCGTGAAGCCTGGAGATGTGGGTCATTGCAGGGTCTGCTTTCTCTCACTGGGGTGGTCCCGCGGTTCTGTCGTTTCCGACCTGGCCTGTCTTCCCCTGCACTCTCCAGAGACCATTTATAGCTGCAGGGTGTCAGGTGCAGGCTTGAATCGGGCCTGTGCTTTGTACCACGGAGTTTGGAAAGATTGTTAAGATCACTACTTCAGCATTCAGATGACAGGTGAACTTCTGACAGTCACTTCTGACAGTTAACTTATTTCATGTAGAAGACTAAAATAATAGCAAAAATTAGCAAAATTGACTGGCCGTGTGAATGGATCTCTGTAGACTGGGAGTCAGCCTCTTATTGTAGAGGTGGTGTATCTTTTTGTGTCAGGTGGTCCAGAACAGGACACATTAGTTGTAGGAACACTTGTGTGTTATTAGCGCTTTCCCGGCTGGAGAAAATTCTGTTTCAGTTTTGTGATGAGCATAGCGGGACTGTGAGTCAGGTTATTTTGTCTGAGTTGCAGTGCCTTCATAGTTCATTTGTTTCTGTGTCTCATTCTTTGTCTTAAAAAAAGTGGTCAGTGATTGGACTTCATTAATTATGTTTTTAAGAAATGTAGCCTCCTAAGACTATGACTGTCACCCAACCAAAGGATGTCCTTTTTCTCCCTCTGAACTAAAGTTTCACTGCCAGCAGATGTTTTCCCCAACTGCCCGCAAGGAAACGTGTCCAGGCTGGGTTACAGGATTGTACAGAAGACAGAACTGTGGCTTAATTAACCAGCGGTTGCCCTCTGGCTCTATTAATAGCTAATGACTTACATTTTCTTGTGCCTGTGAGCTTGCTTTCCTGTGTTACAGAGCTTTTAGATATAATCATTAGTGTTCCCAGACACAGGATTTTCACAGACACGAGGCTCTTTCTTTCCATTTATGGTGTAGTTTTAAAACTCAGTGTTTCTTCCTCCCCATTTAATTGGGGGAGCAGAGGAAGAGAGGTTTAAGAAAAAAATTAGGTTCGAAAACCAAACCTCCTTTAGCCTTCACGAGCTTGTTGAAGAGACAGCAGAGTCGTCACTCGGTGCGCTCCACAGCCTCGCAGAGTTTGACGATTGGCAGCAGGATCAGGAATTAGGACTTTAGAACCACAGGCTTAGCCCTGCACTTCAATTAGTGAATTGGAATTAAAGCTTAATATGCAGCAAGGCTGCGTAAAAGCGTGTGGGAGCGATGGGAAATACTCTGCAAGGCAGTGTTTTCTTAGGACTGACAGTCCCAAGGATCAGCTCACTGTCCACTCTGGGCATGACTCAGGCCCTTATGGTAGAGCCAGACCTCCTGTGGGTCTGTTTCGGGGGCGGGGGTCCACGCCTCTTTTCCAGGGAGGCCTCAGTTTCCCTTCATGGTGGGGTGGGGCGGGGTGGGGCATATCTGGAGCCGGCAGAAGCCTGTGTCTTGCTCCTTCCCCGTAAGCGTTTCCCGGTGGCAGCAGTGTCTGACTGCTTGCTTCGCCTGTTTGCCGGCACAGTTGCTCTTGTTTCATGCCGTGACCTTTATGACGCAGGCTGTGCCTTCCTCTTTGCTCTGGAGCTCTCACGTTCAGCCTTATCCTCTGAGAGACGGTTTCCCCATCTGTAAGATGGGTTTGCTAGTGCTGCCTCCTCTACAGGCTTTGGCGGGGATTAGATAAGATGCTTGCTTCTTGTAAAGAGTTTACCAGTAGAACTCACTGAAAACCTTATTTTTTGGTGTGAAAATGTTGTTATGAATGTTTTCACAAAACATATGGTTCTCTAGTAAGTTGTGAATTGTGACCTTAACAGTTTTCTTTTATGAACCAAAGCCAGTTAACTAATACCCCAGAGCCCTCCCTTTTTGGCTAAGGATTGAACACACTTCCCATAGTAAGCTAAAATGAGCTTGAAGTGGCTTTTTCCTTTCCTTTTGAGTGATTATTGACCTTTAGTTGGGAATGTGTTTTGGAATTCAGAAAATTAAGGGTCCTTCCTGCCCACCCACTACTGAGGCTGTCTGGGGACCCTCTGGGAGGCGGGGATGACGGCGCAGCGGGTGTGCTGAAGGCTGGTGTCTGCCTCATCTCCCTGCTTATTTGCTGGACTCTCCAGACCGCGGCCCTAGGTGGGCTTGGCCCATCTCAGAATTGACAGACTTGCCCGCAGACCGAGGGAGTCCCTGTGCGTCCATCCCCAGTGCATTAGGTCCTACTGGTGTAGATGACCCCTCAGGCTCCCCGCTCCACCAACAGGTCCCTCCCCTGCAGGGCCCGTCCTGTGGGGCTGTTGTGGGCTCTGGATGTCCGCCAGCCTGATGTCACCTGAGGTGTTTGCGTATCGGGCGTGATGGAGCTTTGAAAGATTTGGAAAGATTTTATTATATTGAGACTTTATTTCTTTTGCAAAAATATTAAAGCATATTAACTGCTATAATTACCATAAATAATTTAAACAAAAACATAATCTCAGAGTGAATGAGCAAAATGTGTTAGTGGTAACATGGGCTTCTGTTTCTTTCATTGCTTTGTCCTGGTAATTTCCAGTTGACCACGAGACAGTTTTATCCCCTTGGACCATTTGAAGAAGGTTTTGTGGTGGGTGACTGGCTCAGGGCAGTTACGGGAGGGGCTTTTCATCTGGAGTGGAGTGTTGAAGGTCAAACCCAGGCTGGACTAACCAGCCTGGCAGAGCCAGCTTAAGTTAATAGGAAGGGTCAATGTGAGCTCTGACCTCAGCGGTTGGCGATGATGTCCAGTTTTAGGAGAACAAGTTAGTCATATCTAAATTAAGGATTAACTATAAATCTTTGGGGGTGTAGATGGTACTTTCAAAAGCAGATTAATGAGTAAATTGTTCTTTGAATTTTCAAAAGCTGGGAATGCAACCAGGATTTGCACTGAGAGTAAATGGTAAATGTTAACTACAGCATATTGTGTAGAAGTGCATACGAGTTTGCGTCCTGTAGGTTACAGGCCGGTTTCTGTAGACGGTGCTGTTGTGATAGAAGTGTGTGATTATGGCACAGGAAGGGCTCTAAAGAGCAGACCTGTTTACTTCACTTTTGTATTTCAAATGTCGTGGTGTAACTTACTTGTTTCATAAATGAATAATCATTTGGTCAAACTACATGTTTATTTTTGTTTTTAATTTCTTATTGACAAAATATGACATATTTTGAGCAATGTTTATGATAAAAATGGAAACATAATTATTATTATGTAAGATATAATTATATAAGGTATAAGATGAAATATTAGTAACCAAACCAAACACTAAGTTGGCTCTATGAAAACTGGTTGGAAAATGAAACTTAAAGTTCCTCAGGTTATCCAGCATTTTGACTGGAGCCCTAAGTCTGGTGTGTGTGCGTGTGCGCACGTGCACCTGTTTTACCTGTATTACCTGTTCAAGAGCCCACATTTAGAGATGGCAGCGTGCAAGTCACTGATGTCTCTCCAGAAAGTTAGCTCTGGGATGTAGGAGCCAGCTGGCTACTTTCTTGTTCATGGACCCTTAGAGATGTGACAGCATTTTCATGAAAAAAGTGATTGATGGAACTATAAAGAAAGACTATAATGTTTTGTTCTGTTATCAGAATTTTAAAGAGAAGTCTTGGTTTTGTAACCCACTATTTTTGTGTTTGGTAATTATAATTGTTGATACAGACTAGTCATAGAAAGTGCATAAGCGAGTGGGGTCAGCCGTCATTTTGGTGTGTGCGTGTGTAATGTTGTCAGGAGGATTAAATGTGCTCCTGTTCGCTGAGCTCTTAGAAGAGTGCCAGTCACTGTCTGCACTCAGAATGTGTTTCCCAGTGTGCATCCAAATGAACTTACTGCAGACACTGTGCGGAAAGGTGTGCGCGTTCTGCATACATTCAGCTGTGCGTGTGCCTAGAACCACCTGTGCACGTGTACGTGATGATCACGGGGCCTGTGCTTTCCAGGACACATTGCCACATGCTGTTGGTAGCATTTTGCACACATAACTGGTTCAACTTCATAGCAGTTCTCTGAGGTCATATACTGTTACCTCATTTTACTGACGATGAAACAAAGACCCGGAGAGATTCGGCCACTTCCCTAGTACCGTCCTGGAGAAGCCGGATTGAATGTAGTCAGTGTCCCTCTGACTCTGCTGCCTCCCAGTTTACACATCTGGTCTTGTCCGTTCAGCGCTGCACACGCATGACTGACTCTCACAGCCATCGGTGTGGGTGCCTGTGTGTGCACATATCTGTAAAGTTAGCGAACTGTGTGTGTTCTCACATCTGAAAATAAAGGTGATCAGCTTTTTCGATTGTTTAGGTATAGTTCTCCCCCATGGCTTAAAAACACGTTGTTTTGCTTAATGGTGGAAAGTGTCAGTCACATTTTGTTGAAGCATAGAACGACATGTGTAAGGGCAAGAAACCCAGGGGGAAAACCAGAAAAATGATTGGTGTAACATCTCCACCAAATAGTGGAGAAACTGCAACTGTGACGGAGGGCGAGGCCGGAGTCTCTGCCTGCGCCGGTCGCTCCAAGACCGTCATGGCCCAGGCAGTTGAATTTGCGATGGCAGCTGTGCTTGAGGGGCATGTGTTCTTTTTACCCCAGTATTGTTGATATTGTTGATGTGCATTGATTTCAGGTGTCGAGCACAGTCATATGGTGTTTGTATATATTGTGAAATGATCACAATTTTTTCCCTCATGCTGAGAACTTTGAAGATCTCCTCAGCGATCTCTTGAACCTCATAAGAGCCTTGTTAAACAGTACCGGCCGACCCCTGTTTCCAGACGAGGAAACTGAGGCTCAGGTGCCTTCACAGGGCTGGCCGTTTGGAAGTGTCAGAACCAGAACCTCCTTTATCTGTTCTCTGTTACCTGTAGTTTCGGGAGTGCCTCAGAGCCCTGATCTCCTCCCCTGCCGAGGCAGTATGTTGTTCATAGCAAGCTTAACTGCCAAACTGGCACCCCTTGAATGTAAGGACAGGTGGCCTGGTGGGCAGAAGCAGAGGCCTAGAGTGGCCTTGGCCTGGGTCAGATGTGGCCCACCTGCTCAGGGGCGTGGTCATTTGTTATTTCCCTGGCTGCTGTGTGAAAGAGACTGGGGGTGGGGGGGACTTTCTAGTTGAACTGGACAGTTCTGGTGATGCTGGAGCTGGGAGAGAGGTGGGAGAGCGTGCAAGGTGCCAGGCCGTCTGCCTTTCCTCCATCCTGAAGACAGAACGAGGCAAGTGGCTTTCTGTTCCTTAACCAGTGCAGCTTTGTCGACATGAATCAGAGGGTCTGAATTAGCTGATTTCCTGTTATCCTTGAAGCGTTTGGCCTTCCCCTGATGTGTTCCTGTCTCGATGTGACTGGACACCGTTGCCTGACGTTTTGGGCATGAAGGAGCTGAGAGCAGGAGGCTTCTCTGTCGCTCAGGAGTTAAGAATTCCTTGTTTGGTGACTTCTGCAGTATTTAGATTTCGCTTTCAGGATTTCTTCTCCTTAAGCATTCCAGTATTTACTGGCATGCTGTGATGCAAATCTGAGAAGGAAGCTGTTAAGTTTTGTTTTATACTTTCCGTATCAGCATTTT
Organism: Solenodon paradoxus; assembly: GCA_004363575.1. NCBI lineage: Eukaryota > Metazoa > Chordata > Mammalia > Eulipotyphla > Solenodontidae > Solenodon > Solenodon paradoxus. The sequence goes on from RJWH01001262.1 coordinate 119,051, forward strand.
GGATGGAGCTGTGCATATGGCAGCTTTTCCTCTTGTGCCACCCAGTACGTGGGAGCTTTAGATTAGATGCTGTAGGCTGCAGTCATGTGGCTTTTTGCATTTGCAGTTGTATTGTTATCAAGGAGTTGTCCTTCCAAGCCTGGTCTAAATGTGCTTGAAAATTGCCACCTGCTCCCTGCAGTTTGGAGAGGGCGCAGAAAGCTTAAGGTAGGAAGCTGTCGTTTATCCTATTTGCAATCAGACATTCACCCGCCTTGTGTCGGTGGCATCAGTGCACGCAGGAGAACCCGTTTCCACTGTTTAGTCTTGTCCTGATGTGTAGAGGGTGTGGGGAGAGACCTGAGTGTAAGAGCTGGGCGCAGCACTAACACAGGCTTAAGACTGGTAAACACGAACGCGTTTCCAGTTGAATCTCCCTGCTGTGTACATTAGTGGCTGAGTCCGTTGCCTAAAAGTGAGGTGACTATGAGTGAAAACACCTACACTCCGCGGCACATTTTCTTTTGCAGAATTTGCTCCCTTACAAATTTTAATGCTATAGTCTCAAATTTAATTTTTTTAATGCGCCCCCCCCCCTTTAATTTTAAAGGTTGATCTGTTCTGGTGTTGATTGGAATGAATAGACACAATAGGATTTGGAAATGAAACGTGACGGAAGCCTGTTAGTGTAAACTGCCAATAATTTTAATAGTCAGGAACCAGAAAGCTATTAAAAAATGGGGTTTATGCCAATAAGAAAGTAGTAAGATAAAATGATAGTAGTATTGTAGGGCAGTACTGTCCATTTTGATCTTCCTGAAAGTTAATTATCTAACATCAGCACCAATCTAAAGACGTAGCTTTGCCACTTCATTTACTTGGGGATGATTGTAAGAGAAGGAAAGAATTTCGGTCTTCACTTGGGAAGTGATGGTTCTATAGCTTCTATTTAATGGCGTCTTCAGTAATTCTGCCGAAGATGCTTAGTTAAGATGTCAATAATTGATTTTTGCACTTTCAACTATTAGTACGGAGAGTTTAATGCAGAAACCCTTTTATCTCTGATATTTCGTATGTAACCTAGGAAAATCTGAGCCTTTTTAGAGAAAGACTTTGGTTTATTTAAGCACCCCCTTTGTGCCAGGCTTAGGACTTCTGTGCAGACACCATTTGATCATTTCTCTAAGAGACTTGGTTTGGGAAAAGATACGGATTCCAGGTCTTCTGAGAATTACTGGCGTGGTGTGGGGATGAGCGTGAGAGGTGGTGAATAGGGGTGTGGCCCGCCGGGGGTGGGGCGGGGCCTGGCTCTGGGGGCGGGGACAGGGGCGGGGCCGGCCTTAAGCGGTTTAGTAGACTGAATACCAGACCTGCGTGACCGCCTGAGAAGCGGCGGAGGGCGGCAGGAAGGCTCTGACGGGATCCGGACGGGAGCCGGGAGCCGGGAGCCGGGAGCCGGGAGCCGGGAGCCGGGAGCCGGGGTGAGGCGAGGGAAGGGGCCGCAGGGGCGGGCGGAGGTGGTGGCCACGCGCACTTGTGAATGCAGGTCGGGGTGTGGGCCGAAGAGGGACAGTGGGGCTTCGCGTCCAGAGTTAGTGTGTGACTCGGGGCCGCCCGGCTTCCTCTCGGAAAACCGCGGGGCGCGTAGTCCGTGCCCGCCGGCCGAGAGGGCTGGGCCTGGCCGCCGGGGGCTGTGTGCCCGGCCGGGCGTCGCGGCCCGACGCGCCGCGCCTGCAGGCGCCCGGCCAGCAGCAGGGCCCGGCGGCCAGAGGCCCGGCGCCGGCGGGAGGCCCGCGGATCTCGGAAAAGCGCTGCGGGGCACGGGGCGCGATGGGGCGCCGCTCTGAGGAGTTTGGGGGCCGGGAGCGCCTCGTGCCCCGCCGAGGGCACCGGGAAAAGGGCGACGACGTGTGTGGGGTCTCGCCGTGACGGACTAACCGCTGGGCTGCGAGCTTGGGGCGCTGGTGTGCAGGTGCCCTTGGCGCGCGCGCGTTTCGCCCGACGGATGGCGGCGGGGCGCTGCCGCAGCCTGAGCGCCCGCTCCGGGCCCACGCGGGTGCGGACCGCTGCCCCGCCGCCGCGTCCTGCCTCCAGCCTGCAGTCTGGGCCCGGGCCCAGGGAAGTGAACGCCGACGACACGTAGATGGGATGAGGAGCTGAGTTTGATGCGCACGAAGTCTGGCTGGAGGTCGGCTCGGGGAGGTGCTGCGTGGCAGAGAATTCCCAGTGTTGCTTTGGGAAGCCTGACTTGATCCTGTAGGCACCATGGAAACTTTCTGGATGTCGGGGGTGGGGACTTTGAAATGAGCGTTTGAGGGCACAGCCCGGTGGAGTCGGCTTAGGTCAGTCGCCTCCAGTTGAGAAAGGCCACCTCACTCTCAGGCGGAGAGCAGGACGCAGGAGAGCAGCCAGTGTGAACAACTCGGCGAAGAAAAAGTGCTGCTTCCTCCTCTCCCTGCCTGCACCTTTCCTTTGGAGAAAACAAAAAAGAAGAAAGAAATGTTTCAGGAAGGATGTTTTCTGCGCCTTGCTTGGTAGAGAAGCATTTACAGGGAAAGAACTTGGAGACAGGCAGGGCCTTTTCTGCGTCTGGCCACACAAAGGTCTGAACAGTGTAGGAGTCTGGGATTACGAGACGGCTAGTGACACAGAAAAGAGATATGGAGCATAGACTGGATAGATGGAATGTTTTTGTTCCCCCAAATTTATGTCTTGGAACTAGGCTGACCATACATACCATTTTAACTGGTACAGTAGTGTTTTTTTCCTTCCTCCTATTTCTTGACTGTTTCATTTTAATGCAAATGTTAATTTTGTTCCACTTTAAATGAACCAGGGCGGCCTCTAACAGGGGGCAAAGGGGAGCGGTTGAGTTGCCCCGGACCCAGTCTGTTTAGGGGACCCAAGAGCAGCGGTCCGTTGTGCTCTGCGTTAAAGACAGGCCTTGTTGTCACTGCCTGAGGTGAGCTACAGCCGCTACTGCTCTTCCCGCCCCTGTGACGACATAGGAGCCTCACAGAAAAGGACCCCCCAACCCAACAGCATGCCTGTTTCTTCAAAAGGAGCAGCAGGTAAGAACTGTGGGTTTATCTTTGACATTGTTGGGGTTATATGTGGCACTATGGGGTTATCTCTGGCACCGTGGGAGTTATTGGGCATTTCTGGCACTGAGATGGTTAAAGTAGCATGTGTTTTAGGCAGAGCACTTAGTGCAGGGTGTATGGGGCGCCAAATGACATTTTCCCCTACAGAGCCAAAATCCCTTGCACCGGCCCTGGCCGTGTGTATGATCACCAGTCAGCATCACATAGCACTAACTTGTCGCTGGCCTGGTTGCTGTGCTCCAGTTTGGATGGCTCCTCCTCCTCCCTGCCCCATAGTCGTCGGCGCGTAACCCCATCCTGATTTTACCATCCCCATGTCCAACTTTTGTCTCAAGGAAATATGATCAGCCTAGTTGGAACCTGATTTCCAATGTGATGGTGTTTAGGAGGCGTGGAGCCTTTGGGAGGTGATTAAGGCATGAGGGATCTGCCCTATTATGTGGGATTAGTTCCCTTATAGAAGAGACTTCAGGGAGTTCCCATATCCCTTCCATGTGAGGACACAACAAGAAGATACCTGTGTGTGAACCAGGGGCCCCGGATCTTAGGGTGCCTTGTTCTGGGACTGCTCAGCCTCTAGAACTGTGAGAAATTTCTATTGTTTGCAAGCCCCCCTGTTTATGTTCTGACTTTTATGCTAAGACAGGTAGCTTTAAATTGCCTCCTAGGCGGGCATGGATGTTCCTTGTGTGGGGATGGAAAGGTGCTTGATAAGGGAGAGAAGTCTTGGAAGATCTTGGGGTCCCTAGTTTGGGTGGAAGAGCAGCTCGTGCTGTTAGACTGAGCCTGAATGTAGGAGCGACGACCGAGGAGAATGCGCTGAGTTTCACGTAGGCTGTCTTGAGTTTGAGGTGATCGTGGTTTGCTGTGCAAATTTGAGGAACTAGTAGAATATTTTGTTTTTAGTTTTTTCTTTTAAATTGTCAAGAAACTTACCCATTCATTCTCATAAACTTCCCTGTGACATGCTACTCAGCCAGCCGTACCGTTGTTTCGCAGGTGGAGGAACTGCAGCAATTAGTGTCACATGACTTGCACAGGACATAGTGGCACACGGGCGCGTGGATGCTCGGGTCCTCAGTATAATCGCCAAAAAGTCCTTTCGCCTGTGGAAGTGGGGGGCGCGTTGTTGTCACCTCACGTTTGTACACGGCCCCCAGCACAGCTCCGCGGGCCCTAGGCTGGCATGTGCCCCTGGAGGTGAGGGCCACGCAGGGAGAGACTCCGTCGTGTCTTGTGGCCTTTCTGCTCCGACAGCCTCTGCCTGGACCTCTGGGGCCGTGCTGGGAGAGCGTTCTGGGAAGTAACTGCTCCTCGCAGATGATTTGTCTGCCCTCTGACTTTTCAAGCAGACAGCGGAGGAGAGTTGTGTCTGGATAACCAGGTGCGCTGGAAATGGCCTGTGAGAACCAGCTCTCTACTCCCTTAGAACTGGCCTTCTCCTTCATAGCAGAGCCTCCAGTGCATAAAGTGAGCGGGCTGCGGAGCATTCTGGGAATCGTAGTTTTCCTCTTCATCTTGAAGGAGAGGGCCTCTGACGAATTGTTATATTGTCTGTCACAAGTGCTTGCAGTAGTGGCAGACCCCCCAGCGCCTCCCTCCGGCTTTCCGCTGGGGTCTAAGGTTCGGCTCTCAACGTTTTTGACTTGGGATACTGTACTTCTTTTCCATTAGATGTCTTTAATCTATTTCTTTCAGCCCAGCTTTTAAAACGTGTTCATTTTATCAGGGCCATGGTGTAAATGATTTGCAGAGTCTGGTTTTGTGCCTGTGCTCCCCCCGACCCCCCTCGCGTCCCTGAGGCCACCACTTTGAACTCCAGGCCGGTTGTCCGAAGGCACCGCTGTACTTCTAGTGCCGTTGGTGTTGCTGCTTCCACATTTACGCTTTACCTGTTGATTTCCTCTGGAAGTTGAAGATTTCTCTCATCCTGTCCTCACCTCCTCCCAACACAGACTTGCTGCAGTTGCGATTCGCTCAGGCCGCTTTATGTTCTGGAGCCTGGAGGACTCGTTCAGAAATGAGCCGTGTAGTGAACGCCCCCTTTCTCACACAGCTCTTTGTCTTGGAGTTCATGATGGATTTTCCTTTCATTTTCTGTGTGTATTTATCATTCGCTTCGCTTTAGATTATGTATCAGTCGTAACTGCTCATCTTTTCTTGCAAGATGCTCAGATCTATTCCACAGGCGTATTGCCAGTTTTCCTTCTACAGAAATCTCGTAGCTTCTGGTCTGGGTGCTGCCACCTCTCCTGTGATGAGCTGCGTCCTGGGTTCTGGGTCTACCCTGCTTTGTTGTAGCCCACCCCCGAGGAGTTCTCAGGAGGTGCAGGGAGGTGAGCTGTTAGGATCTTACACCTCGGAAAGTGTCTTCATCTTACCCCCAAGTGTGACTTATAGGTCGACTGGGAAGGGGGTTCTGGAAGTCACTCTCCTTCAGCGTTTTGAAGCTGCTGCTGTCATGCAGCCCAGAGTGTCACTTTACTGGAACCTGCAGCTGTTTGTCCGGCCCCTGCTCCCTTTCTTGTGCCCTCCCACGTCTGCTGTCCATGCTGGCTCTCCATCCCCTCGTCCTTCCTCTCTCCTATTGCTTTCAGTCATGGAAAGTCTCTTTGGTTGTTGCTTTGACAGCCCCTTTTTTCCTTTTCTCCCCTTTGTCATCTGAGAGTAGGCTCAGTGGACTTTGAACTTTCTTGTAATACCATTTTCATTTTCTCCCATTTTAAGAAGAGTCCTTCATTCTGTTACCATGTTTTAGATTTCCATGGCTGTCTAGTTCTCCCCAAGTCTCCTTTTTCTCTTCCTTTCTCTTTCCTCGTTCTTCTTAATTTTTTGGTTCTATTTCAGTAGAATTTTGTTTCACTTCAGGGTGAATTATTTTCTTTTATGACCATCTTGTTTTGCACCATCTCATGGTCCGGTCTGTCTTTTTCTGTTTGGGACTGTTTTCATGTCAAAGGAGGGCTTTCCGCAGCTGCCAGGAGTCCTTGGTCGTCTGAACGCCTGTCCTCCCTCTCAGATGACCTGCAGGTCCTAATGGGCTTTCCAGGGGAATTTTGGACACCCCAGCCCGCCCCGGAGGCAGCTGAGATTGTTCCTGTCGGCTGGCTCAGACTCAGTGGGGAGAAGACCGTGGAGCAGGAAGGGCTGTGGACCTCAAGCTGTCGTGGCACAGAGGTCAACTCTGAATGTTCTGGAGAAGCCCTCTCCTCTGCTGGGCTTGTCCTGGGCTCTGCTAGGTCCGGGCAGCTTTTCCGAGGAGAAGAGACTGCTTCTCAGCCAGTGCAGTCAGCTTGACCATTCCTCCTTGTGCGGACACCAGCTCCTGTCACATCCTGCCCTTGTGGCCCTGTCCTCCACCCTGCTCTTAGCTGTGCCTGGGTCTCCAGTGTCCGAGCCTTGTGGACAGGCAGCTAAGTTACTACTGCTGATCCATCTGTTTCTAGCTTCCGGGTTTTTCTCCCTGTTGCTGCTGCTGATCTCGTGAATCTGTTGTATAAAACAGAAAAAGCAAATCAGAACAAACTGCTGTTCTATTTCGAGGCGGGCCTGGTGCAGGGTGTAAGTCAGGGCTCAGTGTGTGCCGTTGATCTTGTCTTGTGGCTGTAACTGTAAGTCGGGAAGTCAGCACTGGCCACTTCACACTGGAGGTCAGACAGCTGAGTGCTGCTTTATAAATACCTTTGTGATCTGTGTGACTGTGAATGTCACAGGCTGTCCAGAGTTGTCACGGTCATAAAATGCCATTTACAGCTATGGTCTTATATCATGGAAAAGTGTTTTCTGCATGGTTTATACCATTTGCAGGTCAGAAACAGTCGATTTTGCCAGCAACATGCAAGTCACTTCACTTAAATATGACTGAGAGCATTTTGCTCCTTTCACAGACATCTGGATGTTCCTTTGACCACAGTCTGTCTGGGCACATGAGTGCCCACTCAGTGTGGCCTGCACGGCGCTGCTCGTTACAACCGTGTTTGTTTCTGAAACCTTGCCTGGGAAAAGCCTGTGTGCCCACCTAAGTGTGGGCCTGCACCAGGCAGAGCTGCCTGGGCCCCGAGGGGCCTGTAAGAGGCTCGGCAGCAGGTGTCTGCCTGGCTCCGGCCTCCGCAGAGGCCCGGAGGAAGCCGCTGCGCAGGCACTGGGAGCTTTCTGTGGACTCCCTGCTGTTCTTGTCATGCTGATGGGCAGGCGTAACTCCTGATGACCAGCAGAAGGCGGACCAGTAACATTTCTGAATCCACTCCACGAGGAGCAGGGGAGATGATCCTGCTGGATGTGAAAATACTGTTTGAAGGCAGTATGAGCATCTCTGCGGATATTTTGTGGAGTCACAGCTGACACTCGGGGGACTCTGGGAGGCGGGGAGCCGCAGACGCCCAGTGGCGGCACCTCCACCCAGAGGCTGCGGCTGCGCAGGGCCATGGCCCGGGAGAGCCAGCCCAGCTGCTTGGTGGGTTTGGGTCTTCATCGAACTGCTGAAGGTCCTGACGAGGTCATAACGGAAATGCCGTTTCCCCACTGGGTTGCATGAGAAGGATCTGAATGTAGTAGCCTCAAAATTTAAATAATGCCTCTAGTTGAAGTAATTTTCCTCTAGGCCTTCCAAATGTGTCCCTTTACAGGTAGGAATAGAAAGAACCTACCTGTGGCTGCTTTTACAGATGACATTGCCCCGCGGCAGGCTGCGCCCCTCGTCACAGCCCCCCTAAGTCGCCCTCCACTCAGGTGGCCCCGTATACCTCCTGTGCAGACCTAGAGGCCCTGGAGGAGCACTACAGCTGGGCTTCAGCCTGAGTGGCCGCCCAGGAGCTGCCCTTTGGCAAGCGGCTCCGCTCACGTGGCGCTCTGGGCCGCGGGCGCCATCTCTGCGGGACTGCTGCTGCCAGGGGCGGCCTCCGCGCTGCGCCCTGAGCGCTCGCCGGCTCTGCTGCTCGGGTCCGCTGTCCGAGGGCCTCTGCCGTTTGTCGGGCAGTTTGGGTGATTGTAGCTTAAGCAAAATGTACTCATTTCTTGTCTGCCCTGGAGAAAATTTTGTTGTAGTTTTTATGACTCATGTTCTTGCAGTGTGTCATAATAGTGGGATAAATATGATCTAAATAGGATGAAAAAGTGACTCTAGAAAACAGAAATGCCGAAAGACTTTAAGATAAAACAGTATATTAGATATTAATATACGAAAGCACTAAGGACTGAAAATTGTACCTCTAAATATGACTTAGAGGTAATTTTTATTTAGGAATTTTTAAATAAGATGTTTTCTGTTTTATCAGTGTGATAGTGAAAGATTTTGAAAATAAATTCAACAAAGTTGTTACCAAATAACAGAGGTGATGGACTAGTAAGGGATAGTGATCACTGGGGGGGTCTAATTTAAGTGGGTTTGAGGAAGAGATGTGATGGTGTATAAAACTTTTTGATTGAAAAAAATCAAGTTAGTCCTTTCTCTAATGCATTAAATTATGACACTGATTGAAATTTGATTTCATTTAATTGGTTCACTGAATATGTACTGTATGTGTATTTTTTAACAGAACTATAGATGGACATCTACAATCAAATTTGTATCAAAGTGGCCAAGTTCTCAGATTTGATAATTCAGGGTTTTTTTCCTAATAATAATGGTTATTCTAGAAAAGGGACTAAAATACTTTTTGTGTCTGTCTCGTAGGCCTTTCTTTTTTTGGTATAGTTCATTCATCTTTCATTGCCCAAACAGCTGACTGTAAAAAGTGAAAAACAGTATTTCTTTATTTGAAATTTGTGCCTGCATTTTTAGATGAAAAACCTTTATCCTTAGAAGATAAATGTTGGGTGCAGTTGTCTTATAAATATCAATGATACTTTGTACTCAAATTAGTGAATTTTTAAGCTGTTAGTCTGCACAAATTTGATTGATCTGAAAACAGAATTAAAGAAGCAGAGTGTCAGTGACATACTAACTGCTCTGAGGACTTAGGACATGCAAACATTTTTCTTGCTCTAATTCAGTGGGCTTACAGACACCGAGATAGAACACAGATGTCAGATGGTATGTGGAGAGAGATTGTCTAGGGGAACTGTGGAGTGAAGTTTTTTATACCCAGTTTTACATGCCCACGGAGGCCCCCCAGCAACCATTCCGGGCCGGTGGGGGTAGGGGGGGGTTGGTTCTGAGAGCTGCAGTGACTGCACAAGTGACGTCACGTGTGCAAGCTTTTGGCGTGTGTTGAAGACGCACATCTGAATGTTGTTCCTTGTCTTCGTCTGACTGCTGAGATGAGCCCTGGCCAGCACCGTGCACGCTGGTTGCTCGGCCAGCGGGAGCAGACGCATCCTGCTGCCTGGTGCTCCATCCTGCCTCTGACCGGGCCCGTGCCTCCTCCCTGTCCTACTAGCTGCCCTCTTCCTCCCCAAGGGGCCGGCTCTGCGCATCCTGAACGACAGCAGCTCTGAAGAAACAGGAGAGCGGCGGCGAAGCGCGCACTCTCAGTCTCATCTCATTCAGGCGCTCAGCCTGCACCCCTTTGCGGGATAGTGGGGGAGGCGGGAAGAGCTTCCCTGTCCTCCGAGGCTCCAGCCCGTGCCCCTTGCTCCTGCTGCACGTGTTGGCAGTGTGGATGCAAGGCCCCTCTGAGCCCTCCTCCAGCAGCACCCATGCGCCTGTCCTTGACTGGGACCCTGCTGCCTCTGCTCAGGGCTCCCCGTCTGGTACCCTAGGTCAGGGGCACTGAAGTGTCTTAACTGCAGGGCTGGGGGTAAGCTCAGGGTAACTCGAAGGAGGTGTGTCCATGCGCATTATGGAGTTTGGCTGCTCCCCTCCCCCCCAACACACGTTCATTGTCTTTTGAATTTGTGAATTTCCTAGCATTATGCCAGAGAGGGTTTCAGGGCTAATCTCATTAAGTTTTGTAACAAAACCCAAGTAATTTTTTTCCCTCCTTTGTCACTTATCTGGAAAAAGACAGTCATTGGTGAAAATACACACGTTTGGAATGAAGACTTTTTTCGTGGCCCTTCCTTGGTGCATGGCCTGTGTGTCTCCATGTGCATCTCTGATGTGGGAACTGACACTCAGGAGAGCAGGGGACCCCAGGGGCTCATCTCTCGTACTCATCAGCACCTAGACCAAGGTGCCTGACATGTCAGGACTTGTTAGATAAATGCTTGTTAAATTAAGGCAGTGATAGAATGTTAAGAGAACCGAAGGATGGTTGTGTTTTCTTCTACAACAGACGATATGCAAAGAATGAAGTCATTCTCTGGGCCCGCCTTCTCGAGTGTTATCCAGGGTGTGGGGGAGAAGATGGGGCCTGAGAACTTTCTTCGAGTGACCTAGCTGTTCAAGTCATGTACTCATGACAGTGCCAGGGTTAGGGTCCTCGTGAGACTCATTCCAACACTGTTCCTAATTACTTCATAATATTCTTTGCCCTGCTTACCCTACTTTCATGACGTCACAGGTGCCATGTAGAAGGACATTTTCTGGGACTATCTTTTCTGATTTTCTCGTCTGGGACTGTATTTCTTCTGATGTCTGCATCGCTCTGGCCTTTGGAGCAGTGTGTGACTGAAGGGATCCCGGTGTGTCATCTCTCTTCTGTGGCAAGAGGCCCCAGGAGCATCACTGTGTAAGGGGATCAATCCCAGCTCCCCCCAGGCCACTTGGGACTGGGCTCTTGGAGTGCCGGGGAGCAGTCACTCTGTGTCTCCTCTGGAGTAGCGTGCGATGCGACTTTCCCAGTGGTGTCTTGGTCTCAGGGTGCCTTCTGGGTACTCAAAGGTAGCTTGTTTTGTGTTTCTCCTTGTGCTTCAATTTAAAAGATACTCTGATTAATGATCAGTGAACACACACTTACATGATAACACGTGGGCTCGCGGTGTTCCAGTAAGGGGAGTGGAGTCTGCAATGAAAAAAGCCAGGATTTAAGCAGCACCCAGAACTCTTTTCAAGGTGAGTGATACTGAGCAAGCTGCTTTGACAGTTGGAGTTACAACGCTGCCTTATTAATAGGATAGTAATTATTAAAGGAGATTCCATGTGCCAAGTCAAGTAGCTGAGCAAGGGCACAAATGCTTCTGCTCCGTCTCACGCTCTCTTGGACTCCAGCTGGTCTGGTTCTCTGACAGTCCCAGTCGTCTTGTTTAGAGCCTGGCGGCCAGTGGTGTTTCGCCTTCAGCAGACAGAACCCTCAGGAGCCGCACGGTGAGGGAAAATAGGCATTTGGGAACAAGGAGAACCCAAGCCCCTCCCCACCTGGTGGTGTGTGCACCTGCCACGTGCGTAGCTGCACACATGCTCTTGTTTCATGGCTGCTTGTTCAGAATTCTGTGTGCTGTTTCTGCCTGGAACCCCCTCCCATGTGCTCACCCACGTCGTGACGGTCAGGCCTTCCTACTCCTGAGACCGCTGAGTGCTGAGGCCCTTCCCGTCCTCTCCTTCCTCCTCCAGCACGGCCTCCTCCTGGGCCGTGCGCCTGTGGCAGGCAGTGTCTGTCCCTCTCCCTCTGCAGCGCCTCCCTGCTCCTCGCCTGCCTCCTGCCTTGTAGAGGGTTGATTGACAATGTAATTGTGCACACACTCAAGTCTTTGGTGCGCCGTTTGCTGTGAGTGTACACTATGGAATGATTGCCGACGTCGAGATGATTAGCTCGTTTACCTCACAGTTAACACTGTGTGTGTGTGTGTGTGTGTGTGTGTGTGTGTGTGTGTGTGTGTGTACTCAAGATCCAGCAACGTTCTGGTGTCCACCAGAGCATTATTAACTTTAGGCTGTTCATCGTCCTCTCAGAACTTACACCTCATTCCTCTTCCTCCCAGCCCGTGGCCACAAGCGTTCTCTTCTCTGCCCCGTCTTTGGGTCAAAGGTTCCACGTGCAGGGGGCCCCGCACAGCACTCGTCTCTGTCTTGCTTGTGTCACCTCCTGGCTCACTCACTGTTGTGGCGGATGGCACGTGCCCGTGTGCACCTGTGCCGCTCATGGTTTCTTCACCCTTTTCCTGTCGCGGGCGCCGGGGTGTCATCTCCCAACTTGCGGGTCAGGTCATGCTGCAGTAGCACGGCTCTCGCGTCTTTCTGAGTTCGTTTTTGTTTTCTTTGGAGAAGGGCTCAGAAGTCGAGTTACTGGATCACATGGTAGTTCTCCTTTAAGTTTTTGAGGACCCCTCTGTGCTGTTTTCGTAGAGATCAGTTTATGCCCCTTGGGAGGGCTCCCTTTCTGTCATCCTTGCCAGCATCTGTTTCTCCGTGTCTTCCCGAGACGCCATCCCGACAGGCGTGAGCTGATAACTCTTCCCTGAAGCTTAGTGATGCTGAGCTCTTCTTCCTGTATCTATTTGTCTGCTTAACATGTTTTCTTCGAAAAATGTTTATTCAGGTCATTTGCCCATTTAAAAATTTTATTGTTTGTTTTTTTGCCGTTGAGTTGTTATGAGTCTTTTCTTTTAGACATTACGGCTTATTAGATATATGGTTTGCACAGATTTCCTTCCGTTTTGTAGGCTGCCTTTTCAGCTGATGGATTGCTTTGCTGTGCAAAATCGCTTCAGTTTGGTACTGTCCTGCTGGTCTCGTTTAGCTTTAGTTGCCCTTGGCTTATCGTCTTATCCAAGAACTCATTACCGAGACCAACATCAGGGAGCTTCCCCATATTTTCTTCTGGGACATCTACTATCAGATCGCCCCTTTTTAAGTTTTCACTCATTTAGAGCTTGTTTTTGTGGGGTTACACACTGTGGGTGCTCTTTCATTCTTGCGTGGGTGCCCCCATTTTCACGACAGCTTTTCCTGCAGAGAGTCTGTCATTTCCCTCTGGGTGCTCTTCGTGCCCTTGTGAAAGTCCCACAACCACAAACAGGTGGGTTTATTTCTGGGCTCCTTCCAGTTCCACTGACCTTGTGTCTGTGTTGATGCCAGCACCACCCTGTTTTATTCATCTGGTTTTGTAATATTATTTGAAATCAGGAAGTGTGATGCTTCCAACTTTGTTCTTCTTTCTCAAGATTGCTTTAGCTACTTGGGGGTATTTTGAGGCTCCATAGCACGTAAAGATAGTTTTGTTGTTTTTTATTTCTAGAAAAGTGCTATTGGAATGTTATTTTCTTATTCCACTCTAAGCCCATCAGAAGCTAGGGAGTGCTGACAAGTATTGGGAGCATGGTTGAATAAGGGGGCCTGCGCACACGTCTCAGTGTCCATGTAAAATTCACTTTCAGATTAATGATTTGAATCCTGGGTTAGACCTCTTTATAGAATTTCTTTGCACTATAGTTACACGTTAGTTTGTTTTGAGATACCGACACATTTCAAAAGTTCAGGGTAAGTAGTTTCTTTTTTGAAAAACAACCTTCTTATGAAGAAATTTTTATAGCCTGAGGAGAGATAACTAGCCTATTTTTATTCCATTAAATTTAAAAAAGTTAGACATGAATGTTTTAGGGAACTTCGGTATAGAAATTGGAGATCATTTTTTGAAAGTGAGACACTGTTTTGTAGGATAAGTGAAGATACGATTATAAGCAGTGCAGATTCAGAAAAATTCATCTGAAATCTGAACCATTGCCTTCGGTACAGCCCGTGTTTGTAGTTGGTGATAACATGATGCAATCGATTTAGCAAATGCTGGGCTTTCCCGTAACACTGGGAGCAGCTGGAGGATTTTCTTAACCTTTGATGCGTTTGTCTGCTAAAGGTTATGCCCAGTCTTGTCTCTGCGCAGGCCCACTGTTGATGGACACGGGCATTCAATGACTTTTAATACCTAGTCGCTCCTGGGCCCTGCTCTCCGTGCTCGCTGTCTCCCAGCACCAGGCTCAGCTGTCCACCTGCCTGCTGAGGAGTTTCTGACACCACCTCAGAAACAGCTGCTCCTCCACTGCCCTGCCTGGTCTCCCTCGTCCCTAGGGCCATGTTGGATTCTGCCCTCATGTCTGGTGCTGGTCAGTTTCTCAGTGTAGCTCATTGTCGTGTATTAGAGTGCGGCTGGGTCTCAGGAGTCCAGAGGTCCAGTCAGCTTTGTATTCGTTACGTGTGTGATGTGGGCATGACTTAGCCACGGCCATGGTCTCGGCGAGAATGAGACCTCATGACCCAAGCCTGGCACATGCTCCCGTCACCGGCTCAGGGCCCACCTCCTAACTGGAGATCCTCTCCTGCTGTCACCTGTCCAGTAATTCTTAGCGCGACTTCCCTGTCAGTGCACAGGTCTCTGTGCTGGTCCCACACTCACCCCTCACCCTTCTGCTGGTCTCTTGTTCCTCTTACACAAGCCTGTCCGCTTAAATGTGCCCACAGGTGTCATTGGGCCATTCTTATGATTCTGAATCCGGGTCTCTTACCCATTTACTCGTCTGTGGCTCCTCAGAGCTCAGCCCCGTTCTCCCGGAGCACCCGTGGGAGTGATGCCCATTCACTGAGTCCACTTGGCACTGCCCCTCCCACTCCTAAAATGTACATGTGCTTTGAGACCATTTTTAATTTGCCTGTTTGAGTCTATAAAGACGAGTATCAACATTAATACTTGAGGCCAATAGCGGTTTAGTCATTGCTACCTCATTTTTTCATTAAATTGGTATTAAGCACCATTGCACTACGTTATGTAGCAGAAAACCCATTATGTGGACGGAAAGTAATTCTTTAGTTTCTTAGGAAATGATTGTGAATATATTCTGGATAATCAGATTTCAGAGTTTTACAAAGTGCTAATTGAGTACTGTAAGCTGTCTACATTTTTCTTTCCATCTTTCAGTCCCATGTGTGACATCTATATTTCATTCTCTATGAAAGTGTAGAACCTCTTGCCATTTATTCAAAATTAATTGCATTTCTAATACTCAGGATCAAAGCAAAAAAAAGATATTTGACCAGCTGATAGGTTCTGGGTTAATGTTTTTGTTATTTTTATTTCATACTTTGCATTTTAGTGTGAAAGTAATAAAACTTTAAAATGATTATAGTCTTTCTCCTGCCAACTTCTAACACAGTAGGAGCCAGACTCTGGCCAAATTAAAACAGAATCATGCTTTTGCCAATGAGCCATTGTTTAGAATGAGTTCCTTAGGAAAAAAATGTCGCAAAGAAAGCTGTACTTATTGAGAATGTTTTCTTTCTTCTTAATAGAAGGATGGCTTAGTGCCATGCTCTGTTGTGTGGGGTATTGTAGGCTTCCCTGCGCGCCGTTGGTGGTTACAGGAGTGCGGCAGTTTGGCTAACAAACGTAGTGACTGTGATGCAAATCCCCGATGTTGTACATTTCTCTGAATAACATGTTTATATAGCGCGCTAAATACTTCTGTTGAAAGAACTGCTTTCCCGAGAGGCGGTTGTGGACTCCATTCTAGAATTCAAGTGTCACGGAGTGCGCTGCTGAACGCGCCAGGTTGTGGGAGTGTTTTCAAGGCGTCCTTCCGTTTTTCGTTTGTTGTTTAATGAACACACTATCCTTTTTGAAGTCAGGACTCTCAGAGATTTAAAACTGTGTCCGAAGAATGCTGTTGATTTTCTTGCCGTAGCTCCAGCCGGAGCAGAGCTATGTAAAGCGCTCTGCCAGGTCCGTGCGAGCGGAGCGCAGCGCTCTGCACGCTCGTGGTCTGCACGGTCGCCTATGTGGTCTCCTGTGTGCGTGTCTGTGCTGACACAGTGGTGCTGCTCAGGTGGCCTGGCCTGGACTCGTGGCCCCGCTGGCCTCCGGCCTTCTGGCCTGCAGTCTCCGTGTGAGTCCTGGCTTCCCTCCCTTTGTGGCCTCTGGCTTGTCGGCCTGTCACATCTGGAGCTCCTACGTGACCTCTGCTATTCCGTGTTGATGCAGTGGCCTGCTCAGCTCGAGACTCTTGATTTCTGACGGCCAGCGGGGCTTTTCCACCTTGGCGAGTCTCCGGCAACTCAGTTCTGCGTGTCCCCTTTCCATGGGCCATCGTTGGCCTCCGTGACATCATGGCAGTGCTTCGTCACTGCAGCCATCCCTCTGGAAGCTGCCC
Source organism: Solenodon paradoxus (assembly GCA_004363575.1). NCBI lineage: Eukaryota > Metazoa > Chordata > Mammalia > Eulipotyphla > Solenodontidae > Solenodon > Solenodon paradoxus. The sequence goes on from RJWH01001262.1 coordinate 135,088, forward strand.
TTGGTGCCCTCCCTCCCCAACCTGGCTGGTGTCTTTTCCTCCAGTGATGTCAGCCCCCCTGGGTTCTCCTGCCATATCCGTCACCGTTGGGCCCAGCTGTCAGCCTGCTTTGGCCTGGGCTCCCTCCAGCTTCTAGATCCTTTTCGCTTTGAGGCCCACGAGCTCCCAGGTGTTCACAGATGCATTTGGGAGGCTGTGAACCCTTCAGAATTAAATATGAAGGATTTGCAGGTATATTTTTCTGGTCATTGTATTCTTAAAAGGGTCTATGAAACCCAAATGGCAGAGAACAGGCTTGTTTGCTTATTCCTTCCCATGGAATACTCACAGTACTCTTGCCAAGAAAAAATGTAAATCATAGTCCTCTCCAGCTTGTAGTTCTTCAGTGAATTCCTATTTAGAATGAAGTCAGACTTGCGGCCTGGTGCTTCCTTCTCTCTCAGCAGCCTCCGCCTCTGCGTGGGTTCACCGAACACTTGCTGTCAAGAGTGTGTGTGCGCTGTTGGGCTCCGTGCTGTCATCATGTCCCTGTCCGACCTTGCCCATCCCTCTCTCCTGGTTTCAGATGTCACTTTCTGTGTGTCCTCGGTACCCCCTTGACCCGTCTACAGCGACTCCCCATCCAGTCCAGCGCCCCTCTTCCCAGGGCTGGCCAGCTGCTGCGACTCCTCACTCCGGCGCTGGAGGCGGCACACGGCACCGTGAGTGCTTGTTAAAGCGGCACACGTGCCAGAGCAGTTGTGTCTGCAGCCTTTGCCCGTGACCTGTGCACACTCATAGAGCCATGTTTATTCTTTCTTTGTTGTCGTTCTTGCCAGCTTGGCCCCAGGTCTTGAACCCAAGTCTGTGCCGTTCATAGCCTGCGCTTCACTGCCTGAGCCACAGAGTGGGCCTAATTGTTCTTAACTTTCGATTAGTCGCCTGCAACCTCTTGATGCCATAGAGCTTGGGAGAACCAGCACCAGCTCTGTTGGGAGGTCGTTAGTCTGTGATTCTGACACCAGCATGTGCATTTTCACACATATTTTTACAGTATGTGTCTTTACACACCACGAAGCAATCTTTACACCAATGGGGTGTCCTGCAGTTTACTCAGTTCTGGAGCTACATCAGACCCCACAGCCTAATGGCTCAGCCCTTCGAGGCATCTGACTCACTCACGGCTTCAGTCTTCTGGCCAAGCAGCGACAGAGCCCGTGAATTTGCTGGAGTGGCCCACAGGGCTCGGACATCAGCTCACAGACCTCTTGTTTATGGAAGGCTATGCTCAGGAGCCGCCAGATGGGCGGCATGGGTGCGGGAAGCTTCCCTGCCACCCAGCACGAGGCTCCGCTCGCCCGGGAGCACTCTGAGCCTGCTCTCCTGGTTGTATGTGTGACTAGGTTAGGTCTCATTGGCCGTGGTGACTGAGCCAGCCTCCGGCCCTCTCCCCCGGTGAAGACTGGGAGCCGGACAGAGAGTTCTTCCTCCAGTCCTGTGGTTGGTCCTTCCAGCAACTAGCCTCCAGCCTGGAAAGGGGTCCGAAGTCACTTGTGAACGTGAGACACTGTTGTCACTCTCCTCACTTAGCAGATACCAAAGGTTTCATTCTGTGACAGAACTGGGGACAGGGACGAGACCAAATGTGTGTTTACCGTGTCACAATACCCTCCCACCACACTCGGGAGGTGAGGACTTCTTCTCCAAGTAGCAGGGGAGTGGGTATCACCGGGCAGCCCAGTGGACGGCAGGTGGCTGCCTTGCTGCTTGTCTGCCTGGGCCAAGCATGCTTATGGACGTTCCTGCTGGTGAGCACGCTGGGTGAGCGTTTAGGAGGTGCTCACGTCAGCCTCTTGTGCAGTGTGAGGAGGGAGAATGACAGCAGCACGTCGAGGACATAGGACGTGGAGGCGAGGGCCCTACGAAGAACAGGTAGCTGCTCATTGGGCCTGGAGCCCTCTGCCCTGGCAGGGAGCCAGAGGGCTCAGAAAGGCGTGCTCACGGTTTGCACACCCATACCTGCACACTCAGCCCTCTTCCCCAGAGGGTGGTGCGGCGTGCCCGGTTCGGCGTCCCAATTTGTTGTTCTGTGTGCTTGTTCTGTCTGCGCCTGCTGTTTGATGCTGTCACACCTCTGTGGCTGGCTGAAGCCGTATGTCATGCAGATGGAACCTGCACTCTGGCACCAGCCTGACTGGCACTCAGCCGTGCGGCACAGCAATAAAAATCATAAAAGCCCTGTGTGTTCACGAGGGCCCAGAGCTTAAAGCACAGCGACTGTGCCCCACTCCTCACTCTGGGCCCGGTCAGCGGGGTGGGCCCGGGTGTGACTGCTCCGCGCTGGGTGTTGATCGCGTGTAGAAACCGGACAGGCAAACACTTTAAAGGATGATCGTGATGGGAATGTGTTTGGGGAATGACCTGCCTCAGAACAAGTAGTATAAGAGGTGCCTTTTTCGTTTCACAAAAGTGCTTCTGAACATTAAGAATTTTAAGACTGTTGGGTAGTCTTTTGTTAGAGGGATGGCGTTTCTCTCACTGTTTTTAGACAGTACTGCATCAAGTCTTAATGCAGTTGCAACATAAATATGTACACAGGTGTCTCCATACCTGCAGGGGCGTTAGCTCAGTGCGCCCGTGTCTTAGACTGGTGATGGCTCACATCTTGTCAGGAAACCCAGTCAGCTCTTTTCATGGTGATGGAAGAAAACAGCAGAAGCAGCAACAACAAAAATCTCAGGCCCCTCTGCAGCAGTGGACGACAGGCTGTCAGAGAAGAGGCCTTCCAACATCAGAAGACTCTGGGAGCCTGTGGGGCTGAGGCTGGGGCTGGGATGTGGGGGCATGGAGAGAGCAAAAGGGGGCTTCTCTCGGAGTGGGGATTGTGCAAGGGGAGGGCACCATGCAGTGGGGAGAGTCAGGTGAGGAGGAGGTAGGAAAGAGTTGTAGGTTAGGAGAAAGGAAGACTGCCTCTGACTATGCTGGAGACAGAAGCTTAGTACAAAAGTTTATAGGGCATTAGTAAGTTAGTATGGCATTTAAAGTGTCACACAGAATGCCTTATATAGATCGATACGTTTACAGTATTCAAAATATATTGTGCAAGGTTTACTTAGGGAAGACCACTGGTGGCTTTTTGTGGATGGTATTTATTAAGCTTTTATTACTCCAGAAAATGCTTGTTAATTTTGTACAACAAACAGATTTTAAGTTGACTGAAGTTTGTGGAATAATTTTCTTGCATTTCTAATTCAGGAGCAAAGATGGGCTTAGGAGTCTCTCTGGTCTGACAGACGGTGGTCAGACGGGCTCTGTGCCCCGCAGGGTCTGGTGCTGCCTGAGGCCTTCCCACCGGATGGCAGCCCCACCCGCGCCCCTTCAGCCCTTTTCTCTGGGCCTGGTCTTCAGCCTTGCAGGCTGCTTCTGTCCACCTGGGCGGACTTGGCAGTTTATTCAGTACCCAGTGGCCCTCAAGTTGTGTCTACACCCAGACTGAAGTCTGGTGGGATTGGTCGACATTTTGGATGTCCAGCTTTGAAAATCTGTCATACCGTGTCCCTAAATGAAGTCTTTTTTCTCAGAGCTTTGGAAGAGTGTCTGGCCACACGCTGCTGCGTGCACGTGTGATGTCACCACGTCCCTCGGTGCTTCTCCTGTCTGCACAACGTCTCCCTTTGCAGCCCTCAGGCTCCAACTTGTGGCATCTGTCCTTGCGCTTCAGCACTTGACTCTCAGCGCTGACTGTGGGGTTCAGTGTACGTGGCGCATGTCGGGTGTGCGTGGTGGTTATTTACACAGCTAAGTGGGAGCAGTTCAGTAGCTGTAATGCTAAGCGGCAGGTATTTCTTAAAAATGACCATGTGGCTTTGGATGCACCGTGATTTCAGAGGGGGAAAGGTTGCCCACCAATGGCTTTCTGGGTTCAAATGGAAAGGATGTGCTCTTGGCTTGTCACGTGCGGTGCCACCCTGGAGCATGTGAGGGGACAGCCACACTTGACACTTGAGAATGAACTCTAAGTCATATGATTGTGTTTTAAAGAAAAGTGTATTAGTGTCACCCACTCATCCAGCCAGCATTTCAGACACATCTCTGCATGTGTGGTGGGGCCTGGGGGTTAGTCAGAATTCCCCTCTGTCGTTACCGTGTGCTGCGCTGAGCTATGTATTCCTCGTTCGTGGGCTGTGCTCCTGTCCTCCCCAGCTGGGTTTCTGTTACTCAACAGGCTTCCTGTTTTTCTCTTCTCCACTGGTTGGAAGTTGAGTCCTTCCTCCAGGCCAGGTCCAGGACTTCTGATCCGGACAGCTTTTCCTAGTGTCCTCGAACTCGTTTTCCCAGCTCTTGCAGTGGAACGGACCTGCTCCCTTCTCCATCCCACTCGCAGCCTCCCTGGCTAACTGGTGCTAGACAGCTGTGGTCTCTGCTTACAAGCTGCTCACCTCCAGATTTTGTCTTTCTCATTTTTGCATCTTCTCCAGAGCCTTGGGTGATTCTGTTGATACTTTACTGCTTAATAAAACAGTGACTGAATACTTGTGATGTAATGAAAAGTACAGAGATGTTTAAAGCCCATTTGTGAAGAGGAGCACAGTAGGTACCAACTATGAGGAGGCTGGCCGTGCCTTTCTCTCAGCACATGATCTGTTTGAATCAGGAGACTCGGAATGTAGCCTGAGTCTCTCGCCAGTGACCACATACGTGTTCTCAGGCTAAGGCTCTTGTCTGTTGAGAAGAGACCATGTCTCCTCCTTTCTCCACGACTGTCAGTTTGTCATGCAGTTAGATGAGATCACCTGTATGACAGTCATTTAAAAAGTCATAATTACTATGTGATGGAGCGTTGATATTGTCATGAGTGTCATTTTCTAGTACCAATGAGGATGGCTTATAAACGAGGTCATTTCGGCACGCACTGTAGTCTGTCGGGAGAGAGCAGGCCGAGCTGGTGAGCCTCATGCTCTGTGTTGCGGAGCTGGAGTTCCAGCGAGGTCTTGTGCTGGAGACTGAGGTGAGGCTTGCAAGTAGCATTTGTACAAGGGGAACGAGGAGAGGGGTCAGAAACATCATTTCTGTGTTTTCTAAAGGCATGAACCGGCTAATGGCCCTGCCTTGAGTTTCTGCTGTCTCTGTCGGGGGTCTGGGTAGGCTTATGAGGCACCTCTAGGCCCCGTAAAGAACTCATTGCTAGGACAGCTGAGAACGACCCCAGGGACATGACAATGAGGACCCGTAGTTAGTGTCGCAGTGCTGTTCCACTTTTCCTGGTGGGATCTAGGTGAAGGACCAGAAGAAGCCGCAGCCCTTCCCCTTCGCTCTGTTTCCTTTCTCCTCTCACTCTGCCCCTCCTGGCTCTCGGTCCACGCAGTCCGTGCGCCCCGCTCTGCGTTGTGTCCTGGCCCGGGCCTCTCCCGCCTTACTCCCGGGCCGGCCGACACGGGTGCTCACTCTTTCCTCGGGTGGTGGGCAGGAGCTGTCGCTTTTACGTGACTGCGTGCGACTGTTGAATGTAGTGTTTCTGGCTAAAAAGTACCACGAACTCCCCCAGTTCCTCACACCCTGTGTGAGCCAGGGAGAGCCTGCCAGAGCTCGGGGTCGCTTTGTCTAGTCTCTGCTCTGAAAGATGACTACAGGTCTTGTAAGGAACGTTCTTGAAAGGAAACTAGACACGTCATACCTACAGTTGGAAGTCGCTCTGCCCCAGCATGTGCCTGCACATCTTTAAAGGATTTCTAAAGTGGCAATCTAAAGTGTGCAATACTGTTTGTGGTCTGACCCTGTCCTTTTAATGGGCATGTCGGAGAGCCTTTTCTTAGAGTTAAAATAAAGTAGACTCAGAATAAAATTAGAGGACTCATGAAATATTTTGGTTCAGTCATCCTTATTTGCCACTGGATTGGAGGACTGCGTCTTAGGAGAATTGTTTTCTACCCTTTGACGTTCTAGCAAAAACAGTTCGGTGGCCTTGGGTTTCTCTGAAGCCTGTTACCACCTTCGAAGGTGTTTACGGAGGACAACCTGAGAGGACATCTGTGAGTGTGTTGAGGTGTAGTTTTGAGAGGGATTTTGTGATGTCTGAATATTGAATTTCGGAATGAATAGGTTAGGATGTCTAATTTAATGATTTGTTAACAGAAGACAGTGGAAAGAATTAAAATATTTAATTTGTTGAAAATTTTGTCTTGGCTTAAATTCTCTTCCATCTGCTCCCAGGTAGAACTTTCTAATAATTATTTAAAAATGTTAACATCTGATGTTTATCCTGACTAATCTTTTGTTCATATCGGTGACATGTTTTGTCTGATGAAGTAAGAAAAACGTTGCCAGTCTTTTTTCTCAAGGGAAATGATGACATTATTTTCTTTTTTTTACATAAACTTAAAAAAAAAAAATTTCAAGGGCTTTGGTATTTTATCCTGAGCATCATTTCTTTATCCTGCCTCAACTTCAGGGTGGAATATGTAAAACTGTTACCCAGTATTGCACATTTATCGAGTAAGTTAAGTTTGTGGCCAAAGGATCCAAATGAAGTTGTCTGTATTGGTAGAATTTTATACCCTAGTGCTCTACAAAGTGATCTCGATCTCTCAGATTGTCAGAGGTTCAGTCTGTAAACTTGAGAGAGGAAGGCGCTTTCTCATGGTGTCGCCGCCGGTCTCCCTCTCACTGCCGCGCTCCCCGCCGCTCTGCTCCTGGGGTCTCCCCGTGGCCTTTGCTCCGCAGCCCTACTGCCTAGTCACCTCCACCTCCTTAGTCCTTCCCTTCAGTGACCGAGAGCTGGGGAGCGGGGAGCCGGGGCGGGCGGGCAGGCACAGTGGCGTTCTGGGTGTGGCTCTAGCTGCTGGCTGCACGTGGGCTGCACGCTTGCTCTTACTGCCCAGGGAGGCCCGCACCAGTGATCCGGATGCCACCCGCTCCACCAGTTCCCAGCAAGAGGTAGCCAGGGGCTTGGATGTGGGTCCTCAGTGGACTCTCTGGGTGCACGTTCCAGTGCCCGCCGGACTTCCGACCCCCTCCACCTTCAGACTGTGTCTGGTCACCAGTGAGCACGTATGTTTCCTCCAGTCTCACCCTCATGCGGGGCCCGGGGAGAATCACTGCTCTGCGAGGGCGTGGGGTCGAGGTAGAAGCGTCTTCTGACGCAGGCGGTCTCTGGTGCAGTAACTGAATTGTGAGTCTGCTCGACAAGTAAGGGCAAAGCTGAAATGACAGGCTGATTGTGTTCATCGGGGACCTGCCGTGTTCCTTCCTGCTCAGTGCAGACCGAAGGCTGTAGTCCCCGCCCCGAGTCAGCACATACATCTCCACATCCAGTAAAGACTCAGCTCCTTCCTCCTGGGGACAGTCCCCTGACCTGTGAGGTCGGAGACACAGTCCACGGCCTGTGGGAAGGCCGGCCTTTTGCTTTTCCTTGGCGATAACTTTTCTCCATCACGCATTTTCACTACCTGCCCCACTTAAGTTTAGGGATGGCTGGAGTGATGAGCACACGTGTCTTCCTCAAACAAATTGTGGAACACTTAGTCTCATTTTAAAAGAGTCGTGTTTTAAAGACTGTTGTTCTTGGAATTGCCATTTGTGAGGGGCTTGGTGGACTCTTGACTCATTTCATCAGCCTCCAAATCACTGCCTTCTTTGTGGGTAGGAGAGTAAGGAGCGCGGAAAAGATTTAGGAGCAGCATTCGCTGTAGACTGAGGTTAGCCAGACATCAGGCCTCGCAGCTCTCCTGAGCCGGGAAACCCCTTCGGAGCCGCCCCCGCCCCCAATAAGTAATTGGCATGCTTGGTCCAACCCCAGGGTTAGAAGGGGATGGCGAGGAGTGAGTGGTCTCTCCTCTCCCCCACTTCTGCTCACAGAAGACGCTCGTTGCTTGTCTGTCTATTGGCTATTTAAAAATTCTAGTCTGATTCTGATAAATCTCTGTTTGCTGTTTCCCTTCTTCCCTCTCAGCTAGAAGGTCTCAGTCTAGCATTCACCACACACCTCCGGTCAGCCGGGTGCTGGGCTGACATTGCAGCTTCAGCAAAGGTTATCTCTTTAAAATTCTCTGAAATTCCCCTTTGGCACATCCATTTTGGCAGCTGGGTTTATGTAGGAAAGTGGTAAAGCTCTTGGCTTCTGGCTTTGTGCTTTATAAAAATAGAAGTCTCTAGCCAGAGGGACAGCTGGGCCAGCAACAACTTCTCTGCCACCAGTTGTCCCGACCGAGCGCTCCCTTTCCAGTAGCACGTGGTGCCCTTGCCCTTCCCCGTGGGCCAGCGTGTGTAGCCTGGCACTTGGTCTTGGTTGAAAAGCCAGTCTCTTAGCTGCAAGGAGGCACTGTTGTACGGTTTTGACTTGATTTTGTAGTCTTTTTGTATTTCTTAAAAAAAGTGGAGACAATCCAAAGATCACCTGGAACTGCCCCATTGGAGGCGAACTTAATGTATTTTCTGTACAGGTGTTGATTTGTGATGCCGCACACCTGAAGCCTCTGTCGTGTTATGCGGCAGTGTCTTTTTTAATACAATTAGGAAGCTTGTATTTACTGATTCAAAACTACCTGTTGCAGCTTGAACAATAATATGGCGGGAAGGGTGACAAATCCCGCTTGCTGCCCAGTGGGAGGTGTTCTGACCGGATTCCTGACACCACATGTGTGCTGCTTGGGGAGATGCCGTCTTGGGAGACAGCGGGTCCCTGGGTCAGCAGGCCTTGCCCTTTCCCCGCATCCTCGTCTTCATGGAATGATTTTATTTCAAGTAGCTTTTTCTAAGAAAACGTTCCTTCTGTTAGTAGAACTGACCTATTTACTCTATAGCTCGCCTCCTGAGCCCGTCACTTCTTTCTGTGCACGTGGCGGTGCAGAAGTGGCTTTGTGTGGCAGGCCGTGTGCTTCCGTAGTGGGGCCCTTGAAAGTGGGGCCTGGCCTAGGCCTGCGACGGAAAACCCTGAGGTTTGACTTTGTTTTCTGTGTAAATCTGGTGGCCCGATGTCAGAGCTTCCACATTAGAATGAACATGCCCTCAGTGCTCACCCTCTGCCTGCCCCTGTGCTCTCTGTGGGCAGCGTGCAGGCATGGAGGTGGCGTCCCTTCCCTGTGACAGTCCATGGAAAGTCGCTCAGTACGCCACTTCTGATGTCTTCAGGAGTCGGCAGTTCGAGCTGACACATTGTTTGCTCTCCTGCCCCCAAACCACATTGATGTCGCTGGAAACAGGCGGTCTTGTTTATCTGAAACTTTTAGAATGAGATTTATCATCCCATGCATTACACACATGCTTTTCTCTCTGAAGAGGCAAGCTTTTCCCTGCTATGTGTCTGTCTTATCAGAAGCACACGGTAAGCTTTATAGATCTGCGGTATCGAACGCCCTCAATGGATCCTTGGAAAGAAAGTGTCTAAAGTGCATAATTAGGGCACTTGAGCATACACTACAATCATACACGTGTGTGCTCGTTTTATGTACAGTAAGACGTTCGTTCAGCACCGACTCTAAGAGGAAGCGCTTTTCTGCCAGTCAGCGCCTGCCTTTTGAATACTTAAACAAAGTCTCCTGCCATTGGCTGACCTGGGAAGAAAGGTGACAGCATCTGCAGTTAGCAGGTGGAGGGGAATACAGAACACCTACAGGAGGTCCTTTGTAAAAGTACCTGAAAAACAATCTTACTCTTGGGTGCAGTCATGCTTGCTGTGCCTTTGGAAGCTTGCAGACTGTTCTAGCTGCCCTTCTACAGTGGAGACTAACAGATCGAATGCAGTTCCCGTAAGCCAAAGAAAATAACCACAGGGCAGACGGACAGATAGCAGGTGATGGAGTCGAGGATCTGGCAGAATAAAGGTGTGGGCTTACATGTGTTGACCATGCATTTGTTAATCAGATTCTAGGTACTGGCTTGTAGGGGCACTTCGTGAAGCTTGGTGCTAATTTCATGAAAACTAAAGGATGTACCACTTTACAAAATGGATAATAATGCTCCAGAACTCGTTACCCTACCCTCAAGAGGTAGCATGGGCTAGAAATATAAATTAATTTCAGAAGAGTATAAATAAATTCATGGAGAATAGAAGGATGAGTATGAAGAGGAAGTAAAGGCTGCCGAGGACATATCCCCGGCTTGTGGAAATTGAGGTCATGAGAGGCACCTCTGCTCAGTTCCCACATCCGTATAGAACATTCACTCGCAGAGTATCAGTCTGACCCAGTATTCGCTTGCGCTGTGATTTGCTAAATATAGAGTAATTGGACTTAGAATAAGCAGTGAAATTCTGTAGGCGATTAATAATTGTGCAGAAATCCAAGAGAGTTTATATGTATCTTATTTTCATTGTTTATTTTATGACCTTAGATTGTGTGTAAGTGTTTGGGAAGTTTTAGAAAATAAGTTTGTTATGGAAAAAGACTTACTGATGATACGAGTGCTTTTCAGCTTGGTTTCAAAATCAGAATGTAACTTTGCTTTTTTATACAAATTCAAACTTTTGTAGCCTGCCCTAGTGGAAGTGGTGGTTTGTTCAGCCACCTCTAGCCAGAGGCTATCCATGCACATCCCAGGGACCAGATTCACGTCCCGGGGCTGGGGAACGACCCAGATAAACAACCAAATAAAATAAAGTGCTTCTTTCCCCTTCGCCTAGGCCCGACTGCACATTTTCTTTAAAAAAAATTTTTTTTTAACTGAAAGGAGAGGGTTAATGAACCCAACTATGCTGATTGTTACTCAGCCTGTAAAGGCAATTCTTGTTGCTGGAAGTCACCTGTTAAGAACCTGGCACGGCCATCGTGACATGAACTGCTGACCAGCTGGTCCACCTGCTTGGTTGTCCAGCCTTGCTGGACTTGGATGCTTTGCCATGACCTCCAGTTCCTGGGGTGTCTTCTCTCTGTTACTTGGGGGAGCTAGGCAGGCGTGAAGAACCCTCCTGCAGTGTGCAGTACATGCCCCAAGTGTGCGATGTGTTAGCTGATTTTTTCCTTTTTCAGCACAAAGGAGTACCTTCAGAAAATTCTGGAGTCCTGCCCAGTCCCTTTAGATGAGCCTAAGGACAAGGTTTATTTTTCTTCTTAAAATTAGAAAGTGAAAAAAGCACCTAAATTGTTGAGAGTCTCAGTCGGGAACTTAGCTTCAGGGACTGTAGATTGTGGAGCAGTTGTTAGGTCTCAAAGACAGTGTAAACTTTTTTTTATTAGCTTCTAGTACATTCCTTTTGACTGGACATGTTGACATAATAACGTTTCCTCATGCAATTGGTTCAACCACACATTGACTTAGCATCGGAATTCCTTGCTGTGGGGAATTTTCATTCTGTCTCTTATGCATGAAGAATAGCTTTTGATCTTTCTGTGGGATTGCAAGCCAGCAGAATTTGCCAGTACTGGGTGAGCTGCAGCTGCTGTGGAGTCAGGACCGTCTCACACCACCCCGTCCCCACCACCCCTGTGCCTTTTGCTTTCCCAATGTATAGAATTTACCTGGAGGGGCTGGACCTGTGAGAAAAACAAGCAAAATAAAAATTAAGGCACTACCTGTTGTTAAAGATAAATCGTTATACTTTCTGATAACTCTTATAAGACAGCAATAAATAATCCAAAATAAATCCCATTTGTTCTAAATGCATGGAAAACACTGAGTTGGCTTAAGAAATAGTAGATAACATTTTCATGTATATTTATTGTGTAAACCTGTCTTTTTAAAAAAATACCTTATTGGTAGATATTTAGACATTTAGGTCGTTCCTATATTTTTAAGTGAGGGAGCTATTGTGGGGGTGCAGTGAACTCCTTGCATATGTGTTTCATAGTTTTCTTTAAGATAAATTTCCAAAAGTAGAAATTTGGGTTGAATGAATATTGTTTCTATATATATTATGACTTGCATTGCTTATTTGAATTTGCGTACTCGCCACAATTACTTAAATTTACCCTACTGCTGTGTAACATTTTGAATTACCTAAAGTGAGAAAATGAAAACTCTCTATTAAGCATCTGGAAATACTCATTTAATCATCAAGTAGGAAATTTATATTTAGGTATTAATAAAGCAGGAATGCGTAACATAAATATTTTAGGAAAAATGTGAGGGCAGAAGTTTAGATGCCTCCTCTATTACTTGTGTATGTATGTAGCGGCATTTTTTTTAAAGTTATAATTTACATAAATCAGTAAAACACTCGGGTCTTAAATGTACAATTTGGTGAGTTTTGACAAATGTGTACATCTACACTGGAATTTTTCTGTCACTCCCAGAAAGTTTCTTTATGGCCCTTTCTAGCCAGTCTCCACATCCTGTGATCATTGTTGTAATTTCTGTTACTATAAATTGGTTTTGTATGTTTTCTGACATCATGTGAACGAGTCACGCAGCGTGTGGAATAAATAAACGTGATACGGTTCTTGAGGGGAATGTAGATTCCAGAGTAAACTGTGCTTCATGAAACGGAAGCATCCGAAGCTAATGTGGAAACTATACAGTGTAAGTATAAAAGGTCTTCCAGAGAGTGAATTTGGAGAATGCCTTATGCTGTGCTCAGAACTGAAATCAAATGGACCAGCGACCTAAATAGAAGAGCCACAGGTATAAAACTTACGACAGTGTAGAGGAAACCTTCAGACGTTACGTGTGACGTGACGCTCTTGGAAGCGAAACCAAACGCACAGTCAACAAAGACGAGGTTAGCCGGGCTACATAAAGGTTGAAAATGTTTATGCATCAAAGGGCACTGTCAAGAGAATGAAAAGGCAACCTTATTGTAGGAGGAAATAGTTACAAGTTGTGTATGTTTATCTGATAGGGAATTACTTTCCATAGTGTATAAAGCACTCCTACAACTCAGCAGGAACCACACAAGCTCATTAAAAATGGACAGTGACCTTTCATACAGTTTTCCAAGGTAGGTAAACAATAGATGGTTGAGTATGTGAAAAGGTGCGAACCGTCACTAATCACTGGGGAAATGAAAATCAAACCTACCTGAGAAGGATGCTCTTCACACCCATTAGGCTGTTAGAAAACAGAAGAGAGCAAATGAGTCACCACCGCAGGAAACTGGGCCCTGTTCACTGCTGGTGGGAATATAATGTGGTGTCCTGCTGTGAAGGACATTCGGTGGTTCCTCGGAAAGACACCATGGAGAGGCCAGAGGTGGAGGCAGAGACCGGAGATCTTCATTCCTGCGTTCCAGGCAGCATGTTCACAGTCGCAAAGAGGTGGAGACAGCCCATGTCCACAGGAAATGTGATATCTCCATGTGGTGGAATGGTTTTCAGCCTTGAAAAGGGGTGGCGTTCTGGGACACGCTCTAACATGGGTGGCTTTAGAAGACGTGAGGCTGTGTGAGACCAGCAGACACAAGAGCGCATCTGGCGTGATCACACCTTTGCGAGTTGCCTGGAGTAAGCAGGTTCAGAGACTGAAGAGATTGGTTGCCAGGGCTGGCCTGGGCCTGGATGGACTGCTGGTGGATTGCTGGTAGTTTGGGATTGGGACAGAGTTCTGGGGGCAGGTCGTGATGACAGTTGCACACCAGAGTGAAGCTCCTGGAGGAGGAGGGCGCTGGCTGGCGTGTGCTCGGAGCGGGGCTCTTCTGGTTGTCAGCGCTGTGGGACGTGTGGCAGGTGGCTCGCACACTTACTCCAGGGCTTGGTCAGCCACCAGTCGTGCACTCCTGCTGCAGGGAGGGCGTCTACGGCCCGTGATGAGCCAGAGCGTGCTTTGCACTGTGGCTGCAGTGGGGTGCTTGTGGTCAGACAAAGTTAGAAACCCTGGATTTAAAGTTGAAGGAAGTTCTTAACTCTTGTTTTAAAGGTCACCTGCAGCAGGAATGAAGGCAAAAAGGCAGGAAGCGAGACGGAAGAAGCGTTTATTTGTTCAGTTGTAGATCTTGGTCGCCCTCATCCCCTTGCCCTGACCTTGAACCTGGTCCTTGGGATGTATGTGAATGGCTTCCAGTGGACTTACCTGCTAGGCCACCAGGGCACACCAGCATTTCTTAACTTTTAACGAATTCCACAGCTCCTTTCATATGCGATGCCTCATGTTTTACTTTTATGTTTCTCAACTAGCTATAGCATTTTTTCTCAGGTCCCCGGCAGGGCTAGTGTCCCTGGTGATAGCCCAAGGGAAATGTTGGTGTAGTTTTTCCTACCAGAGATCTGCCAGTCTGCTGGACACTCAGGAAACGGGTGATGGTTTTGGCCGGGTTCTGCCCCAGGTGAAAGGCCTGGGACACAGAAGGGCACTGGCATGGGCGTCTGGCTGGTGTCCAGCCCTGTCCCAGCTGGTGCCCTTCAGTGGAGCGACTGCAGGCACTGTTCTCTGACACCCTCCTGCCGCTGTCGCCCACAGGTGTCCTCTTAGGGGTAGTGTGGGAAGCCCGTGGGCTTAACCACCCAGCCGCTGGGGTGCACCTTCATGGCTCTCTTTAAGGGAAATACTTACAGAACTGCAGTCCCACTCTGGCCTTCTCTTTTCCAGAGCTTCAGGTATTTCTTTCCATTATGGTTTATATGTGTACTGTGTATATGTCTTTATAAGCAATATGTACTACTTCGTGTGTTAAAAATTTATACAAACTGTATCAGGCTACATTAACCTTTTGTTTGTTTTTTAAAAGATATGAACCATTTAGATAAGTGGATCATGCTATTTCCTTTTTAAGTCCATTGTAGGACTGTAGCGATGTCTCCTTTTCCCTTTCACCTGCTGTGCTGAGTTTCCATAGTTTCTCTCCGGCGCCGACAGCACCGCACCGCGTGCCCGTGGGACGCCCGGTGTGTCATGGCTGTGCGTTCACAGGGACCGTACCTGCAAACCGAGTGGGAACTGCTCCTCAGACACCTGGAGAAAGACAGAGGAGGAGATAAATCTTGGTTGTTTCTTCAGTGTTGAGGTCTAGGCGGAAGATTCGGGGTTCGGGCCCCGCGTGGCTTCAGGCTGTGCGTGTTTCCCAGCCGGGCCCGGGAGTGCGCGCGTCCTTCATCGGAGCGGGTTCCGGCTGATTCTCAAGTGCGTGAGTCCTTTGCTCTGTGTTCCCTCTCCAGTAATGTTTGGGAGCATTCGTATTTCTTGAAAATTGGAATCATTGTGATTTTGCTGTGTGTATGCTCACATACCACTTTAAGATTTTCTTTATTTAGTAATGAATGAAATGAATTCTTACTTTCCTGCTTTGAAAAAACAGAAAAGGTCTGCCCCCAGGCACTCTGTGGAGACTCCCCCTTAGTTTAGTTTAGGGGTAGTTTTTATCAAACCGCTGCAGGGCCACGACAGCCCTGCAGGGGAGGCTGGGAGATGAAAGGGGTGTGTGCTCACAGTGACCTGGATGGTGCTAGCACCTCGGTCTCAGTTGTGTGACGCTGCCTTGTGAGTTTAACCTGTTGTATTTTCAAAGGAAAGGTGCAAACAGGAAGAGGGCGGAGCAAGAAACTTTTTACATTTTTTTTCTTGGGTCCTTTACATTAGCTGTTCCCACCAGCCCCCGCCGCCCCCTGCGTGTGTGACTTGTGCCCCAGAGGCGACTGACCTAACTGCTGCTTCACCGGGTGTACCTAGTTTAAACTCTTACATGAGACTGATTTAGTAGCCCCTTGACCAGCATGCATTCCTTCAACAAATACTGGCCAACGGTGGACCCCATCCAGGCATCAACCCCGAGTGGGGACGTGTCCTGGGCCAGGACAGAACACGAAGGCTGCACTGCCCGAGGGGCCGGAGTCGCAGTGACCCTCCACACGGGCCAGCTGCTCAGCTCTGGGGCTCGGAGTAGGGCAGCATGCAGCTGGAGGAGGTTTCCTCCAGCCTGGTCCCTGAGAGCTCTGGTCTCGCGCTGCGCCCAGCATCTGGAAGTCGTCCATAGGCCGATGTGCTGGGGACTCCGAGTGGCCAAGGACGACCGCCCGCTGTGGCAGTTCGCTCAGGCTTCCCTCGGCGCAGTCTGGGCCTCTTGTTTTCTTGCGTGGTTCTCACCCTGGAGGATCCAGGTCAGCCAGCCAGTGCATGAGCGGCCTGGGTGAGGGCCGGCCGGGCCGGATCCGCGTTCCACTCAGGCACGTGCGGATTCTGGCCTGGGCTACGGAGTTCATCATCTCATGGATGTTTCGTAATAATGACACTTTGGTTTAAGATGTCAGAAAAGCATACACCGAATTTTTGAGGCCCCTACCTCTCAATAATTAAAGCAAGACCAGTACTGATCACGAGAGACGTAGACTTTTATTGCAAGCAGTGGAGGTGTTTCCATAAAAGATGGTTTGTGGTGGTAACACTTAGAAAACATTTTGGGGGAAGCAGCACTTTAGTTTAATACACAGGAGCATCGAGTAGAATTCCTGGCAGGCTTATTCCGTTTCTGTTACAATAGTCATATGACTTGATGGAGAATGGAGCCCCGTTCTCAGTGGAGATACACGCACAGCTATGCCAGGGGCACATTCATGCAGTCGATTTGATTCCAGCCAGTTCTAAGCCAGAGGTTTTCTGGCCGAAGTAGGACTTGGTGATCGCCGTGCAGCCCCGGCGACTGGTAGCTGCGCTGTCCCGGCTCACGGAGCGTGGGGGCCCGGAGGATGGGTGCGGTGAAGACTGACCACTGTGACTGTGGAGGCGGCCCCGCCGCCACCAGCGTGCTCTTCGGATGACTTCGCTCTGCAGTTGGCCGTGTTCTGCCGGGACGCCGTCCAAGATCTGCTCTCACCCGCCGTCGGAACGGAGCGAGTGAAAAAGGTTGTCCAGGTCTGCGCGGTGGCGCCGGGCGGCCCCGCACTAGCCAGTGGTCGTCTGGTTGTCTTGCTTAGAAAACAGAGCCCTTTCACCTGACAGCACTTGCTTGTCGTGTAGGCTCCGCAGACCTGAAAGTCGAGGCTCACGTGCTGTCCTTAGGGTAGTCGCCGGCTGTGCTGACAGCTTCTCAGTGTTCTCGACACGGGCAGAGGGCTGCCTACCTGCTGCACAGCAAACTGCAAGACGCCGGCGGGAACAGTACCGGGTAGCAGAGCAGACAAGGGTGCCGAACGGAGGGATGTGCTGTGGTAGTCGGTCGTGTTCCGCACGTGGGCTTGTGTTTTAAGGAATCCTTGGCATGGCTCGTGGCAAGAACCTACATTCATTCTGACTTATCAGCTGAAAAATAAATCAAAGCACGCGTTGTGCCGAGAAGTGATTTTCAACACAGCTTGTCCCCTGGCCTAACGTGGGTCTGTATGTTTTGTGGTCATTGCTGGCAGGCCTTGAACATCATTTACATTGAGTCAAAAGGATCATTTCCTTGAGCTGTTTTCACGTGTTGCCTTCCCTTCCCTGTGTGTGTTATGGATTATAATAATCAATCTTAGAGGCCACGACCGTCCTCCTCCTCCTCCGTCATTCCTCCTCTTGCCCGTTCACTGTTGTGGTGAGTCCGGCTTTGCACGTGTCTCTGGAATGGCTGTCCGATCCTCGGGGGCTCACGGGCTCAGTCCTGGAGCGCTCAGGCCGCGCCGTGGCTTCACAGTGGTATCCCAACTCTCGTGCTTCTGCCATCACGATAACTTGTATTTCTTTTCCTCTCCTGCTCTCTCCCAAGTAGGAGGGAGATGTCATAGATTTCTCATGAAAAATAATAACATTTCAAAGATTTTTGGCAGCAGACTTGTTGCATGAGGAGGAACTCTTTTTTGAATGATGACTGTAAGCACTTAGGCTCTTAGGAAGGGAGGCCAGGCTGATGAGACCATTTCTGTCCCTCTGTTTGCAGGGCAGCTCATTTCTCTGCGTCTTCACGTCTTCCGTCGACAAGGAAAACCCCATCCTCTGTCGACGTGACATACATAGAGCTGCTTTCTAAAAGGACTGCCTTTGACTGTAAAGCTCTTATCTTCTCGTTTGCAAAGCCAGGACCTGGGGTTGCTGACATGATGCCACCATATCTGCTACCACCGAAGGGAACTTTCTGACCGCAGGAAGCGGGCACCCCGCACACGCGCCCCCCTGGCCCCTGCAGGATGCTGGCGGGCGAGTGGGACTGCTGGCGTCTGCCCTGCCAGTGCTGTGCCACTGGGGCAGCCGTCCTGCTACTCTGACTCTTCTGGCAGCGGCGCCTCCCCCCACCAGTGTCTGTAGGGTTGTCAGTCTTTGATAGCTGGTACACAGAATTTTTAGAAACAGCGTCAAGTGATCTCTGACTTGGTCGATGGGATGGGGCTGGAAGGAATGTCGCTCATAGGATGGGGACAGCGGTGACGCTTCCTGCCGCGGCACGGCAACCTTGTGTTTGATGGGACCGCACGTTTGACCTTTGCTTTGCTGTGTTTGACTCCCCCACAGATGCCGCCGCAGTACGGACAGCAGGGTGTCAGTGGGTACTGCCAGCAGGGCCAGCAGCCCTACTACAGCCAGCCGCCGCCGCACCTCCCTCCGCAGGCGCAGTACCTGCCAACGCAGCCCCAGCCGCGGTACCAGCCGCAGCAGGTGAGCGCAGCCCGGGCACGCGAGCCAGCCTGGCCCCAGGCCACCGCCTGGCCCCCTGAAATAATCTATGTATGACCTGCCTGGCCTCGGACCCTCTCCTGGGCCCTGAACATGCTCTGTGAGGGACCAGCCCGGGCCTTGGGCCCCCTCCTGTCCCCTGAAAATGCTCTTTGTGGGGCCAGCCTGGCTTCCGACCCCCTCCTATCCCCTGAAAATGTTCTGGGAGGGGCTAACTCTGACTCTGAACCCCTCCCATCCTCAGACCAAGACCACTCCCATCCCCTGAAAACATTCTGTGAGGGACCAGCCTGACTGGGGACTTCCTCCTGTCCCCCTGAAAACACTATGTGTGACCAGTCTGGCCTCGGACCCTCTCCTGGGCCCTGAAGATGCTCTGTGAGGGACCAGCCCGGGCCTTGGGCCCCCTCCTGTCCCCTGAAAATGCTCTTTGTGGGACCAGCCTGGCCTCTGGCCCTGTCCTGTCCCCTGACAACACTCTGTTTGCGACCAACTTGGCCACAGGCCCCTCCTTTCCCCCTAAAAACTGCTCTGGTCTCCGTGGGAAAATGTCATTCTGAGAAAATACAGAACTCTAACCTGATGGAGAATGTACACGGACGTGTGTTTGAGATTGAAGGGTGGGAGAATGACTAGTTCAATAGCTCCTTTCTTCACCGGCTGGTGAAGCAGAAAGTGTCAGTCATCTCGCATTCTTTGTCATTTTGCTGTGCATCTTCCAGGAAAGTGCTCTGTCATTTTGTCGAGGCTTGTTCAGGAATATGACTTTATCGATCATTTCATCTTGCTAGTTGACACGTCCTCGGCTTTTTATCTTGAGCTCTTTTGCGTTTGTTTTTGTTTTAATAATAAGTGCTGCTGTATGAAAACATGGTTGCCTTCGGCAGCGTTGCTCCTCTGACACTGCCTTGTAAACAGATGACCCGTCAGTGACACACTGAAGCACTGAAGCAGCCGTGTACTTCAGGTGTAATAAGCAGCCTAGTGTAAGTAAGCCCATTAAATACTCCTTTGTTATTGGGGTATGCATTTCACGAGTAGGAAGATGATACGTCGGCACTTGGCAAAATGGCCTGTTTCATGTTGTTTTAGAGATTTGCCATTAAGTGACACCGAGGTCTAGTGAGAGACCAGCGTGGGCCTACTGTGCACCCAGATCCCCTGTCTTTGCATCTCTGGTCGCAGCGTCAGAGCGTCACTGTCATTGAAGGTCTCTTCTGTGGGTGTGGGGCAGAGGCATCAGGAGTGTGACGTTGGCTGAAGGTTTATAGTGCTTTCCACACGTCTTGAAATTGCTGACGCTACGCAAATGCAGATGCACGGTGCTTGATCGGCACCATTTTTGCTCGTTTCTCAAGTATTTCCTTGGAGTCTTTACCGGTGGGACTTACTTGAGTTCTAACAGGAGTGTATGACTTTAAACAAAACGTGTCAGAACAATAGCTGAAATTAAGATCCTATAGAGTCTTGGTTTTTGCATGTATGTTTTCAAATTTCTGATGTGAAATGGGATTTAGAGAGTTAGAGCTGTAACAGTATCTCAGTTACTTGGTTTAGTCTTTTATTAAAATGTGGACTAATGTCAAAGTCCTTTTTAAGTGAGAACAGTATGTGGGATTTTGATATATAAAGTTATAGGCTTTTTCAAGGATTTCAGAGTCTTACAGAACTCTGTAGACAGAATGTTTTGTCATGTCATCAAAATTTAAGGAGGACCCAATAGGGAGATCATGCCTTTTACTAGAGTGCACTAAAAAGAATCTTTGATTGTAAAACTGATATGATTAAGGATTCTGAGTGCCTGTCATTTCCTTCAAGACCAAGCTCAAAATTTACTTCCTTTCTGAAGTAGTCACTGATGACTTATAACACATGGCAATTAGTTATTTAATATCCTTCACATTTAATTATTTAAAACATATTATAGATAAAATATGATTTTAATGACTACTATTTTAATATGCTTGGTTTAATTCTATATTGTGCTTTGATTGATACTACTAATTAGTTTATTGATTTGTATATGACAAATGACATGGCAGGCAATACTAGATAGCCGTGACTCTTTAACATAGCGTCATTGTTTTATACTCTGAGGAAAACCACACATTTCTCCACGTGTGTTGGAGAGGCTTTGTTTTCATACTCCTTAACCGTAGTGTGTCTAAGTAATCTTTGTGCGCTATGAAACTTAAAAATTACTTAGACACGCCGCAGTTATGGGGTTTGAAAACAGGACCATTCCAACACAGGACTCATTGTGGGACAGAGAGGTGGAAATCAGAGACATTTAAGTAGCCTAATCAGAGGATCTGGTTTTTACAAAGAACAGTTTTGATTTTTAGGAAGTTAGATGTTCAGATAAATTTGGAAAGCTTTTCTAGAATGTGAGATCTAGTATTTTAAATATAGTTAGCACTTCCAAAACCAAAATAATTCCCCAAGCTTATTCCAAAACAAAGTATTATAACTAGTAGAATATTTTCAAAATAAAATTGATTAATAAGAGTTTGTAATATTGAATTCACATACACTTAAAACTCAGAGAAGCTCAACTCTGTCTAATGAGCCAGTGTTTCAACAGCCCAAGTGTGATTTCAGGTTTTCCTTTTGTATCCATGCATAGCATTCAGTCTCTGGGCTTTCTAATAGGGAATCAATCAGCAAGTAATACTTTGTTTCTTCTCTTGTGGGATTGATAGAAAAGGTAATTTGGGGCCTCTTTTAGATACTCTGAGTCTTTAACCTTTGCGATATGCACTGTTGTGAATAATCAGTGCATTAATATGCTTCAGCACTGAATGTCTAAGAAAGGATACAGAGAAGAGTCTCACCACAGCTCCTGTCTAGTTCATCACCCTTCGTTCTTTGCCAAATAACCACTTTTAGTTTATTGTATGTTTTGCTGGAGTTTTTTTTTTTAAGAAGCAAAAACCATGTTGAATTTTTACCTTTTTAGACAAACAGCAGCCCACCGCACCATGCCGTACACGCCTCTGTTCTTCAGCCTCCTCCTCTCCCAACTTACTCCATCTTTCCAAAGTACAGAAACAATCGTTTCTTATAGTTCTGTTCCTCTTTATGGACGTACCATGGTACTTTTAGCCAGTTCTCTTTTGATGGGCATCTCGATGACCTTTGTCTGCTTGGCATTCAAGCAACACGCCTACCGCCAGCTTTGTTCTGTATCTCATCTCAGATGTGCAGCGTGTCTGCGGATGCATTCTGGGTGGCATCGCGGCTATATTATGGGATGTGTACTGGTACTTTGATAAATATTGCCAAGCTGTTCCTCATGGAGACGATGCCAGTTTATATTCCCACCATCAATGTGTGAAAAGACCTGTTTCCGCACACGTGCCACAAGCCCGGTTTTAAGAACCTTGTGTATTTTTGCTGGTCTGATAATCAGATTCAATTTACATTGGTTTTGCTGTGAATTCTGGTGGGTATCTTATGTATTAATAGTATTGGTATTTTCTTTTTATTCTATAACATAAATTTGTATCTTTCATCTTGAATTTTTCTATTCCATTGTTGGGTCTTTTAAAAACTGATTTATTAAGCAAGAGCAAAATTGATTTATTCAGATTGTATATATTAGGGAAACTTAACCTTTGTCTTTGATACAAGTTACTAACCACTCTCCCACTTGGTCATAAAATTAAAGATTTTATGTAGTCAGAATAATCCATTTTTTCTGAATGCTGGAGTTTATCTTTTGTGGAAGTATGAGCCTTCCTACTTCAAACTTACAAGGGAATTCCTGTGATTTGGTGGCATCTTCCTGGATTTGTTTTTATAATTAGTATATCCTATTCAATGGGGAGAGGTGTGGACCAGCTAACTTGTGCTTTCTAGGTGGCTGTTTGATTGTCAAATACGTCCCTAGTGTGGGCTCTCGCAGGCTCTCGTGCATTCCCTGTGGGAGAAGCGGTGCGCAGGAGTGTGTGTGCACAGCTCTAGGTGAAACAGGAACTGGCTCTCACAGCGATAGAACCTGGCAGACCCGCCACCCACAGTGTGGGCCAGGAGGCTGGAGACCCAGGTCAGCTGACCCAGGTAGAGGTGAGGTCTGAGGGCAGCCCAGCCTGCCGGAGCATCCCTTCTTGCTGGGAAGACTGAACTTTGTGCTCCATTCGGGCCTTCAGCTGACTGGGTGAGGCCACCCACGTTTTGGGGGCCAGTGTCCATTACTCAGTCATTGGTTTCAAAGTTAATTCTTCCAGAAACACTCCCCATGTTGACACATAAAATTAACCATTATGCTTTTCTTTCCCCTCCTGATTGGAGGAACACTGTTACTGTCTGCTGCATCCCCTGAGATACAGTTGGGGGGTATTTTGGGGTTCCTATTCTTTCCCACTGGTTCTTTATTAATGCGCCAGACCCATAGTGTTGCGTTGTTATTTCTTATATCTGATGTGGTTAGTGTGTCCTCACTGTTTTTCAGAGGGTTTTCTTTCTTTTTTTTTTGTGCCATTTGTGTTATTTTTCCTGTAAACTTTTCATTTTTTTCCTTGTTTTTACCTAAGAATTTTGTCTTTTTTTGTTAGGTAACAGACTCTTTTTTTCCAATGAAATGGATACTTAACTAACAGTAAAGCAAACAAGAGTGTCTCACTTGACCAGTTTTTGCCTCCTCGAAGCCCACTGCCCACAGGCCAGGAACTCACAAGAACCCAATAAGTGGCTGCTTTAGCCGGGTGCAGCTGGCCCGTGAAGCTCGCAGCGTGACCCCAGATGTGTGTTGTGCAAGATGAGCTGGGGGCTTTGTAGGTTGGGGCGTGTGCTGCATGTTGTAAGCGGGGTGAGGGAAGGAGCCAGTCCTGGGCTGGCCACCCCCACACGGCCGGGCATTTGGTGGCGAGGGGTCTTCATTTACCCATGAGGCAGGAGGATTGAGCGGGTCCTCGGTCCTTGGCCAAGAAGCAGCGCTACGCAGAGAAAGGCAGTGCTGATCGGGGAGCAGGCAAGGGGGCAGGCGCGCAGGCACTTTTGGTGTCAAAAGCAACCTTGTGAGAACCTTCTTCTGCAGTGACCCTGCTTCGGGAGACCCCCCTCGCTGTTCTCCTGGCCTTTTCCTGACTCCCCTGAACGACTTCTCTCCATTTCCCTTTGTTCTGGGGTTTCAGATGGCTTCATAACAGCATTCAGAGAAACTGTCCTTTCTTGTTAGAATTATCCTGTTCAGCTTATATTTTTATTGCTATTATCACCTGTATCCTTTTTCACTGTTGCTTTTATTGGTGTATTCACACATAGTGAGCTTCCTATACTACTTTTTTTTGTCCAGTGATCGTTTAAGTTCTTGTTTATTCTACTATTTATTTATGGATTCTCTTAAGTTTTCTCAGTTAGAAGCCCTTCTTGCAACATTGTCTTTGAGCCCTAGGCTCTATAGTGCAGAGTCTGAAGGAACTCTTTCCTTGTATGTGCTCTGATTTAAACATTCTTTTTACATTTCATTATTAAATGTAATATATATATTCAGCAGTGGATGCTAAATTTTATCTTATGTCTATATATTGAGATGGTCACTTTGATTTTCCTCTAATCTGCTATTGGGGCAAATTTTTTTTATTTTTAAAGTATTAAGACACATGAATTCTGGAATAAACTTAGCCTTATGTTATATCAACATTTTATATATTCAGTCTGCTGACATTTATTTAGATTTCTTGAGCTGTGATTATCCTTAGAGGTTTTGTTATCTTTATTATGGAATTTTGTAAAATCAGTTGGGGACTGTCACTTTCTAAAATTTAGTGGAAGAATATATGTTAAAATTTGTAATTACACTTTTTTAAATGTTTGATAGCTGTGTAAAGCTATAGAAGATTGTGTAACTTAATTTTCAGCTGTTGTCCCATATTGATTTTCGACTTTTGATCCTATTTCTTCTGTGAATATAGTAACATTCAAGTTATCATTTCATTTTTGAGTCAGTGTTTTGCTTAAACATTAAAGATTTTATTGCATCCTGCTTTAAAGTTTGTTAACACAGGTTGTTCACAGTTTTTATTATTTACATTTCTATAACATTCAGATTTAAGTTGTTTAACCCATGTTTCCCCCTTATTTCCATGAATCTCGCAGTGTTTACCTTTCCACAGCAGTTTTCATCTTTGCCCTCTGTGTTAACATATTCTCTTTAAAGCTGAATTATAATTAAATTGTCTTTGTCCTTTGATTATGTCTTTCTGTTTTGCCAATGTTTATTTTGCTTTTTTGTTGTTGTCGTTCAACTAAGTAAGTGTTCATCTTACTTGAAACATTTTTGTCTGATAAAGCCAAGGATAAGACTAAAAATTTTCCTCTTAAGTACTGCTCTGTCTGAATCACTTAAATTGCGATAATGTGTTTTTCTTCTCTCTTTCAGTTCTAAGAATTTTCTTATTTCCCTCATCTTTGTTTTTGAAGGAGTTTTATTGCGCCCTGGCTTCCTGTTCGCCCCTCCGGGTGGGTAGGTGTCTGCTCTCCCAATCACCTATGGCCGCTGGTCCCCTGGGCCCTCTCGAGTGTGTCTCGCAGGGCTGAGTCACCGCAGTCTTCATTTGCTGACAAGCAGTGGCACAGTGAGTGCTCACCGGTCCTCGAGTTCTGGGGACCTAGCTTGTTCAGATCCCCGTGTCCTCAGAGCCTTGCAGCTCGAGTCTCCAGTGGGATTCAGACAAGGACATCACACTGACTGGGTCTTATGTCTCTTTACTGGAATTGTTCTCTCTCCACCATTCCCATTTATGCCTTTGACATGTTAGAAAAAGAGCCAGTTGTTCTGAGAAGTGACTTTGTCTGAGGTTTGATCGTCTCGACTGCGTGGTTTACTGAGCCGGTCTCTTTCGGGTGAATTGCAAATTTGAGCCAAAGGTTTGAAGGTGAACGTGTTTGTGGGTGGATGTGGTAAATCCTGTCCCCATCGTTTTAGACTCTGCTCCTCTTCAGAGGAGAGGTTTGTGAGCCTGTGTGTTGAGTAAAGAAGCTTCCAGAAGCCTCAGCCTTCCCAGGGAACTTCTGCAGTCTTGCAGCTGAGGTGGTGGAGACATGGTGATGAGCACAGTCTTCCCTTTTGAACTTGTCCTGTTCCTCCTGCACAGTCTGAGCATGACCCAGGCCGCTGGCTGTGGGCCACAGAGGGCAGGGTGGTTTGCTCCATCGGATCCAGCGGACATGGTTCAAAGTGTCACAGTTAGTGCCATGGTGGCGCTGTGTCAGGTGGGACAGGATACTTTGTTCCTCACTGTTGTGACGTTACAGTTGACCAGCAGTTCAGGTGGTGGCAGCCTTTGGGACCACTTGGCGTGGAAGTCTCTGCTTGAGGTTTGCAGACTGCAACAGCCAGAGTTAATTTCGACCAGAAATCCTGGAACAGTTCTCAGAAGAGCCGTTAATTCTTCTGCCTCTGAAAATCAAGGTGGAGATAGGTGTTTCACGTTTCTCTTTAGTCGGTGTTCAGGCTCTGGAATAATGGAGCACACTCTTTTCCCTTTAATCCCTGATGGATTTGAGAAGTATCGCCTCAGTTCACTCTCATCTGCAGACTTTCCCCCCTTCCTGTTCCCAGAGAAGTCATCATGCAGAAAGTGAAAATCTAGAGCAGACATCAACTTCTACTGCCCTCTGACGTTCCATATTCTTGGTTTGCTTTCTTTGCGTCCTTGGTTTCACTCACATTCATGTCTGGTTAATTTTTAAAAGGTGTTTTACATCTTGCAGCACCTTGATGGCCTAGTGGATATGTCCACAACCTCTGGCTGGTGCAGTCCACGTACATGCATCCCGAGGAGCCTGGTTCATGTCCTGGGGCCACGGGCAACGTACAAGAGGGACAACTAAATAAAATACATGAAAATGCTCTCGCTCGCTCTCTCTGCCTGCCTACTTGCTTCCATTCCTGTCTATCTTTCCTTTAAAAAAGGAGGAACAATTTTAATCTAGTATTTAGATGTTTCAAGCAATAGACAATTTAGGGTATTTAATCTGCCATATTTCTGAAGCTGGCACTCTTGTACTTTGTAGTTATTGGCTGTCCTTCCTGCGGTGTAAAACTCTACAAACATCTAATATCATGGATTGTTTAGAACCAAGCCAGCACATCTCCGCTCTATAATGAAACTTCTCTATTGCCTCTTTATTATTTTAAAATAAAATGAATCGATGTTCTGCAGACTAGATTCATAGAGAAGCTACACAGTTTCAGACAAGTGTAGTGCGCACTGCTTGTGGCCTGACGGGCGGGCGAGGTAGCGCGGAACGTGGTCCCGCTCAGGAAGGAAGCGCTGAGACGGCACGTGGCTGGCACGACGTGGTCTCCCTTGTTCGCGGGGCCTCTGTGGCCAGCAGCTGTGCGCTGGGCCGGTGAAGCAGGGGCGTTCGCAGCTCAGACGTCTGAAGGTGTCGTCGGTGCTCCTGCCAGCTTTCAGCACGGCGGACAACTTGATCCAGATCTGAACGAAACAACACAGAAGATTTCCCTCAATATACCCAGCGGTTTTCTTCCTGGAAAACACCGTGTATAGTAAATGATTTTAAGAATGCTAGGTTTTTATATGTAAGACGGAATTAGGTTTTAGGTTCAGACACATAATTAGCTTTCTGTGTTGTTTCCATACCTCATTGAAACGCCGGGACGTTTGAAAGGCGGGACAGTGTGGGTCCCTGACCGACCCCCACCGAGTCGGAGTGCATTTCTTTTCCTTGTGGTGACTCACTGCCCCTTGGTGTCTTGGCAGCAGACATTTATGTTTGCTTCTCTGAAATGAAATTCTTATGTAATATGAGTTACTACATCCAAAGCTTCAACTACCAGTATGTTGCTGTAAATGTAATGGAAACGACACAGAAGTTTCTGATAAAACAGCGTGTTTGCTTCAGTCAGCGCTCAGGCACGAGAGGGCTTGTGACACAGAGACCTGCCCTTGGTGTGTAGTGACCGTGAGCGCCACCGGCACAGGTGACGCAGGGCTACTGTGCCAGCGGCTGAAGGGCTTGCTCAGGGGCTGAGTCTCTGGGACTTGTGACCTCACCGCGGTCATTAGATAAAAGGAGCTTCGAACAACATTTTTAATAGCCCGCTCAGAGTGCTGTTTAACAAAAAGTAAGTTGCCCCACAGAGCTTAAATTTGTAAAGTTACACACACAGTAAAGATGCCTTCTGTTGCCTTATCTATAGCTTCTAAATTATTGACAATAAGTGTGTTGTGAAACATTTAAAAGTACTGTGTAAAGGGTGCTATGCTGATTATGAAAATCTAAGGGACTACCAGCCCTGCTGGCAGATCAGCTGCTCCGAGCGTCCCTGTGCATCGAGATTCCCTGCATTCTGGCTCGCGTCTCTCCAGCCCCAGGAGATGCACACCCGTCAAGTGCTCTTGTGTCACTGTTTCTCCAGCTCCTCCACGGTCCCTTTCCTGCCCCCACCCAAACTCCTGCATCCACCCCGCAGTGCCTGCTGTGCCCGCCTCGCTTGCCCGCATGAAATCTGTCTGCTCACTTGCGGAGGAGGGAGGGCGATCCCTCTGCCTTTGCATCCTGACCCCTCATCTGACCTCGTCCTGGCTCTGTGACTGCACTTTCCCGAGGCCCGAATGGGGTTTCACTGGAGGAGCATGGCCCTCCGGAGAATGTGCTGCCAGCCACGCCTGTACACACGCCTCTTCTCCAGTGCTCGGGTCGACGTCTCTGGCCCTTTAAGGGCCCTCAGGTCAGAGCTTTCCTGTGCTCCTGCTCTAGCTGCACCATCAGTCCCCCTCCTCCTTTTCCGTAGAAGTAAACAACACCGTCATGTCTTACTTTAAGAGTGTCAGACTTAAGGAAACCTTGACTGAAACCCAGCGCCTTTCTGTCCTCAAGGCCCCGTTCGCTGTTAGCCGTTGGACTCACTGCACGCAGCTTTGGTTTCTGCCACACTATGGAAACAGCTCCTTGCCACCGAGCTGTGTCCCCTTCCCTTCCCCACCCCAGGAGCACCTTGTGTGCAGGATGGTGGCGTCTTCCCCTGGTGTCAGTGCTTGACTCCGCCGCCCTGCCACCATGGTGCTCCCTCCCTTCTCGTGTTCTCCGCCTCCCTGCGGTCAGGCGGGGTCAGGGGCTCTTCTCGCGGCATCTGAACCTGGCCTGGTGCTTCGGGCTCGTGCCTTTGAGTATCATCTGAAGCCATAGGATTTACAGAGCGTTCTGCCGTGTGGCCCCTCCTCCAGTCACTCTGTCTGCTGCCCCGCGTGTCTCAGTGACCATCCTCCCAGGCTTCGGACACTCACGGTATCCGCAGCAAACTCAGCCCTCCCTCCTCCTGTGCTCTTCGCTGGTTCCACCAGCTCAGTAAACTTCCCAGCACTTTGCTCAGGAACTCTGAAGCCTTCCCGACACTCTCCTCCAATTCCATGCTGCCTCTGGAATTGTTTCAGAATCTGAGTACGTCTCACTCGGTCAAGTGCTACCACTTTGAACCAGGCCATCGAAGTCTCAACACCCAAACTGCCCAGTGTCCTTATCCCCAGCAGGCACAGCCTCCTGCTTTGAGAGCTGCTGTGGTCCACTTGACAGCACACACACACGCGCTTGAGCGCACATACATGTGCGAGCACACACTCACGCACACACACATGTGGGCCCCTCAGCTCGGGGCATTTGTGTGTGTGGCCGCCTCCACTGGGGATGCACCTCCCGCCGCCTGCAGGCCTCCCACCGCACTGCTCTGAGGTCTGGGCACGGCACCCCACCGGCGGGTCCTCTGCCAGCGGGTCCTCCGCCAGCAGGTCCTCCGCTAGCACTGCCGCCTGGGCCTGCGGGCACAAAGCAGAGACGCAGTGAAGGTGCAACGTTGTCGTCTAATCACCCGTTCAGTTTTTTTTCTGTTCTTTTTTCTTTTCTTTTGCTCATACGTAGTAAGCAGATTTTATCCTGTTGAAGTAGATACACATTTCCTGTGGGTATGTAGATTTTGTGTTTTTTTTTCAGATATTGCTGTCAGCACTCTGCTGAACATTTTTAGGTCAATTCTGTACAGGAAAGCATACGCAGGCATGTATGCGCTTCCTGAAAATGCCCCAAATGGAATTCTGGGTAAGCAATAGGCATATTTAAAAAAAACTGGGTGTATTTTTTCAGATTCCTCTCCAGAAGTGTTTCAACAAATGATATCCTTAGCCAGCTGACTTGTATACATTTTCATATTTATGCTCCAAAGATGCTTCAGTGACGTTCAATTTCTGGTGAGGGTTTTGCATGGCTGCTTTTGAGCCCGACAGTGAGGCCTGAAGGAATGTCGAATCACACCCCGACCCTGCCCTGCGTGTTCCTGTGGTCACAGAAAGGGCAGGTGATAGAGATGTGATGTCGTCAGAAGAAGAAGCAGACACTCACACATTTTTCATTCACTCGTGATTCAGGCTCCTCACAGCACAGATTTGTGCCGTTTACTTCCCGCTTCTCTTTGCTGCTGCGAAA
The DNA here is from genome assembly GCA_004363575.1 of Solenodon paradoxus. Lineage (NCBI taxonomy): Eukaryota > Metazoa > Chordata > Mammalia > Eulipotyphla > Solenodontidae > Solenodon > Solenodon paradoxus. The sequence goes on from RJWH01001262.1 coordinate 164,953, forward strand.
GCAGCAGCAGGTGCGCCCCTGACCGAGCTCCTCTGGAGACGTACTGTCCCTTCTCTAGACTTGTTTACGAGCACTGGCCTCTTCACTGGCCTCTTCCTTAGAAAGTTTTCACTTTTGAGGTTTTAGAAAGTTGCTCATGGAGAAAGTTGCCTCCCCTGAGGTGTGTTTGCACCTGACCCCGCTTCTTCCCTCTGCTCAGCTGCAGAGTTAACCTTTAACCTTAAAGCTGGGGAGACCTGCGCTGCCTCGTTTTTATGGATTCATTTTTGTTTTGTTCATGTCTTCTCTTGCCTTCCATCCATACATGGGAGTCACCAAGTGACGTGTTTCTTTCAGCACTCTCCTGGCCTTCCCTCTCCTCACTCCCAGGGACTCCAGTTGTGCCTGTCCCTTGCCTCCCCCATCTGGTGGCCCCTGAGTTGCTGCAGGGAGAGGCCTGCTTTCTCCACAGATGTGCTTCTTGTGCCCTCTTGCCCTCGGCCTTCCCACGAGCAGCTGCCCAGAGTCTGGCACAGATCAGTGACCTGGAGGGCATCGCCTGCTTGGAGGCCAGCCTGTGTGCCCCTGCCCTTCCCTGGGGCGGGTGTCTGCCACTGGCTGCACCCACCTCCAGGGCCAACAGCCTCTGCATGGGTTGTCTTCACAGCAGGACATTCTTCCAACCCTTAGGGAAGGCTTCAGGTGGAAACCCACTCAAACAAGCCCAGTTTCTTTGAAGAAAGCGTGTCATGGTGGATCTTTTAAAGAACAATGCAACCCAGCAAGAGAATTTCAGACTTGATTTTTTCAGACTTGGGATTTCTTCCAGCTTGATGGACTTTTCTCCAATATTGAGAGAAATACTGAGGATTTGAGCACGTACTTATTAAAATGGGACTTCATTTATTATTTTTTTTTTTTTAGCCTCAGGCTGATTGGAAATTTGCAGAAGAATGAAAGTTAGGGAGAGTGTAGACACAAGCATTTCCTGAACCCCTCACGCTCGTGGTGCCCCGTGTCGGGCCTGAAGGCGCTCCCTGTGAGCCCAGGCTGGCAGTATGACAGTGTGGCGGGACCCGCGTGGAGTCATGGCTGGAGATGGTGTCAGCCGAGGTCCTGAGGAGGGAGTGGGGGTCTGCTGGCGAGAGAAGACAAGTCTGGGCAGGATGGGTTCTTCGTGATGAGAATGGAGTGCTGCCCAGACCTGAGTGCCACTGGGATTGCTTGACAGTCGGTGTTTGGAAGGGACATACTAATTACACTCAGAACTGGTGACTTCTCTTTTTCCTCAGCGGTTAAAAATGAAACAAAGGGTTACTGTGCAACGCTTTTTAAAGACAAACTGCACTAACCTGGCATCCCCTGCTGACAGGGTTCGCCTGCTGTGGACTCTGCACGTGTGCGCCTGCGCTCTGTGACGGGAAGCCACCAGTGGTCCTGCTCTGCACGGTGGATGTCTTATGGGAGGGCTTTCCAGAGCAGGTGCCACGAGCAGAGTGTCGGCAGATGGGGATGTTTTATAGAGAAAGGAGGCGGCACGGGAGCATAAGGGTGCAAACTTCTCTAGCGTGAATGACTTGCCCCTAAGTCAGTCACTAGTGAGTGCGAAAGCACACCGTGCAGATTGTTGGCGACCCATTCTGGTGCCAGTGCGCCTTTATCATTGTTGGTTGTGACTGAAACTCATGTTGCCTTTTTCATGCTGGAACGAATGTCAGCTTGTAAGCTGCCCGCTACCCTGCAACTTCCAGGAAAAGTTAACCAGGGAAAAGCCCGTTTTAAATCACCACGTCACTCACTTCATTTGTTTCGTAGTCTGTCACAGGCACAAAGACAAGGACATTTATAGTTCACGGCCACAAATTGCTTAGCAATTTTAATGTTAACACAGGAGCTTATTAATTAACTTGGTAATACAAACTATTGGGACGCAGGGTGATGGGAATTTTCTTTGTGTGAGAGACGACTAGTAAAACCTTCATTATGTTTGAATTTTCAGTCTCCTCTCTTCCTCTTCCTCTGTTTGCACTTGTCTTAGGCTTTGAATCACTGCTAGGGGGAATTTCCTTTTAAGTTTAGAAAGCTTCTGAGCATCCGAGAGGACACTTTTGAGTTACGTTCAGATCTGAGCCAGCCCGTCCTGGACAGAGTCCGCCTGTGGCGCGGGCACCGCCTCCCTGCTCCGGGCCTGGCGCCGCCCCCTGGGAGCTGCGCACTGTGCACTGGGGGTCTAGAGCTGGCAGCCTCCTCTCTGCTGCTGTTTCTCCATTGTAAGGCAGACCCGCATGTTAAAAAGAGCTGCACTGATTGTGAACATAGTAAAACTTGCTATTTCCATTCATACAGAATGGTCAGTTTTGTATGTATATCTTGGTTATTGTTATTCCTGAAAGCTTCTTAAAATGAGTAAACAGAAAAAAATACTGCAGAGAAACATTTGAGAATGTTGTTTGACGTGTGTTTAACTGCTGTAGAAATCAGAGCAACCTTATAGTCAGTTGCTGCTGTGTCTGCCTGGACTTTGCTTGTATTTTCTGAAAGTGGAGAAAAGCAAGAGAAAAACCCTAAGACTAAACTCTCTTCCAGCAATAAAGCATTTTTGCCTCTTTGATGGAAAACTTTCAATTTTATTCTTTTTATGCTTTTGATTGCAGCTGGGAATCCAACTGCATAGGATTATAATTTGATAATGCTAATTCATTTGCATGTTTAAGATATTTAAAAAATTTTTTTTTCAAGTACTAGAATTAAAGAAAAACAAAACCAGGAAAAAAAGGAATTATATAGTCATAACCTTATTTATAATACTTCATTTACTTTAGAACAGTGATGGAAGGTTCCTCCTCAGAGAGGAGCCTGGAGCCAGTTTCCAGACCTGGGTCAAGGCTCGCTCAGTGGTCGTGAAAAAAATCTTACATTAAGATGTAGTTTATTAAAAATTGAAGAAAAAACTGAAACACATTATGGGAAAGATTTAGTGAAAAGAAAAAAAAAAGATCACTTCCACACCATGTCCGTCCTTGTTTCTAACATGGCTTTGGAGGGCCCTCTTAAAGTTCTTTTCCTCTTTTCCTCCCCTCCATCCCTTTCTTCTTCCTCTCCCATCATGGTGGATGTGGGCTGCCAGATTGGGCCCCTGTACTGTTCCCCTGTGGGTAGACTGGACCCTTGTTCTGCAGTCCGCGAGGGTGTCCCAGCCTTGCATGCTGTGTGGGCTGTCTGCTGCCAACTGACAGCTTTCTGCCATCTCTGCCCCTGATACTGAGGGTGAGACTGAGGTGACGACAGTGCCTGCAATGAAGAGTGTGACCTAGGCTCATTTAGTCACACAGCCTCCTCCATTGACATGTGTGTCATGTGTGTCAATGACACAGGAGGCGGGGAATGCTTTTTTCCTGGCTTGGTTTTCTGCTTTTCTCAGCTGCAGTCATTTGTCTTTAAATGCTCATTTCAATTTGTTAAAGTATGGAAAAATAAAACACAATTCATACACAACATTAAAGTTCTTCAATTCCTTTGATTTAAAAAATTCCAGGAATAACCAGTTCTCTGTAGATTGTATTCCAGAAGATTATGTGCAGATGTTTGAAACACAGGGATTTATGTTTGGGGGCAAAGATCGTCCTTTTTTTTCCCTGGAAGGAGAGCAGATGGGCTCCAGGTCACTGATTCCCTCAAAGTGTTAGGCTTTGGGGATGAGGAATGGAGCCGTGGGTAGGAAGGGCCATTGGATAAACGTCCAGCTGTGTGTGGTTTTCTAGAAGGAAAATGGTCGGAACGGATTGTCTGCTTCAGAATCACCCTGGTGTGTGCTCAAGTAAGTTCTCTGCAGATCGTCTCTCTGGTGAACCTAGGGTTCTGTGGGCATTCTCGTGCATCCCGGAGTGTGAGAGCCACGGAGCGCAGAAATATACCCGTGCCTTCTGCTCTGCTGGAGCGTGGCCTCGCTGCTTTTCTCAATGCCTACCGATGACCCTGAGAACAGCTTCGGACTAAATGTGGGGGGCTCGGCTTTGATCTCAGCTCTACTTTAATCTAAAGGGTTTACTGCCTCCTTCATTACTGTTCAGAATGGTGATATAGCTGCTTCCGGACAGGCCTCTATGTTGGGCTTTGCATTTGCCAGCCCAGAGTTTTTCAAACTTCAGTGTGCATCAGAATCACCTAGGCAGTTTGAGAAAACACGCTTTGTTGAATGTGTTCTGGGTTTCTGAGTCTAGTTTGAGGTATGAGCCACTGATTTTCCCTTAAAACAAGTGACTAGGGACCTCCGCCTTGGAGAACCTCCTGTTCGATGTCCCTGTTGGCAGGCAGCGCTGGGGACTGTCCTGTGCCCACACACTCGGCACCATCTCTCCCGGGACCGAAGGACCCACTATAGACAGGTGAAAGTCTTGCACAGCAGGAGCGTCGAGGCCTGGCTCTGTGTCCCGTGTTCAGAAGAGCACCCTCATCGAGAGCTTCTCAGGCCAGTTGTCCGTTAGAGCAGAAGCACCTCAGGCTGTCCTGGAAAGCTCAGGGGGTTATTTCAATGCACGATGACCAAAGAAAAATATTTTACTTTAATTTCAATGTAGGTGATGTTAACCCATTAACTCTTTAAAAGTAAATTTTTCTCTTATAGGTCACAGAAACACTTAAACTAGAATATGTTTTTTAAAAATAAGGCAAATCTCTGAATAATTCAGATTTTCTGCCATTTCTTAGAGAAGGAATGTCTATAGCCTGTCAACTTCCACTGAAGATTAATACAGATGATAGTCCTTATATGCTCAGTGGAATAAGGAAAGAGAATTTCATAGGTGACATGCTCTAGTCCAACATTTTACACAGTTAACAGGTAATCTAGGCTCCTGGCGAGACAAGGTGAACAGAATCCTGTTGCCGCCTCGAGTGAAGGGTGCTCGGTGCCGTGCAAACCCGATGCTCTGTGGCGTTCTTACCCCGCGGGCCTCTCACCTTCCCTGGGCGCTTTGAGCCCTCACGCTGAAGACCTTGTGTGAGAAGCCAGACAGCCTGTAAGAAGTGAGTCCCTGCCCAGCCTTGGCAGGGTCTTCCTGGCATCTTCCTAGCTCTCTGGCAGAACTGCACCCAGTAGTGCCCACACAGCTCCAGGGTTCTGACCTTCTGCACCTGCCTGCAGCGCGGGCGGCTCCCCCAGCGAGCGGCACAGGACACAGGCGTCTCCTGCAGGAGACTCTCAGGCCGGAGCGGCGTATAGGCAACCTGCACTTCTGACTTGGCGATTCCCTGTAGTTCTTGCCCTTTGGCTGTTGGGGGTCCCTGGAAATCTGGTGAAAATTAAAGACCTGCTTCCCAGAAACTACCCACATCACACAAGATTTTCTGAGACTTCAGGGGCCTTTCAAATCCCTTTTACTCCAGGTTCAGATGTCAGAACTGAAACGGAAATTTCAGCCCCAGAATGGTAGGGGAGAGCCGGTGGTCTCTTCTGGGCCTGGCATGAGTGCCTGGAATTGCCCGCCCCTCTCAGGGATGGAGGGCTGGAAGGATGAGCTGGTGTTGGCATTGCCCCCGCATGACAAGCTGTCCTGCAAGCCCCGTGGCGGCTGCCCGCCGGAGGTGCCGGGGGTGGGAGGCTCTCTGCTCGTTTCCCACACTAAAGCCCGGTGTCTCGTTGATGACACCAAGGAGTCTTGCACTGTGGGTGCTAGGTGGTGGCCTGGCACCCCACACTCCACCTGGTAGCAGCCTCTCAGCTCCAGACTTGAGTGGAAGTACTCCACGGCTTTCAGCTGACTGCTCACACCTTCCAGGACGATCCCAGGAGGTGCTAGAGCTTCAGATTCCAGCCGTAGGCTGAGCTTTGTAGCTTTAAAGGACTCAGATTCCGAAGTTGGGCAGCAGGATCCTGAGGGCGGAGTTAAAAATGTGCTCTTCCTTTCGGCTCATCTGTAGGCTCCTGCTTCTTCTGGGGGGCTGAGGTGGACCAAGAGTTTATTTGGGGAGCAAAGCACTCAGAGCAGTCTGGGCAGATAGTGACGCTCTAGATTGTCAGCTGCCGCCACGGTCACCACCACTGGCACTTCATGGCCCCGCGATTCAGTGCAGATTCAGATTCTCATTCTGGAATGAGGTCTCACATAATGCAGCTGACAGCAGCTGATCCACACCGCACACCTGGTGTGCAGGAGCATTAGTTACGACTGCTGGAGGTCAGGCCCCTCTCAGCGTTAACACTGCTTTGGGGGTGGGTTCTTGGTTTGTGAATGAGGAACCTGATTCCTTAGGCGACCAGTTATGGAGCTGGGATTCTTTGTATATATGTATAATATATATATATATATATATATATATGTGTGTGTATATATAAGTGGTATATTTGTAACACTTGGTTTTTCCCTACAAAAAAGCATAACAACATTTGTAACTCATTAGCATCTGAGTTTATAAGATAGATTAATCTACTGAAAATCTTGAAATTACTTTAGTCTTTTGCTCTTGAGTATCTTTGTGTTTCTCTTCGGTGTTTTAGGAAATGTGATTTTAGGCAACCGCATGGCTTTCCTTCTCACTCTGGGCCCCCTCTACTTAGGTTTAGGAAGAAATCTGCAAAATGGAAAGAAAACAAAACATTAAAAGCCTGTAGTTAAGTTAGTGGCAGAGTGGTGGCCTCAGTACCCTCCCCGGATTTTTGGGCGACAGCTGCCCTGGGTCCTCGAAGCCTCTCAGGCACATCTTTGCTGCAGGTCAGGTGGCTGCAGCCCGACGTGCGCGGACGTCGGTCGCTGCTTCTCATTGACAGCAGGCCAGAGCGGCAGTGACGATCCATGGTCAACATGAAGAGTCTCGTCAGTAAGAAAAAAGAGACTCTAACTTTCTCTAGAATTTTTTTAAATCTGGAAATGATAATTCCTTTAATTTGATAGAAAATAAACACCTCTAAAACCAGCCTCTGGATGCATCAATATGCATGGTGTGCTAGTGGGAATGCGCCTCCTGCAAGTGTGACTCTGGAAGTGGCAGCGTGAGAACCTGGGATCTTCGGTCACGTGGCTAAGCCCCGCCCACCACTGGTGTTTTGAAGCAGAGTAAAGGGCAAGTGCAGGACCATCGGTGTCCTCAGCAGACAGTAGCTGCTGCGCGAGCTGAACGTCCTTCAACCCCGATTCTTCCGCACCAGGGTCCGAGATGTCCAAGAGCCAGAGTGAGGGGCCTCAGGGAGCCCTCCGGAGCCTCCCCTGGGTGAGGCGTGCTAAGGGTCCACAGCGGGAGCCAGTCCAGGAGTGTGGGTTTGAGCTTGCTTTGTTTGACTCAAAGGTTCCTGGTCTTTGGAGAGCCCTTGGCTGGAAAAGGCTGCACAATCAGACACTGGACCTTTAATAGCCTGGGCTCAGATGGGTCCATTTTGGGGAACTGGACTGGGACCACTTCCAGGACTGTGGGTCCGGAGCCAGGTAGAGACAGGGTCACTGAGTCATCAGCAGGGTGGGTGGTACCCTGGGCTTTAGGAAAAGTGAAACTGGCTAGGTCGAGAGGCTGGGGGCCTTTAGCTGTTGACCGCGCAGTGTTAGGATAGCCAGTACTCACAGGAGGTGGAGACAAAAGACGAGGGCTCTGCAGCCAAAGCAAGATTAAACCCGTGGGGGTGGGGGTGCCTGATGGCAAGACGCTGGTCAGGATGTTCTCAGCCCTTCGGGTGAAGGCCAGAGTCGCACCACGGCGTCTCCCACTTCTGGGTTCGGGGTCCTCCTCCACAGCTGCGCCGTCATAGTTACGCTCGAACAGGCGTTTGCACGCGGACGCCGCGGACCACCAGCACCGTGACCACTCCCGACCCCTCCTTTCCTCCCCCACTCTTGTTCTGGAGCAAATCCCTGACTGTACCTTTAATCTGCCAGTGTTTCAGCATGTATCTCTAAAGATAAAGAGCTTTAAAAAAGAAACAATAGATAGGGATCACATTGAAAATAGAGTATCTTTCTCTCCAGTTATCCAGTGTTCAATTTTCCCGTAGTCTCATAAATGGAACAAATGGCTTTGTTTAATTTACATTGTACAATCATTTGAATCAGATCTAAATCAGACCTAAATCAAGCCCACTTTCGAGCTGCTCGACATCTTTTGGTCTCCGGATTTCCCTGTCTCTTCCTCTCGCCTTTTCTTGTTTCTGTTGCCCCTTACCTGTTGAAGAAACGGAGTCATTTGTCAGGATTTGCTGATTGTTTTCTTATGGTTTAACACGTTCCTCTTTTTTTCAAAGTAGTTTTATTTCCTGCGCATTGGTGTTAGTGCACAGGCCTTGACGCTATTATCAGTTCTGTGTGCGATTTCTTTGCTGACACCTTCGTTGAGGGTAGAGGTGGTCTTGCTATCCTCCTCCTTTTGTGTGCACCTCTGATTCTTACTGGTCTTTCCCCTCCCTCCATTTCCAGTGCCGTTTCGCTTTCAGACTGCCAGTCACCAACAGCAAAGTATGTTTCGTAGCATATCGCTACCAGGCAGCATGGCTGTTAGAGTGGTACGTATTCCTGGGCATGAGCCCAAGTTTTGTCCTGTTTTGTTTGTCTTCGAACATTTATTTTGTACTGCTGTGTCTGATTCTAAGTGCGTGCTCTTAGAAGCCATGCAGCCAGGCTTGCTTTGAATACCCGTGGTGCTGGGGCCCAGGAACTCAAGTCCAGCTGCAGAGACTCGGGGACTAGTTGTTGAATTCAGCCTTGTGAATTTTTTGAGTGGCACACACCTGGAGTCTGTGTACCATGTTTGGGTGGTGGTAGAGTTCACTTCTGGCCGGATCCTGAGGACGCTGACGCGTTGCAAACAGAAGGAGGAGCGTGTACTGGGACCGAAATGGATAGAGTGCAGGGGCCCATGGCCCTCGGGTGGGAGCCTGCGTGCCCTGGGCTTGGAGAGGGCCAGGACGAAACCACAGATGCTGCTGGACAATACTTGGCGAGCTCTTCTTGCCAACCAGGCTCATGACCGTCCGGCACAAGCAGAAGGCCTTTCCCAGCAATGGCTTGTCCGGCCCATCCTGCAGCGGGTCAGCTCTGCAGACACGGTGGTCACGCTATAGTGTGCTGTACCTGAGGCTGAGGAGCGGGCACGGGGTGCACTTGGCAGTGATTTGGGGTCTGTGATATCTCAGAGGTACACGGCCTGTGACCAGTAAGGGCATGTGATTCTGGGGAGGCCTGTGACCACGGGGCCTGAAGGAGGCAGGGTTTGAGGAGGATGGTTAGGGGTCATTTCTTGACATGTGACATGAAGCGTGCGAGGGACTCCCACGCAGGTAGAGATGCTCTGCTGCAGTCACAGCAGCTGGGTCTTTCAGCGGAAATGCGGGTCCTCTGCAGGGAAGGGTCCACCGAGGTGTCCTTGGCGTGCAGGCCCCAGGACTCCGGTTTTCACGGGGCAGGCAGAAAGAAGAGCCTACTAGCCCACAGGTGACAAGAGACCATTAAATGATAGTGCAGCAGGGAGCATGGCCTTGCCATCAAATTTGCTTTGGAACCATCCCACATGTAAAATAATTATTTATAACTGTTGAAAGGCGATTGCAGGAGAATATGGAAGTCTAGGATAATACCTTCAAAACCATTAAAATTGGCACACCCTGGTGGAGCGGTGGTTAGGTCAGTTGCTTCCAAAGGAGCACTGGCCATTTACCCCTGCGTTTAAGTGCCAATTCCCGGTGGCGGTGGGGGGACGGGGCGACACACAACCCATGTGTACCCATGTGAACAACTAAATAAAATAAGTAAATGCTTCTTCCTGCCTCCCTGCCTGCCTGCTCACCTTCATTGCTGCCTGTACCTTTACTTCAGACAATTAAAGTTAAAGTTACACTGATCCCTGTCCTGCGTCAGGTGCCCTTGCAGTTCTTTGGGGTGGAAGCGATGTTTTGTCCCCACCAGAGGCGGCACTGCGCTCAGACCTCACGGGTGGTCGCTCGGGGTTTGTTCCTCCCAGGGAAGGAACTAGGTGCCGGCAGGGCCTCTCTCATGGGGCTGTGGTGCCGGAGGCCTGGGCCATGGCCCACTGTCCCTGTTACTGACTCCAGAGGGCCTTCCCAGGTTGGGGCGAGGGCTGTGTCTTCTCTTGGGAATGATCTTTAAGTGTACTTAACCTGCATACTGCAGATGGAGAGGTCCGTGGCATACCCACTGCCTCAACGCTGAGTTCCTGGAGCTGAGTGGCAGCGCGGCCAGCAGGCACTTCTGTGGCCGCCTCTCCCCTCTCCCCTCTCCCCTGTCCCCTGTCCCCTGGGCTGCCTGCGGGACTGCTGCCGCCCCTGAGTCCTGGGAGAGGAGGAGGAGTAGGAGCTCTTCTAGCCTTGACACTCACGTTCTGGCTACCTCCTCTGGACCTCCACTCACAGTGGCAGCGTCTTCATTCCACCTCCAGCACCTCTGTCCTCAGTGCCATTGTGGGAGACACATTGTGGGAGCTGAGGTGGCCCCACGGCTTTCCGTTTTGGGTCTGAGTTCCTGGGATGGTCAGCAGCCTGCCCTGCTGGTTTCTGGCTGCACCTGCTCAACACTCAGCACCACAGCCACGTGTCCGGACTGTGTTCTGTCACCTTCTGCTCGCATCTGCCCGTGCTGTTTCCCATTTGTTCTTACAGTCTGTTTTCAGTTTCTCTTCTTAGCTCCCAGCCTGCCTCCTCCTCTGCTGCTCTGGGTTTGTGGCTTTTCATAATGTGATGGACTTAGATTGTTGTATGTAATGTGGACATCTTTGGTAAAGCTGTATTTTATTCCGCAGTGATGGACCATGACTGAAAATTGATGCTTTTTTTTGTTGTTGTTGAGCGCACTTTGCCAGTGTTGATCGCAGATTGAAAAGTGCTGCCCTGGGCAGAAGTTCCCTCGCAGAGACTTAAACTGCAGGGTGTCTCATGCAGATGTGGGCACAGGGGGCTCACAGTGGTGCTGAGTGCAGTGGGGCGGGGCTGGCAGCAACCGGGTTACCGAGGAGACGGGCCTACAGTTACGGCGATGCTGTGCGATTTGGGAGGAAAGCAGCCGTGGGGGGTGCTGGTCAGTGGGCGCTGGACAGTAGGCGCTGGTCAGTGGGCGCTGTGCTGTGCTGTCACGGGAAGTACTGAAATTGACATTTACACCTAGAAACACATGGAAGCATGTGGAGAGATAAACAGCAGTCTGGTAGCTGTGACCTTTGTGGCAGGCACCCTGGGAAGGAGGGGCAATCTTCCTTTTCGTTGATTCTCTCTTTGTGTCTTTGAAACTTAAGTTATGGGAGATTTCCCCTTCCAATGATTTTATTAAACCGTCCTTGATACTTTTCCCTTCATTTTCTTAAGTCCCTATGTGTTCTATTCACGTCGTAACCAAAGACAACTTGAGTGCACCTGCCCTTGGCCTCGGCCTCGTCTGGTCGTCTCCCTACAATGCCTCCCGTGCACGCAGGGCACTGGTGCCCTCCCTCGGCCCGCCTCTTGCTGCCCGGTGCTGGGAGCTGGCACCACAGTGCCAGGCCGGCTCCCGCGGCGTCCACGGCCTGTGCCGGTGAGGCCCCCGCGCCGCAGGCTCTCCCCACGCTTCTCTGAGTGCCAGCCTCCCTGTCGCCTCCGCCTCAGCACTGACATTGGGTGAAAGATCTTCCACCCATGGGTCCAAGTGTGGGTGAGGCAAAGAGAGTGGTGCTGCCCGGGGCAGTGACCACAGCCCTGGCACAGTGGCTCTGTAGGTCACCGTCGCAGTCACCACAGTCGGACGTGTTTTTGCCCGGAGACTGGATATGCTGGCAGATGAGTACACAGGTGCTTTGATGTCTTTGCTGCTGTACATGCGAGTGTGTGCTCGTTTAGATGTGTAAGTGACCAAGGTGGCAAAGGCATTGAACAATGTAAGGCTGTGCTGTTGTCATTGTGTATTTGACTGAACGTGCTTTCATTTCATCCGCGGACCAGTGCCCTCTTCCTCTGCTCTGCTCTTGCTGCTTGTGCGTTTCGGTGAAACTCAGTGCGCGGGAAACACTGGTCTTGGACAGAACTCCCGTCTCTGTAAAGCTCCTGAGCATTGAGTTTGAGTCCCCACACACGTCACATGTCGGTGTTGCTAGTTTTAGGGTAAAGCTTGTTACTTTTTCTCTGTAGATTCTCTCAGGTTAATCCTTATTTCAAACATAAATTGAGGCAGAACAAGGTAGATTTTCGGCAGTTGTCACTAAATTTTAATTTGGTTTCATTTGCAACTGTATTTAATATTGAAAACTTCTTGTGGTTAGGAATAGGGGGTTGAGCCTGTGGTGAAATCTTAATTATTTTGAACTTCTAAACCATAAAAAGTGAAATGTAAAGTCATAGTGAATTTTTTGTTACTTGCGTAGTCTGTTCAGTGTTGCTTATTTTAGAGGCAACAGTCTGGAAATTGAACTGTGTAGTCACTATAGTTACAGTATCGAGATTGAAATGTGTATTCAGTATAGTTGTCATCTTTTCAATTCCTAAAATTCATTTTGTGTAGCTGCAAAGCAAAACAGCAAAACACCAAGACATTAAAGCGACACAGGATATGCAAGCCCGCTCCTGGCTCTCCACCGAAGGCTCCTAAAAGGTGTCTGAGGCTGTGTCGCAAGAGCACGTGTGTGTATCCTTTCAAAGGGAGAGGAGCTCGTCCTCAGGCCAGCACCAGGCTGTCCCCGGGCAGCGGGGACAAGGGACACATAGAGCGAACGCCTGCAAGCACAACTAGTCTTGGAGCTTGAACACTTTCAGCTGATTTTGGCCACACTTTGTGGCTGCGCCCCTGGTGTTGAGACCCTGGTTTCTGGATTGGTGTATTTGCACTTGAAAGGGGTATTGGTGGATGAATTGGTGCTCTCAGAAGTTTAATCCAAGACCTCCACCCTCCTTCCCTCTGGTAACCTCACTTCTGTCCTAGGTTTAGTATTCGATTTGCTGTCTGCTTATTTCCTTTGTTTCTTTACATCCACACACTTATGTGAGAATATCCGATCCAGTGTGTTTCTGTCTCCTCACTTACTTCACGTGCCACAGGCCTTCACATCCCACACACTGTTGTCGTCAGCATGTCATCTTCGCTTTTTGTACCTGAGTAGTATTTCATTGTGTATTTGTGGCAGATCCTTACAGGTTGTTGCGGGTGGTGCTGCGTAACCCTCGGGGCACATACATTTGTCAAAGGAAAGCTTGCATGGTCCATGATGCACCCCCAGAGTGGAAATGCTGCAGTCCCTGGCCGCTGTACTGTCAGTGTCTGAGAGCCCTCCGTCCTGTTTGCCAAAGTGCTCGCAGCAACTTCCATGCCCACCGGCGGCGCACCAGGACCCCCGGCTCTGCACTCACACCAGGCGTGTTGTCTGGGTTTCTGTTGTCGGCTGTTGTCACTGTGGTGTCTCGCCGTTGGTTTGATGTGCGTTTCCCTAGCGTTACACAGTGACCACCATTTTTTCAGGTGCCAGTCGACCACCTGTGTATCTTTTTTGTGAAGTGTTTCGTTCTCTTCTGTCCATTACATCCTTCGGAGTCGTATGAGTTCTTAATTTTGTTTGCCTTTTCCTGTGATGGAGGTGACTCCCAAAGACATCTCTAATTCTTACGTGTCAGTGTGGGTTGCCTGTGCCTTCTGTGTGTCGCATGTCTTCCAGTCTGTACAGTGAAGTCTCCAAACCAGCTTGAAGTAGTTTTTGTTTATCATGTTAGGGAGGGACTGTGCTTCATTCTCTTGCTAGTGGTTGTGTTTTACGATGCCATTTGTAGAACATTTTCCTTTTTCCATTGTTCGTTAATGTTACTGACTTTAATTATAAATTAACTGAGCTTATCCACGTGATTTGTCAGAGGGAAGGGTCCTCGAGACCCCCACTTCAAGAATGAAATCGCAATTCATTAGTATGCTGACAAACTGAAAGGAAAGAGAAAGTTTCCTGGAGAGAACCACCCCTGCGGGGCGAGGTGGAGGTGTTCTCCTGGTGAAACACCCACATGGTGATCAGGGCATTGGGATATATAGCTGTATCTATCTATCTGTATATATACACACACATACATATATATCTATATATATATAAATTTTAGTGTTCTGTTAGGCAGGAATAGAGTGGTTACAAGGTCGAGTTATGCAAACATATTTAGGGGAGTAGGCAGAGAACTCTGGGAAAAGGTACATTTCCTTTTGCACCATTTATGGTCAGTGTGAGTCTGTCATGGCATGGAGGGGCATGAGCATTAACATGCAAATAACATTCAAATGAAGGAGAGTCATCCCAACCACAAAGCCAGGATCTCTGCAAGGGCTGCATATTGGGGTATTCTGAGCAGAACCAACTTCCATCAATGTCACTGAGTGGCTTCCTGACTCCGCCCATAGTGACTTCATCCTTGACCCTTCTGGACATCTCTGACTGGTGGCAAACGCCGCGCTGTTTCTATTTAGCCCCACCATGGCTCACTGGGGGCTATTGAGATAGCAAGCCTCAGACACGCATATAGTTTGAGGGGTATCAGTTCCATTCCATTGATCTGTGGCTCTTTTTCCATGCTCGTACCACGCTGGTTTGATATCTGTCACTTCCTAATGTAATTTGGATTCTGGGATCCTGGTACCTGCATTTTCCTTCCTTTGTTTTGTGATTACTTTGGTTTCTCAGGGTCTTATCTGTTTCCATATAAACTTTAAGATTGTTTTAATTCTATTTCTATTAAAAATGCCATCAAGTAGAAATTTAAAAATCCATTTTGCCTTTCTGAAATCTAAAATTTATATCTTAGAACTTATACATTGATGATTTCTTATATAAGGACGTTATGCTGTGGAAATGAAATTTGTAAGAAGATCGCTATAATGAAGTTTCACATAATAAAAATAGTTTAATTAAAAACAAAGGGGAGAGAGGCTTCTTGGGAAAATGCTGGGTTGTTGGTCTGCTCCCTCCTCTCTCCAGAGCCTGTTTGGTTACTTCCGTCCAGTGGGAACCCCTGGCTAGCTAGGACCTCATGTCCTTTAAGAATATGCCGTGAGGTGGGCGGGGGAGGGGGCAGTGAAAGCATTTTACAGGGTTCCAACAAATAAACATTCATTTTTATAGTAATAAAGAATTTAGCAGAAGTAGAACTTGTATTTCTCTAATTCTAACACATTTAAACTAACAGGGAAAGGGAGGTTTATTTTAAAATGGTATTTTTACCTTCTTTCTCTTTCTCCATTCAGAAACTGGTTCTGCAGCTTTCAGAGCCAGTTGAAACAGGCCCTGATGAATATTTCACCCTCTGTCCCGCTGCTTGACTTCCCTGCAGTTGCACAGTGGAGGTCTGACTAGTGCGTCCAGTCCCGGGTGGGTGGCACCTGGCCTCTGTGACTCCACTTGGCACAACGTGGAAGGAAGGTCTCTTAGACCGGTGTCCAGAGGGGCCGTATGAAGCCACCTTCCTGCTCCTCAGCCAGGCTGCGGTGTTTAGTCCCCACTGCTGTTTCCTCCCTTGTCGTAGTTCTCACAAACGACGGCACCTGGGTGCACAGAATCCCCTGCGGCGTGGTTCTTGGTTTTGTAGACGCCCCACGATACTGTGAGCGTAATGACTGTGGTTGTGTGGGCTGCTGAGGGCCACAGTCAAGGTCAGTGGTAGTGAAGTTTACATTATTATCATCACGTTTTTGGAATCAGATTAAAGGCAGTTCCAACAAAAGCGGGAATTGAACAGTAGCAGGAGTTTGGGTTTGCTCTGGTTTAAAAGAAAGTTCAGTCACAGCTGACCCTCCTTACCGGCTGGTCAGCTTCTCACAAAACTCAGGTACAGTGCTCAGCACGTGTGGTCACATGACTGATTTTCTTGCTAGCTGTCAGTGTTTTGTCAGTAATGATCCTCTGCTTTTGTAATCTTTTCCTTCAGTCAAGTGTTGAGAAGCGACAGCTGTGTCCTGGGTACACGCCCACTTACTTGTCACAGGGTCTGGCAGTTTGTGGTGGACTTTTCATTTTGTTGACTGAAAATCTAGAGATATTTATGATGTCTTTCTCTGTGTGTTAAACAGGACATGTCTCAGGAAGGCTATGGAGCTAGGTCGCAACCGCCGCTGGCTCCCGGAAAACCGAACCATGAAGACTTGAACTTAATGCAGCAAGAAAGACCATCAAGCTTACCAGTAAGACATTAATGTGCTGACTTGGAAATGTACTGAGTTAAAGATGTTTTTTCACAGCTATTGTTTTGTTCTACTTTGTGTTAAGACTTGGGAGAGAAGTTTCTAGATACAGTTCAGGTATCTTTGTGATTTATTCATTTTTCAGAGTTTTACCTGTAGGAGCTGTGCGTTCTTTGATACTTCTGTCTCATTTGTATCTTTGAGGTTTTGTGGTTGGTGGGTTTGGTGTTCTGCCGTGTGGCTGTGCTTGAGTCTCTGCTTTCTGGGAGTGGGCAGAGCAGAGGTGTCAGAGTTAAACTTCCAAAGACATTTCCACTTGGCGAAGGAAATACATGATGAGATAAAGCATCCGGTGGTAGTTTGAATTCTCCCTGGGACTTGATTTAATGAGAAATCACCCAATCTTTTTTACCCTAAGAAATTATTTTAGAATTGGAAAAAGTAGCTTTGTGTTTCCACCAGCAAATACTGTATGGTGACTAGGGTATTTATTGACAAGAATAGTGGCTATGCTATAGGGTATCATTTGATACATGTAAATAGGTCACCGATGCTTTTAATTTGCTTTTTAAAAAATGGGTAACCTAATGTAAATGAGTTTTTTGTTACAAACAAAAAATACATTGTATACAAGCACATTTTTATATTTTCTTAAGATAGTCTGAAGAATTACTGTTATTGCTTAAGCTCTATCAAGTTTTCTTTAAAATGGGAATGTAGGCTGGCCATGATTTTAATTTGAACTGTCTTTGCATTAAGTAAGATTTATTATATTTTAAACATTTGAGAGCAAGCATTTGTGATGATTGTCATAGATGACATTTGGCATGCACAACCTACCCATTTTTAAGTTAGATGTGTTCTTATAAAATAAGGTAACTGATGACTTACAGGCTATGCAGAGTCTTTAAATCTGATCCACATGTTTCCAGGACCTGATGTTTATGGCTTTATTTCTGTGGTGGGAGGTGGGTGAAATTCAGTGTGGTTATTTTTAATTACAGTGGAATATTTACTTTAGGCTCACTTGGTTTTTGAAGGATCAAAAGGTGGTGATGGATTCTGTGTTTCCTACTCCACTCTTTCCCAGGGCCCGGTGAGCACGCGGTGTGCACATGCACATTTGTGCTGTGTGCACGCGGGTGAGCACTGCTGATAGAGGCAGCTTCCCTCAGGTCTGGAATTGGGCTTGTGGTTTTCGGGACTGTAAGATGACTCGTGGGAAGGAACTGGACAGTGAATTCACTTAATTTTAAAAAATCAGGTTCTTGGTGTTTTTACCCAGCTTTGTCACTGGGTGGTGGTGATACATATGTGATACAGGTTGGGAATTTGTTCTAAATGAATGTGTCTGCATTTGTGTCTCCTGGAACTTTGGAGTCACGGGTTCTGAACAGATGACACTCCTCTGACTCCACAGCATAATCAGGGAGGGATGGGGTGGCCCAGGAAGCTCCCTGAAGATGTGGACTCTGGGAAAGGGGCTTCTTAAGTTGATGACTGGAAAAGGGCTAAGCACATTTTTAGGAATTGAGCCAATGTATTTATCGACCATTTAAAATGCTCAGAATTGTTCTATTTGTTTACATAAGATGATTTTCTTTCTTTCTTAGTCTTTGCCTTGCCCATTCCCCAGGAAGATTTAAGGTGGCTCATAGTAGAAATTTTCTTATAAAGCTATTGAAAAAAGAAATAAGTGGTATTTTCTTTCTTTCTGTTTCTGGCTGATCAATTCAGTGACCTTTCATTCATCCTTATAAAGAGTAAAGTATCCAGGTTTAATGGTGATATTAGGAGGGTCAGTTACTGAATAAAAGACTAATCGCAAGGCATCTGGTTCACGCAGACTCCCCTCCCAGCCAGTTACTACGCAAGTTGACTGTTTAAATGGATTTTAGTTTCCTTTCCTTTCACTGGAGCCTCTGGACAGCTTTACGCTTGTGTTTTTATTTATGTGGATGCTGCATCGATAGGTATTATATGCAAGTATAAGGTAATTGAAGTTTTAGGGAAGGTTTGTTGGTTTCTGTGTGACTGATTTTTAGTGTTTTTAGTTGACATCTTAGTTCCCTTAACCTGATTAACTTGATGCTGTTGAAACTATTTGTTATCACAGCTGAATCTGCTCTCGGATGTTTGGTAGATGAACCCTAAGTTTTTCCTTTCCAAGTGTCAATAACACAAATTTTGTCATTTTACTGAGAGATAAAGACAATGTACAGATTTGTAATCTCTACTTTAGTAATTTGGGACTAAGGAAAATCGTGAGTCTTACCTATACATAAAAATGTGGGGTAGTGATTCTGATGTGTAATTATTGTCTTTATCCATTATATAGAAGAATTCTTCTCAAGTAGTTATTTCTTAATCTTTTTGCATATATTGAGATAGATCTTAAAGTAGACTTTCGCCTGTATGAATTCTTTAGCGTAACCTTTTCAGAGTCTTTATTTAGTCTTACTCGGTCTTTTCCTAATAGGAATTTAGACAAGTAACTTTCCACTACCAGAAATGAAGACTTTCCAAAGTCCTAGACCTGGAATCTGATCCCCAGTCAGTTTGTTCTCTCGCTGCTGTTGGAGCCTGTACGTGTCTGTCTTTGCACGTCACCAGCTTCTTGGTGATCATGCGTAGCAAACATACTCGTGCTTTTCAGCAGTCGTCGGTTTCTCCCATAAGCAGGCTGGCGTTAAACTGTCTTCTCTTGGGACCAAGGCCCGTAATAGTTACTTTGTACTTGGTGTGTCAGACTGAAGTTCAAAAAAATCTGCTTAATGCCGGCCGGTCTCTGTAGCTGAGCCCTGCACACTTCTCCCTGTTGAGAGACATTAGCTTATATGCTCTCGGTAGCACCATTTATAACAAATCTAAACATTCGCTTGAAATTCTGTCTCCTTAGAATAGTACTAAAATTTGAGCACCTTCCCTAGTTGTTTTTTCATATGATAGGAAATATAAGTCAACATTTAAGCAAAATGTACAGCAGAAAGTCTAAAAGATGGTGTAATTTATTAACTCCTTTATTTTATAGGTATTGAGCATCTGAAGTTAGTTCTGAAGATACCCCACGAAGTACAGTTTAGTATAGTTTCTGGTGCCTTTTGCTACGTTTTCGCCTTTTGTGGCGTTTACTATGCATCTTTATGACGGCTGTTGTGTAGCTGTCCATCCCGCAAGACTAGGATCTTTTCAGAGTATCTATTACATTTTATTCCGTAACTGTTTTCCTGGCAGAACTCATGCTAAAACTTTAAAGACTCCTGTTTCCAAAGTTTCTTCCATTGCTGAGGTGTCTCTTCTCCGAGGTACTGAGGTGGCATCAGGAGGCCTGTGTTGTCCACTTCTGCTGACCCTACAGGGTTGTGTGTGTGTGTGACGCCTGCGTCGGCAGAGCGGTGTTGCTCTTTCAAAAAGCGCTTTATTTTAAATGGCAGCTGAGTTTTGCCTTGGTAGCAAGCTTCAGGAAAAGAGTGGGCTTTTTTGACAAGTTCGACTAGAGGTAGGATGAGACCGTCTTAGAAATAAAGTATTTTTCACTGTGAAAACAAATAGGCAGACCAGTAGAGTCATCTCTTCAGTGATTATAGGGTAGGTGGATATGTGGATAATGAAAGTCATAAACACACATGTATAAAGGAAAAGTAAAAAGAGCTTTGATTTTCTTACTAGTTGAAGAAAATTCTGCCTTCTCCCCCTAGGATCTGAGGGGTCATGAACACTGTTGAGAAGTGACTCATCGCTGTGGTCTTTGAGAGGCCCGCCACCCGGCAGTTTCAGGTCAGGGCTCCGTTCTGTTTACAGCTGGCGCAGCCTGAGGAGCGACAGGACAGGAGTCCCTGCTTCCGGCCCTTCCTCCTGGCCACAGTCAGCTGGAGAGACAGGCGTGGAGCGGTGTGATCTCCACGCATGTGAAACCTCGTCCGTGTGTGGAAACACACTCCTGCCACGTTCGTTGAGCTTGTGCGTAGAGGGAGATCCTGAAACGGAGAATCCTTTTGGAGAGGAAGGAGATGTTAATGCTCCTTGTCCTTGGAAATAAAGGAGATTGGAAGCCTGAGAAAGAGTGATTGGAAATGTTTTTACCAAGAATATTCTTTAGAGTTAGGTATCCGCAGCAGAACCTGTAATGATCTGCCTTTACTGAAAAAAAGTCTGTGTTGTGTGGCTCTTTTCTTAATATTTAATGACACTTAAGCAAAACGGGTAAAAGCATATGAATATTGAGGTTATGCTTTTTAGGGAATTTCAAGTGTATATTGGATAATGTGGTTCCTATGAGTCATTAGAAACTATTGGAAAAAGCTAGTTGAAGCATGTTTTAATTGAGTTTGGCTTTTTACCAAGTTCTTAATCCAAATAGAAATATAAATTGCTAAAACAATCTTAACCTATTCATTGGCAGGTTTTTGTAGAAATTCATATCTTCCAGATAAAAATTGGCTGCTGAATGAACTCTTTCCCAACTTTATCTTGAACTTGATTAAAATGGTTGTCGTTTTTTAAAAGTCAAGAGCGTAGCTGTCTTCTACTGATGGGTCCCTCTCAAGTCATTTCGAACATTTACATTTTCGGTTAATAAGAAAAATCTACGCTTTTGCCATTTTGTCTCAGTTCAGTCATTGATAATCCCGTTGTGCAGCTCAGGACGTAGCTCTCGTCAGCAGTGTCCCCGAAATGTGTTCGCGTTTGTTGGATCTGGAGTGTGGGAGCCCGAGAAGTGAGCGCCCGTGGTGGCCACTCTCTGCGCGAGTGCAGCCCTTGTCCAGAGGCCGTGCCCTCGCGGCTTCAGAGCTGCTGGCACGGCACAGGGCCTCCCTCTTCTTGAGGTGCGGTGCTGCTTGGTCTGGTGGCCGCCAGGCTTTTGGGCTGGGGTGAGGGAAGCGTCAGTGACGGTGACTGACCCGTTTGTGTCCTAGCAGGGTGTTTTCCTCCACGCGGTAACGTGTGTTTGACGGGGTAGTCAGTTTAAAAATAGAGGGTAACCCAGGTCAGGAGCGGTAGGAAGTGTGAAGGTACGTTTTCCCTTTGATAAAACAACCTTCACTTAAATATCTGTTCTGTAAATAAATATTCAGTAAAACCTCACCAGTCTGGATTTATTCCACATAGAACTAGGCTAAATATATGGAAAGTTTGAATAAATTAATATTTTTAAAAATTGGATTGATTTTTTTTTAAAAAGAACTTGAATGTTTGTGTACAAACTGTTTCTAAGTTGAGATAAATGGATAGTTCTGTTGAAATAAATGGATAATTCTAAATCCATTATAGCCTTTTGTTTAGCGGCACTGTGTAATCATTTTAATGAAGCCTATTCCTGGAAACTCTTTCACATAATTTTTTGAAGATTTCCATTTAAAATATGGGGGAAATGAATTTTAACCCATTTTATTGGACTGTCAGTTCTAAAAATATTAATGAAAGAGTGCTATAAAAAATAGACGCTTGACAAAATTGGAGGCAAAGAAAGACTGAAACATAACTGATTTTCAGGATATTGGTTTTGATAGTAGAGTGATAACTCTGATCTATAGTTGATAAATGAGGCTCATTAAGTAAGGGATGATAAATGCAGATATTCCTAGCGAATGGAGAAGTTGGCACACATTCTGCCTTAACAAAGGGGGGCGTGTAGCCTTCTGACCAGCTGGCGGCTCTTCAGGTGTGTCTGAGGCCCCAGACTGTGGTCCCCTCACAGGTGGGGCTGCATCTAAGTCCGGTCCATCTGCAAATATCTGGGCTCCGCCTCTGTGGTCCCCGCCTCTGTGGTCCGAGGGCTGGTCCGTGCACCAGAGGACTTCCAGGGGTGTGCATGGCTGGGCGGCTGGCAGGCCTGTCCGGAGTGTAGATGTCAGATTATATTTGTTTTTGTAATTTACAAATGAAAATAAACTTTTCTGGGTAGGTAGACTCCACATATGTGCACTTGGCCCATCCTCACATTTTAGCTTTAGATGCTGCAATAGAAAACCAGCGCGGTATTCAGAGGGACATCCCTTTTCTGCCTGCAACTTGTTTCTGTTTCCACAAAGGGCAGTTGTGGGCAGCTGCCCTGAAATGGCCTTCTTCCTCCCTCCTTCCCAGTTCTCCTCTGACTCCTGTTGTCCGCAGGCTCCCGGCTGCTCCAGGCTGTGCAGGGGCCGCTGCCAGCTGCGGGGGTTTTACCTGGAGCTTCCCCGGGGCCGGGGGAGACGGGCGCTGCGTGCAGATGTCCACATTGCGGGGAGCTGAAGGCACATCCGTTCTGTGGAACCAGAGGTGTGGGACCGGCAGGAGCGCAGGGGCGCATATATGTAGACGGGTTAATCCTTCTCTTTTTCTTTTGGTCTGAAAGTAAATTTTACTATTAACTGTCAGTTGAGGACAAGAAGCAAATATACGCAGAGACACTTCTTACCCAAGAGCAGCGTTTTCTATTCCACCCTCACAGTGTGGGATTTTAGAGGTGTCCCTTTCTTGTCTTTTTCTCTTGCCTTCTCTAAATTGTTGTAAAATAGCTGAATGATCTTGTTTTCCTTTGTTTGGGTCAAGAAATTTTAGCTGAAAATTGTTACCGTGTGAAAGAAGATTATTGACTCAACAAGCCTTCAATTTTCCGTGAATAACACCCCCACCCCTAGCTTCAGGAACATGCCGTGCGTGCATTCTATTTTAAAATACAGGCTGTAATTTAAAACAGGCAGTTTGATGCCCCACTGAACTTTGTTTAAGCCTGGAATGCAAGAGGGAAAAAGAGCTTTAAGTCACAAAGAAGTGACTAAGCTTTCTCAAACACTTTTCTTCATAATGCATTTTATTAAAAACAATGACAAAACAAAGCTTCCAGGTACTATTGTTTGTTTCCACAGGACTTAATTTTTTCCAACCTTAGCTGTGACCTGTGTGTCTTTCACTTTCACTGTTGGGCTGTCCTAGCCCCTGTCGGTCAGTGTACAGAGGGGCGCTCACTGGCAGTGGACTCTGTGTGCATGTGTTTGCACATGCTGCAGTGCGATGCGTGTGAAAACATTATTCTAGAATTAAATGCGTAATTTTTAGCATTCATTTGTTGATAGCTAATTTTCTAAAGTTCTCTTGATTTTAATAGTGCCTGATTATTAGATTGGAATGACATAAATATTTAACTCTAGTATTATTTACTATCAGATCATTATAAAATGATTAGTTAGTTGGAAGTAGGTAAGTATAACCGTTTTATACTTATCACTGTCTCCTCCTCACAGAAATGAAGTCGAACTAGCTTTTCATGGCTTGTGTTTGATAAAATAATATGTTTTGACCTGGACACCTATTCTAATGATGCTGAGTGGCAAACAGGGCTAATAAGTCTCAGAGGAGGTTCTGGTCTTAAACGATCCATGTCACTTCTCAGGACCTTTGTGTTCTTCTCTGTAAAACGAATGTCAGAGTTAGCGATCACACACAGTGCATCTTCCGACTCTTAAATGATCTCTTGAAAGCCTTCTTTCTTAGTTTGTAGAAAAAACCTGATAAAAATGCCCTCAAGGATGAAATTGAATGAGAGAAATGCAGACACTGAAGTTTTCAGTATGACTTGCCCTTCGGTCTCCCTCCCGTTCTTGGTGCGCTTTGCTACAAAAGGAGGGAAAGTTGAGTGCAGTTCGGGACTTGGGGCTGCCTAAGTGAGCATTCGCCTTTATCTATCTGGAGGGATGGCGGCGCAATGGCAGACTCCCTGCTAACATTTTAGAAACTGTAGGGGTGTGTGCCCTGCCCCCCCGCCCCCCACCTTCCCCCCCGTTGTGTCCAGTTTGGGAGGCTGATGTACTTGGGAAGCCTAGGGACAAAGGCGGGTTCACGAAAAAGTTGACAAGGTCATTTATCGGTGTATTTATGACTACGTAGCAAAGCGAGAGAGAAAAATCACGCAAACAAGGAAGCTGCAGGGCAGTGAAGTCCTGGCTTTGTGATGCAAAACCTCTAATGCCTTTCCTGCTGGACCCACCGGACACAGTGGGGACACTTTTCTGAACACTTTTCTGCACCTCATGGGTTTAATTGCTGGTGGGCCCTGATGGCCAGCACCCAAGCCTCCGTTCACCTCTAGTGCACGGGTTCGCCTCCACACTGGAGTCCATGGTAACTGAGCAGCACTGCACTGAGACTTGTCACCAGTGGGAATCATAGCAGCCACCGTTTGTTCTTAGTGACTCCAAGCCAGTTTCGTGGATAAAGTCACCCACATCTCGAATGTGGGCGTGTGGGTGTGTGGGTTTTAGGTCCTTGGAGCTCACTTTTGATTTGGGTAGCATGTGTTCTGCAAGTCTTCCTTCTGCTCATTTTACTCTTCTGTCAAAGCACAAAATGGGTGCCCTGAGGAGTGGCGCGGGCTGCACCCTTTCCTGGGTAGATATTCTCTTGCAAACTAGGCCAGAAAGAGTGAGCCTGGTGGTCCCCACGTGATGGGACACCAGAGAAGTAGCACACCCCATCGGGGGTTTGTGGCCAGATGCTGATACTCTTTCTTCCTTTTCAAAATTGTCTCTTAAGTAGGGATCTCCTTCATTCGTCTTTATTTTTGGGAGGTATAGGTGGTTGAGGAATTCAGTTAGCCAGCTGATACCTTCTGAAATAGGTACAAAATAGGTGGTTGGTCTTTTGTCATTATCTATATCTGGAGAAAATGTGGCTTTCAGTTAATTAACGCTGGAAACTACTTGTTGAAGAGGAATAAATATGCCAAGAGCAGAGCTCTTGCAAATATCCTTGGTTTAAGGAGCCATAAACATTAAGCCCGACTTCCTGATGCCTGTTTTGTCTGCTCAAAGCTGGATCCCACTCCATTCTTCTGTTTTTTTAAAGGCTGGGACCTTTAAAGTTACCTAGAGGAGGGAGTTGTACCAGGCCTTTTATTTATTTAAAGCTTTCATTTTCAAAATGCCTTAGAGCCACTGGAGGCAAGGATAAGGTTTTAGAGGCCCCCCTGACCTCACTCGGGAGGCCAAGCTGGGTGCTTGAGAAGCAGTGGCGATGAGCGTGGAGGCAGTCACTTCCTGGAATATAGGGAGGAGGGTAAATGGTAGATGCTTATAAGGTTTTCAAGAGCAGACACCTGGAAGTCCGGTGGTCGTGGTGACAGGCAGGGAAATCCTGGTGGACGCTGGTGTAGAGAAGAGAAGTAGCAGAGATTTTGAGAGATTAAGAAGCCAGTCTTGGGTAACTACTTGAATTCTAAAACTCCTAAAAGAAAGCAATTCGTCTTTGCTACCAAAGCCTTAGTTTTTGTAATAGTTCTTTATATGAGAGGTAAAACATTGTCATAAGTGGAATTGATGTTGAAAGAATGTTAGCATAGGCTCTAACTCAATATTTCATTTACATTCTTGTAGATGGTTTGCAGAATATCATAGCAGAGTGTGTGTGAATACCCCAGCGATCATGCCAGAGGTTTCTAACGGATTCGGAGAGAGGAAGATGAATAGACTGTGAATGCTTCAGTTGAGGTTCCGGGGTGGGCGCCTTTCTTTGCTTTCAGGGCGAGGCAGAGGTTTCTGTCCTCATACACTCCTTTCCGGGGTGCACGCAGGCTTCTGCGCTTTGCTCTGCTTGGCTTGCTCTTGGCGCATTTGACATCATTCTGTTAGTTTATCTTGGAAGAATGTCCTTAGTTTATCTCACTGTCATTTCTGAAATGTGTTTCAAGTGTATGTGTTTGCGAGTCTGGTATACAAATTTCATTCCTTAACCTGTTAGTGTTTGTATTTTGAGGTTGCGTGACTGCTGGGATGGGTGGGAGCCTGCTTTTAAACATTCTGTTTTTGAAAGAAGTTCTTTCATTACATAGAAATGTCTCCCCCTTTGAGCATCATGAGTTCCTGGGATGCATTTGAATCCCAGCAGGAAAAAATGGGACCTCCAGATGATCACCCTGAAGGAGGTGGGGGTCTTCTGCTCTGTTGTTATTTTAAATCACCTTTTCCTGCTCTTTTTCAAAAACACTGTCATTTCACTTCCTAGAGAGAAAGGGTTTAACATTAATGAGTTCTTGAAAAGCGCCTGTTTTTACATATTTAATTTGATTCAGATTTTTTAAGCTCTAATTCCAGATGTGAAAAATAGACTCAGAAGCGGCAGGCAACGCGCCTCAAAGTTCAGCGCCCGGGCGCGTCTAGTCCAGCACTGCTTGTGGCCTCACGCGTGCTTCCTCCAGGGCCTGAGCTTCCAATCTCAGACCTTCTCCCACTGAATGAAGCCCTGCTGCCAGTTTTGAGGGAAGTCAGCTGTCCTTCAGTGAATGCAAATGTGTTCATGTGCCCTGTGCTGGGTTTTCCCTTTGTTAGCATGAACTGTGTAGTCCTCCACCAGTGCACACTTTCACTTCACATAAAACTCACCCTAACAGTCATTAGTGATCTTCCTGTGCTTAAGGTTTTATATTAAATGTTGGAATACAATCAAAATAAAATCTGAATTATTTCAGTAGCTTATTAGTGTTCCTCTTTCCTATAACACATCCAACAATAAGAAACCAGCGAGAAAGCATGCCTGTATTTAGGATGCCTGTTACTTAGGAGACTTGAACATACTTTGTCATTTTAGCTTCAGAGAACCGTCTACTGAATCCACAGAATTTATACTTGGAACACATGTAATTTTACAGAAATGTTTTGCCATTTTGTGAATGTCTTGAATCTTTGAAATCCTAAGCACAGTGATGAACGACTCTCTCAAAATTAGACGAGCCTTTCTTACGAGACTTTCGGGGCGCACTTGGTGACGTGCTCTCAGTGTGAGGACTCGGGGAAGAGCCTTGCTGGGAGGGCCTGGCGTGAGGGCAGTGCCCACTTGCTTTCTGGACGGACTTCGTGGGCGTCTTGGGGTTTCTAATCCTTCCCCTCACTTAGGTTGCACTTTCTGCTTCTGGTAGGGACGAAGGCAAGATACTGTCGTTCGAGCCATCTTTGCTGTACATCTGCCCTTTACAAGGGGTTTGGTTGACGGTGCAGGTGACACACTGTGTCAGCTCGGTGCTTCACCTTCAGCTCATCGCAGTGACGAGGGTGACGAAGAGATGCGTCCCGTGCAGTCGTGCCCACTGCGTCCGCAGTCCTCGGTGAGGTCAGCATCCCACCTTTGTCTGCCTCTTCCTTGTGAAGAGCATTGAGCCGCCAGGGGGTGCCGCTCCCCGAGACTTCCCCCTGCACAGTGCATCTGGAGCAAGCCTTGAAGGTCTATGATGGGACAGCTGACTCCAGACATCATCTCACTGCCTCCCACCTGTTCTTCACTCCGTTTTTGTGCAGTTTGCCAGGTTCCTCAGCATCGTGTTGATTTTGTCCTCTTGCCTTTGTTTGCAAAAACCACAGTAATATACATTGCAGTTGAAGAAATTTTCCAAAACTGAGCTGCGAGTTTTGCTTTAAGACCCCTTACACTAAGTCATTGAAGGAGGGGAAGGATCCTCTAGGGTTTGCTCATGACTGCCTGGTAAGAAGTGATAGGTGTATGATTCGCTCAGAGAGCTGAACTACATCGATAGTTCAGACATGCAGTTGAGTCACTGGTGTCCAGGACTCTGCTCTCACAGTGATTGGAGTTTACCTTTTCTTGCTCTTTGCTACCTGGGGCATTATCTGTTGCCCTGAGATCAGCGGAAAGAAGAGAGAAAAGAAAAAGAGCAAAGACTTGGATAGAATTCTGCTTTGCTTGTAGGAAAGTCTGCTTTAGATAAACAGATTTCGAAAGGGTTGTCAGGTTTCTGAAATAGATACCATGTGGTCATCCTGGAAAACCCAGGCGTGACTGAGGACACATTTTTCGTGAGAATTGGAGGTGGTGAATCAGGTAAAATAATGTAAGCTGTCCTTTCAAATCAACACACAGGCAACGCACACAAAATACGCAGAGAGAGAAGTGGGGGGAGTTAGGAAGGCATGCCCGACGCGTTCACGTAAATGTAGGGAAGACGCCTTTCTGAATCCTGACCTTTTTCATCCCAGGTGATTAGATGAAATTAAGTAAGTGTTGTTATGTGGAGATGGTATTTTGCAGAACAAGGGGGCCACCTAGAAAGTGTCTTGTCCCAGAGTGTGTGTGTTTCTTTTAGACAGTTTTATTTATCAATGTTAAAAGTTTGCCTCCAAATTGGGAACCTTTGCAGATGCTTATTTAGTGTGTGACCTGTGTTTACCAGCCGCAGGAGCACTGCAGCTCCCTGGACAACTGCTGAAGGAAGTGACGCCGCGTTACAGTTGTAAGCGGGTTTATACATTTGTTTCTTCCCTGCTCACTGTCCTGCTGCTGTTCCCTTTGTCAGTCATAGTCACCAGCACCAGTTTACCTACAAACATGTTTCTCATGAAATAATATTAAAAATACATGAAATTTCATATATTCAATACAGTTTTCACTTGTCCAACTGATTTTTAATACTGTGACATTATAATAAAAAGTGTGGTACTCTATAATTTAACGATCAAAGTCTTTACATTATCGAATTCTGCATTTGCGGAACTGTTTAAAAAAGGCTTGGCTGCAGTATTCTTCTTTTAGCATGTCCCTGTGAATTAGAAATTACTTCATTTTCCATTATACAAGTGGCTACTGGGAGCTGAAAGAGTCTTGTTGGGACTGAGAGTTTTCCTTTCCTATGATTTTGTGCAGAATTTGTAACTCATGCGCTTCTACAAAAGGATTTGCACTGGCTGCAGGAAAGCATTTGCATAACCTGAACAAACTTAGGAACCGGAATGATAATGCAGGTACCACAGCTGTTAAAGTTAGACCGACAACTGAGGTAGAAGGTCAAACTGAGTTATGTAATTATTAGTATAAAGCCAAAAACATAATTTCTTAGGAGGAAATACCACTTTTTATCTTCTGAAAGGAACTATTCTCTTAAGTATCTTATAAAGCAGCATATAAAACATTCCTTTAAAAATAATCAATAATGATGCCAAAACCTGGGTTTTCTGGTTCTTTACAGAAGTTTGGTCCTGTGGTTTGGGGTGACTAACCAGGGTCAAAACTGGGCCCCCTGTCAGATATGTGAATGAGTGAGAGGCTGTTTGCTCTCTAACTTCCTTCACTGCTTAACTGTCGGGAGCAGACAACTCCCAGTTCTCGTCGAAGGAGGAGCTTATTGAACCTGTTAACATTTTGCAATAATTTTTAAAAATAATGACCTTGTAAGCATAAAACTTGTAGCAGTTTGAAAGCCATTTAGTAAAGAAATGATTCAATTGTAAAGAGTATTTTTCTTGAACTTAACTTTTTTCATTGTTGTGAGGAATAAGTGGCTTTTCATTATTAGCCTTTCTCTGCTGGGTTTTCACGGGGTGTGGCGGTGGGGATGGTCCTCTTTGGGATACACACTCGGGCTGCTGGCTGAGGCAGCTGAGGATCTGAGTTTACAACGCAGGCAGCCACTGATGGTTCACTAGCGCCGTCCCATTTTATTCCATGTGACAGTTTATGTGATTTATTTTTCTTATACCTCTTGATTTTTCAGTACATTATAAAATTGGAGATGCATTTCTCTGGTGAAAAAGGTGAGATTCATACTCCTCCAGCTCCTGAGTTGCAGAGGAGAGGGATGCTCCAGCTGGTGCGGCTCCCCCAGGACCCACCCAGGAGGGCACCGAAGACTGGGCTGTATGTGGGTCTTGCGGCTTTTGCCAGCAGCGCATCAGGGAACAGTCCCTGACACCCATCCTGACTTGAATCCGCAGCTTTCCCTCTAGGCTGTTCGTCATGCCGGCGGAAGTGTGTGGGCTACCTTCAGGGCTGTTGACGGGCTGACTCACACGCCCGTTATTATAAAGGAATTGCGCTTTTATGAGCCCCAAACCATATGTCAGAATTCATCAGAGAGACTTTAACCTCTACCTCTTTTTATAAAACAATCACATTATAGTAAAACTACTCATTTCATTTGTTAACCAGTCTAGAGACTGAAAACTTCCTTCTTGAGAGAAGCAATCCCTGGTGGTTTACGAGCAGTGATTCGGAAGGACTTTAGCTCCTGCGCTCTGTTCTATTTCTTGCCTCTAGGAAAGTTAGTTAGGCGTTTTGCTCTCTGAACTATAGGGCTTCCCACTTTAGAAACTCAAAAAATTCAGCTGCAAGATCCTGAAACACCCTCCCTCCCTCTCTCCCTTTCTCTTTCTCTTTCACTCTCTTTTTCTCCCTTTCCCCCTCCCTCTTCCTTCCTTCCTTCCTTCCTTCCTTTCCTTATTTACTTTTTTTTTTTTTTAAGACACAGAAACCTATAAATGGGGACATTATTTTCCACCTTTTTCCTTTCAGAGGCCTTAACAATAACTTGTGCGTGTTAGGGTTCAGCTGACAGAAAAAAAGGTAGAAACAAGCTCCAGGAGTTAGGAGTGCTCACCTGGACCCTGCTCCCCGGGCTGCTGGGGCTTATACCGTTTTTTGACTGATGTAGAGTTTCCCAGACAGGAGTGGCCATTACAGAGGTGGTTTTCAAGCCCTGGAACAGACATGTACTTCTTCACTCTTCACTTGAATGAGAAACAGATCATGGTGGAAGCTATTTTTATTTTCTCTTGGGATCCAGAGAAAAGCAAGGCGGAACTCTGTGCCCATGTAATTTAAAAAAAGGAAAAAAACAAATTCCATTGAGACCTTCCTTGTTTACTTTTTGTTTTACTCTTGCTCTCTCCCAGCCCGTCTGACTGATGTAACTTCTCCCAGGAAATGAGAAGACGTGGTATAGTCTGCCTCACAACCTTCCTGGGTATTTTTATAACTTATCATCAGCTGACACGGCCGGTAGAATATTCCTACCACTCCCTCTGGCTGCTGGAAGTCTGAAATTACATCTTTGTCTTTGAAGTCAGGCAGCCTGTTGGCGTTGCTATGGCGACAGGGTGGGTAATGGCGTCCACAGACAGGAGACTGGTATTTAGCTTTTAAACGCTGCTGTACACAAGCCTTGATTTTTAGAGTGGTTACTGAACTATCATCCCCTTTTAGTAAATGTTTAAAAATTACATTTTTACATGGTCTTACTAGATTAATAGTCATGTTTTATTTCATTTTAACTGCAAGGATAAAAGCATTATTCCATTAAATGGGTAGCTTTTTTTTCTCTTTCAGTTTATGCATTATTAACACAGGCTTTCCTGTTTTGCTTGTAACATTTTATAGGCTTTTTCAAACAGGCAGTCAGATTTACTCTGTTGCTCCTTTATTTTTGGGACTTAACCCGTTCTCTGCACTATTGCAGTGGAGACAGTTCTAAGGACGTGTGGGTGTTTAAAATGATTTCAGAAGAGTGTGTGGTTCCTGTGTATGTGACAATGTTGATTCACCATCCTTTGCTCTTGAATTGCCGCAGAAATTTTATTTTAAAATCTTTCTTTTGTTTCACGTTTCAGGATACCTCTCTCCGGAGCAGTCCCTTTACTTGGGATGTCAAAAAGGAACACATGTTGTCACAGTTCTGGGGGCCCGTGGGGCATTTGTAAAGGTTTTAGTCACTGTGACTTTTGACGTAATAGTCTTTCTCTCATTTAAATCTGTTTGGTCTGAGACCAGTTACTGATAAATAAATACAATTTTTTGATTCTTGATTATTTTGCCATTAGAATAATGGTGATTCTTTAACGTTCTCACGCTACATATGTGCTGCTAGAAGCCTGAACATTGAGTTGCTTCCAAAATACCATCTTGAATGCCTCATGATATAGAACTTACCAGTTCATGAAATATTTTCTTTCTGATAATTTAAGTGGTCAAAATTCTTCCTGGTCTGCCCCAGGGGCCTCGTGGGTAAGCCAGTGACCAGCCCACACGCAGCGTCGGGTTAGGGTGGCAGCCAAGACCTGTGCCCAAATCGAATGGAGGAGATGCTTCTTCCTCCCGCTGCCTGCCTGCCTGCCTGCCTTCATTCCCGCCTGCACCTTTGCTTCAAAAAAAAAAAAAAAAAAAAAAAACTCTTATAGCAACTGGAAATGCTTTCCTGGATTGGGTTCTGCTTCTGCCTTTTCGCCATGTACAATCAATCAAACCCTTCCTTACACCCACGGCTGTTGATATTTGAAGACTTTTTATTTTACCTGGTTTTCACTAGGTTAACTAGTTCCTTTGACTGTTTTCCTCATTGTGTGATTTCAAGTTCCTCTGTCATCTCATTCTTCATTGTTGATAAACTTTATTTCTCTATAAACACCCCATGACCAAACTGAATAGTCAAAAGTTGAGGCCGGAACAGTGCCGGTCTGCTTGTTCTGGATTTCCCGGTGGCGTGAGCTGTTTCACTGAATCTGCTTCCAAGGCCTGTGTCTTATTCATCCTGTCCCTGGTCCAGCACGGTCTGCATTTACCCTCACTCAGTGCTGTCCGTGTGGTTTGCCGTTGTGCAAGCCTGCTAACGTGTTTGGATGTGGAATCTAATACCCACTGTAGTTAGCATGATCCCTACGTTTTGTACGAACTCTAAATTTGTGTCTCACAATAGCACTCAATAAAAATGTGAAATACACTAAATGCAGAACCTTTCACCATTTAGATGACTTGTCATTCATCCAGGTAAACTGAATTTAGAGATGCTGCACAATCCAGGCCGTAGAGTGCATATTAAACACAGCACTCTCCTAAGAGGCTGAGTGGGAACCTAGAACAACCAGGACGGTTCTGTGTTAGGTGCTGGTTTTCAGAACTCTTCGTTGTGACTGTATGTCTTTTCCTGTGATATCGATACCGCATATAAAGGCTCTAAAGTATTGAAATGTATACATAATCTGCTATGGAGTTGCCTTTATTTCCCACCAAACCTATGTTTTCCATGAGAGAAGGGGATCCTCATCACAGCACTGGGCCGATGTAAGCTTCTGCACCCCGCCCCAGACGGGCCCTAGACGGAGCCTGTGTCAGGGTCCACGGCAGAGGATATCCCCTAATCTCAGGATCTTGGAAATGAAGCAGTCCCACCGAGGGACCTGAGAATTCAGGGACTGGGACTGTGGGTCACAGAAACCCGGTGAATCCACCAGGTGGTGACGGCAGGGGTGACCATGGTCTAACACAGCCCCTGTGGTCCGTCCCAGCCCCACCTGCTGAGCTGGGGGGCTGCACTAGAGAAGCCAGCGTGGGTCTGGTCTTCTCTGGACATCGGGAAGAGAAGAGAGCAGGCGCTTTCTGCAGGACAAGGACCTTTGCCTCTTTGTCACTGGGGGTGGGTGGGGGAGGGCAGACTTCGTCTTTCTGCCTGGGCCCTAGGCCTCTCAAGCTTTTGTGAAGGGGAGCCGCGCAGTGTCTGCTGGGACTGCGATGTGCTCCCTCTCCCCACCCTGTTCCTCTGTGGAAGCCAGAGCTTGAGCTCTGAAGGCACAGCATTTGAAATTTAAAAAAAAAAAGACTTTTATGGTTTGGAAAGAGAAGTTGCTCGAACCGGTGCTGACTCATGGAGCGGCCGGTGGGAAAGCGGCTTCATTTAGGAGGCTGGCCCTATGTGACTGGAAGCCATTTAAACGTCTGTTGTTGACCAGCAGCGTTGGCTTCAGTTTAGAAGAGATGGACAGGGTCTCACTGCACCGCAGTTCTTCATGAGATTTTTCCATTGAGTGAACTTTGCTTCTGCGCATAAAAGAACAACAAAAAAAATGCAATCCAAGTGAGTTTTGGTTGCTGAGTTTGCTGTGGATAGAATTTGTAATAGAAGGTCGGTGCCGGGTGCCCTAGGTCAGCACGGTCATGATGAGGGATTCCATGTGTGTGTTGTCTGTGTATATGCTCTTCTCTACACTGGAAATGTGACTCATGCAAGGAACTGGATTTTAGTAATTCAATTTAGACAACCACGTGTGGCTGCTGGTGTCCTTAGTGTGGTTCTAGGTCATGGATCCCATCCTATGCAGTCTCTTCTTTTTTTAACTGCACAGTAGATTTGGGTGAAAATAGCAGTATGTTTACATGAAGGCTTTCGAGCTCTCGGTGTATAAATAATTGACTTGCACTGCATACCAAACTGGCATTAGCTTAGTTCACTCGTGACTCATTTAGCCATCGTAGGTGCAGGTGTAGGAGATGCAGAATGTGTCTGCTGCAGGGCTGGCGTGTGGGTTGAATCCAGATTTTAGGAGTAAGGGTAACTGTACACTGGTGAACGAACGCTGTGTACCCAAGCACTGTTGTAAGCTGGATGGCTGGTGTGCTTGCTTGTCTTTTCACTCGCTGGTTTTTGCTTATTGAACTAGTTATCCCAGAAGTCCTTACCTCAAGGACGACTTCCGGGTCCCCTGCCTTCCCACCGGCACACCAGGACCAAGGCCAGCTCCGGCTGGGTGGCGTCCGCACAGGCTCTGGTTGAGTGGTGGGTGGGGGTGGGGGTCGGGGCACCCCCCCAAGCAGAGCCTGTCATTGAGGTTCCAGAAGCTTTAGGGTGTGGCGTATGAGATGCTGTGAGGCCTGTCAGTGGCGTCTCTCTCACACCTTAGGCGTCATATCTGAGAAATAGCCAGGGTTGGACTGTGGTGCTGGAAACAGATTTCCTGGCACGTGGCTAGATGGCGTCTACTGAAATTTCGGATGTATCTCCTTCTATTTGGTTGCAAAAGCATGGAGAGGTGGTGTTGCACCTGCGTCTCAGGTCATTTCATTTTCAGAGGTGAGAGCAGGTGGCCCTGTAGGGCAGCACTAGCGTCTCCGCCTGGCTTTCAGGGCTGACCGCCTCACTGCCCGTTGCAGAAGGGCCCTGCTGATGGAGATGGTGGCGTGAGTGCTTGGTGCTGCCCGCCGCCTGACTGGACGTGTGCTCCAGCCGGGAGTCCGTGTGTGGCGCTGCGCCCTTCGGCTTAGCGGCCACTTCATTCACTTGTTCCTGCTCCACATGTTTAGAATTTTCGTGGGAACCATATTTGAGATCCAGAAGAATGCAGTTGGTTGCTTTGAATGTCATCTTGCGGGATCTTTGATTCAGTTGTTGACTGTCTTCAAATCCAGCCGTCGACTGCCGTCTGCACGCATCTCATCAGACACCGCACTCCAGCGTCGCAGCACCGTCCGTGCACTTCGTCTGTCTGCTGAGGTCCAAAGGCAATAATGGCTTGTGCTTTCGTTGTCATTATTCCTGCCCTGGAAGCTTCTTTTTACCTTTAAACTCTCTCCCCCTCCCACCAACTCTAAAGAGGAGGAAAATCACTAGCAGTTTGTGATAGTTTCTCAGTCTTGGTGTGATTCTGCGGCATATACCGTGTATCATTCAGCCTCGAGAGTAGATGGGTGGCTTAGTGCTGTTTGTCCTCACTCTGGTTTGTGCGCCGAATTTGCTTTATCTACGGTGGGAGAAGGGGTTAAGAATTTGTTTTACTAAGCAAGTCTTGAGTCTTTGTAATGCGCTGCTTTATGAAGGATGTGTTCCTGGTGTGAAGAAAGTTAAAGAATACTGAGTCCCCGAGATTGTGAATAATCACTACTTTTAATTATAACCTGAGTTTCCCTTTTGAGAAATAATGGTCTTCCCTCCTCACTTCCCCTTTTTGGAAAAGTCAGTAATCTGGACAATTTCTATTTAAAAAATCTGTATTAAAACCAAAGGGTGATTGTAGTCTAGTTACTAATGAAGCAAAGCACAAGAGATGATGAGGACAAGAATAATAGGGGATTAGTTCATGAATGAAACAAAGTTCTTCATAAGGAAAAAGACACTCATGCCCCCTTCCTTTCCTTTAACCCGGTTATCTGGAATTTTCAGCCAAGCAACACTTTTATTTATTTATTCACTCATTCATTCTTTCACTCATTCTTTAGGCTGGCCTGTGATCTTGAATCTGGGTCTGTGGCCATTACATGGCCTGTACCTCAGCTGCCTGAATCATTACCCGGCTGTTTAATTACCATGCTTTCGTCAGTGATATTATGGCAAGGTGATTAGGTGATTCGGTGAGGCTTGTACAGGAAAGATGCTGTGAGAAATAGAATTCTCTGTTAGTAAGAACACTTGGCTCGTATTCTTTGATAATGGCGGGTATTGTACTCTGCTTGTCTAGCTTCTAGAGTGAACGCAAGAGAGCGATCATTACTTCACTTGTTGGAAAGATCTTGCCCAGTTGGAGTTGCTTGTTTTGTGTTTAGGGTTTTATTGCAGAAGACTTTAGAAAGGGTACTAGCTGTAGAGTTGAGTTGTTGTTGGTGTCATCTTGTCGGCCCTTCTAAAATGCTTCATCACTTTCAAAAGTAGACTCTCCTGTACCACCCAGCTCCACCTCCCAGCAGATCATGCTATTTAAAGGTTCAGATTCGCCTGCTGTGCTTCTCTTCATATGTAGTTTGGTTGGGTGGAATCTGTGTGCACTGTCTCTGTTGGGAAGTGATTGAACAGTCCTCTGGAGGCACTTGCATGTAAAGATTTTGTTTCGGCTGAAAAAGCACCCGAGGTCTCAGCTTAGAAACGGACGCTGTGTGCTGGATGGGGCGAGGCCTGCTTTCTCTCTGCCATGCTGCTTTGTTGGTCCAGGAGGGTATAACTTTGGTTGTTGGGAAGAGCATTTCCTTTCCTCAGCTCGGGATGCAGGCAGCCTGCTTTTCAAATGAGTTGGGTTGAGGTGACAGTAAGGTCTCACCCAGGCCTTCTTTAAGCCTTGACTGGGCCCTGACATGTCTGCACACTACACATCTTCCTCAGAGAAGAATGTTGTGCATGCCAACACGTCCTGGTGAAATTTTCGTTCAGAATTGTCTCTGAAGAGTGTCCACTTCTTGATTTAACTGAGGACATCGTGTCGTCCTAAACTGTTGTTCAAGCTTTTCTTTTTTCTAGAGCAGACATTTATTTTCCTTGGCAGTTATTAACTTTCTTTGCTTAAAAATAAGGCAGAAATTTCTCTTTCTGATGGGTGATTAGGCTTGTACATGTGTGGGGTGGCATCTGTTTGTATGACAGATGTCCTTTATTGACTCATAGTACGTTCCCCTGGGCCCTGATATAATGGGATTATCGTTCTTTAATCCTTCCTAATACTAGTGAACCAAATGATAGTTTTTGTAATTATATTAGTTCAGTCAGTAAGAAACGTGTGTGGACTGTTTTGTTGACAAGACGTCGCCCTTGAAAACTCTGTTCTTGTCTGTGACCAGATGTGTTTGTTGACGCGGGTCTGCGTGTTCTTTCTTCGAGTCAGTTTCCAGGCGCAGCTGCTGGCCGAGGCCCTGGAAGCCTCGGTTTCCACCGCTGGTCCCTGCACTTACTTTTTACCTTGCGAAGCGCAGCTGTCAAGTAGGGGAGGCCCTGATTATTCTCTGGGGAGGAAGCTTCTGGAAAGCTCCGCAAGGGTTGGGCTTGCCGGAGTCGGGTTGCAGAACCACGGCCTTCACACTTCACACTTCGGGGCCTGTGGCGGGGGCCCCACTCAGTGACTCGGAGGTTCCCGTGCTTCCAGTCAGGGATGGGCCCCTCTTGTAGTTTCAGCGCCTTTGTGAGACCCTACCAGGTGGGCGACCTTGTGCTTTGTTAGCAGAATCCTGTAAGACAAGTGTGCTTCCGTGTTTTAAGTTGTATATGGCCTCCCAGGAAAAGGAGAGCAGAGAGCCCCCAGCCACTAGCCCCCTGGCCATGCAGGGACCCGGCACCAGGTGCCTGCAGGTTTTCCTGTGTGACCACCGTGCCCACGGAGTCTCAAGCCGAGAAAGAACTGCCAGCGAGGACACTGGGGAGCAGGGGAGGGAGGCTTGGTGCCTCCGGCACCTGTGCCTGACCCTTCCCCTGCAGGGCCAGGCCCTGGGTGAGCCTTTGATGGAAGCCCCACGCTCAGCAGTGTGAACGGGACACTAGGAATTCCGTGTCGAGGGTGCGGGCACCCTGGTGCTGGAACCCTTGGGCCTGTCCTGAGCAGAAGGGAAGGGGCATAGGGCCAAGGTGAGCTCGGGACCAGCCCTTCCAGGGTCTCTTCCTTACTGCAGAACACATTTTCCAGAGTCACATTGGCTCTCCATCTTCCAAAGTGAGGAGCACCGCGTGCCAGCGTTGCCTTTTCCAAAACGTCAGCCCCACTCCCGCCCCCGCCCCGTTTTTACTAGAAAGAGGAAGTCTGGTTTATTTCCTACAGCTCATGTATGTGTACTTTAACTCATGTCTCAGAAGTGACACTTCGGTAATAAATTCAAATTTCCTTTTTTGCCCACTTGTCTGTAATCAGTTATTTCCAAAATAAAACCGAGATAAAATGAGCCTCACTGTTTATTAATTTTGTTTTTGTTTTTCAAAAATAGGTTTTCAGAAATCGGTGTTTTGGAAGTATTGTAATGTTTACATAACTTATTTTGATTGGTTCTATTTATTAAAGTGGATTTAAAATTTTGTTGGTCAATCGCCTCCAAAGAAACACAGGCCGCATACCTCTGGGTTCAAGTTCTGGACATATAGGGGGAGGCAACCGGTGTGAATAACCAAATAAAATAAGGATGCATCTTCCTCTTCTCTCTTCCTACCTGCTTGCCTCTTTACCATCATTCCTGCCTGCACCTTCCCTTTAAAATTTTTTTGTCTTTGTTGTACTTTATTTAGCTGTTGCATTTCTGCATCCAATAAGGAATGTAGAGTTAAATTAGGAAATAAGAAAGAAACCTACTTCTCAGTGTTAGAAGTTTTTTCTCTTTAAAATTAGCTGCACTGGTAATTCTAATCATGGAGGTAATATAGTCATAAAATCAAGGTTACTCTTTTCTGTGTCTTGGATTTTTTCTTCATTGACGGACAATTCAGTTATAACAAAGGGGTCATATCATTTTATATACTGTTTCATAATGTGCTTTGAAAGCAACAGAATTTCTTGTCAAATGCACGGTTTACCATCATTTTTAATGCTCATTTGGCATCGATGTGGAGTAAGCCTGTCCAAGGAGATGGCGAATCAGATGTACCATGTCACTAAACCCTGCCCTTTTCAGTTGCCTTCTGTGCTGTCTTTAGCGCTCAAAATCATACATAGACATTAAACTTTTTTGGAGTCGCATTTACTAAGAATGTTCACATTTTACTTTAAATGAAAACTACAAAGAGTCTGTTTCATAAACAGATTGGTCAGAGCTTTTTCTCATGTTTCTTTGAGACTCTCTGTTCACAGTCATTGCGTCCTGTCGTCTTGAACAGACATTTTTCACGTGTTCATGAGGCGGGGCTCTGAGAAGGCCTGACAGGTGACAGCACGACTTGAACTCACATGGTCTGCGTCCACGTTCTGAAGCGCTTCGTGACCTCTTTTCTTCAGAATAAGTGCGTGTTTGCCCATGATGAAGCCTGGAATGAAAAATTCTTGCTCACACTCTTCTGTTTCAGTTTCAGAGTCTCTCACTCTGGCAAGGGCTCCCATAGGTCCAGCTTCTCTTTCTGGGTTTGCGGTGTGGAGGGGGCCTGAGCCCCAGGGCCCCCAGCCTGGCCCTGTCCTGGCCTCAGCTGCAGGCCTTGTTAGCTCTCCCGACCTTGGGCTCCTCGGACCCAGCTGGCAGGGCTGCCGTGACATCAGTAGGATGTGACTTGAATGGATGCACTCAGATGCTGACTCAGCCTTTCTCGTGCCCTTCCACCTGAGAAAAGTGGGCGCCGGGCTCCTTGTGAGACTGTCTTCCCCGTGTTGGTGACACTTCAGACAGCGCTCTGCTCATTTGACTAATCGCCAGATGGAAGCCGAGAGTCTGATGTGGCCTTCGAAGTCCACAACCCTGCTAAGCCCCGGACACTGGCGAAAAACGACCTCTCCGTGCTTGTGTGCTAAGATGCGGTCAGGGTAACTTGGTATTTTGTGCAGGGAAAATCTGGGTAATAGTACTTGAGATATTTGTT
Source organism: Solenodon paradoxus (assembly GCA_004363575.1). NCBI lineage: Eukaryota > Metazoa > Chordata > Mammalia > Eulipotyphla > Solenodontidae > Solenodon > Solenodon paradoxus. Next base: position 204,787 of record RJWH01001262.1, read on the forward strand.
GTTTGAAATTCTTTTATTACAACATAGTCTTACATTTGTGTTCAGATCATAGAAGGTTGTATGTCTCTGTAAAAATGGTAAGTTTTATAATTAATGATTTTGTAGCAGAAGATACATTTTAATGTCATCCTTTTTAAACAACTTGCCCTCAATTACTGAGGTGTGGATTTTCTTAATGAAAAGGGTTTTTTTTAATGAATATTTTAGGACATTTTAGTGAAGTTGTACTGTGTATGTGTTCTGTAAGGGTTTTGTTTCAGGTACTTGGGGAGCATCGTTTTTGGTTCTCTTATATAAATTGGGTTGTAGGAAGTGAAAAATATATAAATAAGCCAAGTATCGATGTAGCTGAGGTGCTAAATAAATTGTAATAAGTACCAGAGGACATAAAACATGTTAATCTCAAAGCTGCTGCTGATTTTTGTGTTGTGAAAGGTTAGCTTTTCAGTTGCAAGACTTAATTACATTTCAAATGAATATTTCATCACAGTTATTTTTCACTGAATATACATCTACATATGCGTTCTGTTCTCCATGTGGTTGACATTAGTTATCAGCAGCCGAAATTTAGTTATCCCCTCCTCTTTCCCCCATAAAGCAGCTATTATTAAGAGTTTCTTGTTTCTTTAATATTTTTTAAGATGCAAAGTAATAACCTAGTTCACCAGTGCTCTCCAGGCCATTAGTCTGTTGACGCCTCTGTTGAATGCGACTGCTCCGTGGAGTTTCTTTTCTTAGTTTTGTCAGGCTTGCCCCTGTAAGAGCCGGGTTTCCCCAGCCCTCCCAGAGGCCTGCTGGTCAAGGAGGGTTCCTTCTCTGGAGAGCTTCCTTCTTGCTCAGCCTCCCTCTACTTTCTCTCAACAATGTGACAAGTGTGTGTGGCAAGTGTGTGTCGTTTAAGAAAAATTGCTGTTGATTATTCCGTGACTTTGTGCCCAGGTGAGCAGGGGTCAGAGGAATAGACTAAATTCACACTTCGGTCCACAAATATGCATTGAAAGCTGTTGAAAACTTAGAATAGCATTCATTTTAAAATAATTGGTTTCAATTTAGGGAAAAGGTTGTTGAAATGCAAGTAAAGATACATTTTAATAACCTCTTCTTCCAACTCATATCAAATGTAATTTTGAAAAATTGGAACTTAATGTAGAATTATAGTTTGTTAATTGCATTTAAGGGGAGTTTGTGACAAATTTTGTTGTTAGCTTGATGTATCCAAAACTCACATTTAACTGTATGTTTGGGTTTTATTGAAGATTATGCAAAATGGTCAATAAACTACATTCTAAGCATTTTCAGGAATTATTTAATTTTGTCCAAGACATGGGCAGTGGAGGATTTTGTTTTCATTACCGAGTGCTTTGCTTTCATTATATTTATGGTGATGTGGTAGGAGCAGAGCGGGCTGACCTCCGCTGATTTCTGAGCAGCCACGTAGCTTCTCACAGTTGGCTAAGATCTACAGGGCATGCTTCCATTTTCTTTCCAGCGAATGGGGTCCCATTTGCATGTCCTGTTGCCCTGTCCTTCGGCATACAGACCTGGAGCCACAGAGGGGTGAGCCAGCTCTGGCCGACCAGTAGACTTTATAAGTGAGAAGATAGTACTTTAGTGATATGTTGGTGTCCACAGTATACCAATATTTAAGAAGGCACACTAAAACATCTTGTGGCTATTCTTATCTTGATAATATAAATGCTTAGGGGTAACTTCAGTTTGGGGGAAAACTTTTTACAAAACAAACACAGATAACTTGAATTAACTGGTTTTTCTAGCTCTTTTTAATAACTTGGTGCAATTCTTTTTTCTCTTTATTCTTGGTTAATGTTGATAATGCCCTACTTTTTATTTTCATTTATTTCATTGTAGTGACTTATTCTACACATTAAAATAAACTCATGTGTAGGTTCCGCATATGTGCAGGTTCCCCATTCCTCAAATATATGTCAGCACACCCTGCCCTCCACCACATCACCAAGTATTCTTCCCCACTGTCCAGTAGATAATGTCCTGCTTCTTAATTAACTTGCCTAGAGATTTCATCTCAGCCATCTTTAGAGATAAGAAACAGGTTTTTTGAGGGACTTTGAAGAGGTTGTGTAGTATTCTTACTGTTTTTTCAACCTCTACCTTATGTTGAGCAGTTGAAGATACATGTTACTGAATATAAATGCGTTTTATGTACACACATGTACACACACATACATAACACATATTCTTAAGAAGAGAATACAGAATTAAGACAGGAACCACCATAGGAAATGACATTAAATAGGTATGAAAAAATCATGAAGATAAATCTGGTGTCACACATTAGGTTAATGATTAATTTGGAGATGGGATTTTTTTCTCCTCATGCTTCCCTCTTTTGATTGATTTTCACTGAGAAGGGATATTTGTGCATTTGGTACATGATATTAGTTTTAATGCTTTTAAAATAAAGTAATATTATCGTAAGCATTATATTTGAAATAAGAACTTGCAGTCTACAGTGTGGGTTAAAACCTTTCAGTATTCATTATTGTTATAGTGAGAATTAAAAAGTTAAGACTTTTTGCAATGTATTTAATACTTTTTGAACTGATCAACGAATTGAAGTTATTCTTACAACATCGCCTTGTAATCGCACGTGAAACGTAAGTACCGCACAAGCCTCCCCTTGGGCGTTCGTGTTTATGCTGACAGTGGTGGAAACCCCCCTTCATCTGCTGGGGAGCTCAGCACTCGGTGTCAGACTTCATCCTTCCCTCAGTGGGTTTGCAATAGGGAGATAAAAGTTGAGATTCGTGCAAATTTCTGGGCACTGGATTTGCTTTTTGTTCATTAGGTCCTGCAGGGAGACGGTCCTGTTTTAGGTCCCCAGTGTCTCTCACCGTCCCACCCAGCCTCTCTGAGCCGGCGGGGCGGCGCAGGCAGCTGGCTCCCAGGCAGAGCCTGCACGTGCGGAGGTCTCTTCAGACGCCCCGAAATACCTTCCCCGACTGAGACCCACCGCGAGAAGTGGTTACCTTAGACTGTCGCTTGGTGAGGCTGTGTGTAGCCACTGCTTTCACTTGACGATGATTGTACATTGATACAGATACTTAATTTTTGCCCTCATTTTCTTATAAAATGAGAGTGAAATGGGAAATTGAGAGTTTCAATATTAGTGACAAGAAATCTATGGCTGAAATACATAGTATGAAGATGAGAAACATTTGGAGAAGATGTGGAACATATTTTGTCTTAATTGGTTATTCATTGCTTCTTAGTTAGAAAGTAAATCCTCGTTGGAGACTGTTTCAGAAGGCAGACTATAAATTAAAAATGGCTTCTCTTCCTTCATCATTCTCCTCGCTGGCAGGTGGAGAGCCCTCCCTCACCCCAACTGTGTTGAGTTTTTGCTCTTTGGCTTCATACACGTTCTCGGGAACGCTCCCCTGTGAATGTAGCTGTCTGTGATCGGCATTCTTACTGTCGGCGGCTATCAGAACAGAGTGCTGGGGCTGGGGGACCTGAGTGTTCCCCCAGCACCTCTCTTCTAGCTCTGTGACTGAGTTGCTGATTTGAGTTTCCACCTGTTCATTTTACTGGACATGAGATTAAGGTGGTTCTTTACAGGGTTATGTCAGGGTTCGGTGTGATCCTGCATGGACAGCCCTCAGTAATGGTAGCTTGTTTTTGCTGTTAATGGTATTTGGGTTGCAAGCTGTGTTTGCCACGTGGACAGAAGGACCTGAGCACTGGGAAGCAGGTCCAGCTTGTGAGCGGTTCCCAGAGATAAGGGTGGCGGTGGGCGTGCAGGTTGAAGCTGGGGGGTTTGGCTCCTGTTGTGAAAGATGTGTAGCTTCTGGGTATGTTTATGGGCTGTAGGCTGAGGAATTTAACCTCAGTGTAGTATATTTTTGCAAAATGCATTCCAGACACCTTGACTTGTGGAGATGGACTTGAATGATGTAATTTATTTTTAAGTTATTTCAAGAATGGACACTGAGTAAAAATCATTCCTTACTATTAATATCTCAGTTGATTTTGCTTGTATGTATGTGTGTGAACAAAATGATCTAGAAAACATTCAATATGGATGCAAGTCTCTATCCAGAATAAGTCTGTTGGCCTAAGCCGAGGCAGGGTGGCAGGTCTGTGCTGCGGGTTCTCCGGAGAGCTGGCCACGTGTGAAGGCAGCCGGCTGGAGAGCGGAGCGGCGTCCATGGGCACCAAGCTGATGCCCCATCTCCTGGACATGGGCAGCCAGGGTTGTCTGCCTTCAGTGAGCAGAGGTGTCAGGAAGACTTTAAACCTCGTTGTCACACAGCAGCTACTTTGTGGATAATAGTTACCCCAAGGCCGAGTTAAGTAACCACGTCAGCCTTGTTCCAGTGGTGCTGTTTTCTAAGGATCAGTCTCTGACTGTGGATGTGCGGGCAGCACAGGTGAGCTTCAGGTGGCCGGGGAAGGTGGACTCTGAAACTGTTTCTAATTCATTAATTAAAATATTCATAGAACTACCTGATTTTCAATTGTTATAAGACCATAGGCGCGGATGCACCGTTTGTCAAATACTTAACAGCACACCACACCCACCACCAAACACTGAAATCCTCCCACGCCCTCCGGGCCCACCACCCGCCCTGCCCCCGGCTCATGACTTGTGGAAAGAGTGGCCACTTGCCAGTGTCAGCTGGCAAGCTGTGGGACATGACACTGGGTAGAATTTTGTATTTAAGTATGAAGAGTAAAAAGCTTGTCTTTCTGAACATTATTTTTGATATTTGTATTTTTAAAAAGTTTGACATTTTATTCTACAACAACTGAAATATGCGTTAATTAATCATTTTAGTCAAGATTGCTCAGTAAGTGCTATGGTGTTTTAAATTTTGGAATATTAGCAACAGTTTGTTCTAAACTATTTTAATCCTATTTAATGAATAACTGCCAAGTTTCTGTGATTCGTAAACAGCACTGCAGAGAGCTGCCGTTTAGGTTATGGACCAACTGTTGGAGCTGATGGTAAACAGCCGTTTCCTGTCCCGCCTCTGGCTCCAGCACCTTTTCCCCTGCCTCGCTCTCTGCCCTGGGGCTATTTTGGGTTCCTCTGGCCTCCAGGGGCCTGGCTGTGTTGTGCCCTGTGTTTCTGTCTTAACTCCCTCGCGGTCCCAGCACTAATGTGCTGACCTGCTTCCCTAGCCTTGGGCTCCTGCCCACCTCCTGTCTCCCGGGAGAGGCAGCATCTTGCCTCCCCTGGATGTTGTGGGAGAGCCGAGAAGTCTGCTTTTCTAGAATTGAGAGCTGACTCTTCTGTTGTCCCCTTGGCCAGGGGGGCCGCCATGCATGCGCGCATCCCCACCACCACCGTTTGCTGCTGTACCGCAGTCGTGGGTCCCCGGCCCCAGATTCGCTGTTAATACATTTGGGGAAATTTATGTCTAATGAAGAGAAATTATCAGGGAATAAGAACTGAAAAATGGTTGAGATTTTTGGGACTTTGGATTCAGATAAGAGTTGCTAAGAGATACGTGTGTATGCAGAGAACATTTTTGAACAAGATCTATTAGAGTAAACGGATGTGCTTATGGGTGTGTAATGAATGGTCACTAACGTAGTAGGTACGTGCATTTACTAGTTGCTTCACAGGCCATGAGGCCGGATGCTGAGTGGCTGTGTCCCTGCTCAGCATCTCCGGAGCTGACAGTGGCGTCGGTCTGCGCCGGGCGTCCGCGGAGACTGGGCGGCTTCAGGTGCACACACGTGTGGGCACGCTCCTCTGCCTGCACCCGCGGCCCTCAGGGCAGCTTGCTGCTTCCAGGCCTGCCTGCTCTCCGGCCCCAGACGCAGCTGTTCTGATGAAGGCAGGCCCACCCAGGGTCACTTCACCTTTCAGCTTGGATTTCACACGCAGTCTCAGACCCCGCAGTGGACGTGAGCCACGGGTGTCCCGGTCCGACATCTCACCACCCGGCTGCGCTCCGGAGGGCTTGTTCGGGGAGGTAGGTAGGGTTTTTATCCCCGAGTTCACGGAGCTCCGAACCGTCACATTTGAAAAGTAGTATATGCAAATACTGACACAACACTGTTCCTCCAGAATTTCTGAATGGAAATCATGAGATTGAAATTTGAGTCGCGACCCTGAGCCAGCACGCAGTTGTCTGGTCCCTGGGGGCCTGGCGGTTGGAACCAGGAGCAGCGGTCGGGGCTGGTCAAGGGAGGCCAGCAGTGTGGGCGTCTGCACCCTCCCCGTGTGACCCCACTTCCTTACGCTGTGACCTTGATGAGACCCTCTTTTTGACTGAGGGTACATGGTGGTGAGCATGCGCAGATGGGCACCACGGCCTGAAACCAGAGCTGCAGCGGGGTGCATTGTGGGGCACCTCTCCTGGGCCCTCTCCTGTGCTTTTGCATTGAGCTGAGCCATTAGGCCACGGCATCCTCCTTCCGCTGGCTGGACCCAGCCAGGGCACCTACAATAACTAGAGTGCATTTGGTCACTGCTGAGATGCTTCTCTTTGAAACAGATGACCTTCCAGCTGGGGCCAGCAAAGGTTAGCCAAGGGCTTCTGGTAACAGATTCCACTCAAATGCACTTAAAACTCTCAGGGAATTTTGTTAAAGGAAATAAATAGAAAGTCATAGAAATAAATGATTACTCGATTGGCATCCATCATCTGGCTTTGTTGTAATAGCCCCACATTCTGCCTCTGAAGGGATCCTCTAGGACTGCAGCACCCCAAGGAGACTCCAGAGCGCCCAGAGTGAGGTGGTGGGACTGCTGCATGGGGTAGTGACGCCTGTGTGACAGCGCAGAAGACAGAATGTTCTCTTGTCACACACAGCAGGTTCTTTTGAGCAGTCAGTGCTGATGCGCGAGGCAACCGAATGATCTTTAATATATCCGCTCTGGTTCTCAGATTATGTGCTCGTTCGCTGTAAATTGCTTTGAAATATATTCTAATAGGGTCTGTAGGTTTATTAGTGAATTTCTAATGCTAGTGCTCATCTTTCTGCATATTCATTTTTACTTTTTACGATGAAAACGATTTTGTTGTTGTTGTTGATTTAAAGGGAACCTAATTCTTTAAGCATCGCGGAGTTCCCCATCAAGTAGACGCCAGCTGCACAGGACACAAATGATGAGTACTCCTTCCCTCCTTCCGCTGACCCTGACTCTTTAAAATCACCCCGACTGTGTGGAGGCAGGCCCCACCACATTTTTGACTCACTTTGACTTTTGACTTACTGAGTTATCTCAGTATTTATAGCATCAGACCTATGAAAAATTCTTCATAGTTGTTTAGTGACATTTTACTCTGTTATGAATTAAAAGCACAGCAAATGTTGACATCTGTGTATTCGTGATTATGATATGCTGTGATCTGTTTTGTTGTTTTTTTAACTGCTTGATTTGTGGTTAGTTTGTGTATGACCTGAACAGAGGTTCTCTCTGGATCTGAAAAGTTTTTCCTTGTGGAACATTTTTCTACAACATTTCACTGGGCAGATTTAGATGTGATTTCCCAAAGGGCACCTGACTTGAAAAATCTATTTTATTTATTCAGGGATTGACAATGTCCAGGATTTGAGAACAGACACTAGAAAATATGGGGCTGAGAGGGTAGGGAGTAAAGTAAAAACTATAGTGTAGTTTTGAATTTTGTGTGTATGTATTTATTTAGATGTATGCACATTTGATTTTCTAAAATCCGAATAAAGATGTGCAATCTAAACAAGTTCAGATTGACTTCAGTCAGGATTTCAGAGGGGTTAGCTCTTCTGGGAGTTCTGGCTTTGTAAACCTTGTAATGACAAAGTCATCTGAGCCCTGGATATTACTCACACGCCGAGCGTCTCACTAGCTGCTCCCCTTTAGCTGCGGACACGGAGTCCTGGCGATACGGTGGTTACAGAGACTAGTCTTGTTTGGTGAATGTGCCTGAAAGGCTGATTGAATGAACAGAAAAGGGAAATACTACGATACTGCCTAAGATTGCAGAGGATAAAGGTTAAATTTCTTGAGAGGTTAAGTGCCTTGAAAAGGTAACATCACAGAATAAAAACAACCCCCATACTGTCCTCCACCCTCCTCTTCAACAAGATATACATCATGTGAGCGACATGCAGATCATTACAAAGCCACCTGCTAGAACAGAGTACCCCGTCTTCTTGCCTCTCGTGCCGTGTTGGCAGATTTGCCCTGACTCGGTGGGTAGCGTGGCCTGGAACAGTAGGACTTCTTAGTGTAGTTTGTGGTGTTGCCTGAACAGGGCTTTAGGGTTTCAAACACTTCTCTCAGTCACCCCTCAGCTCCTACCAGCTCATGTGCTGTGGCTGTGAGTGTTACAGCAGCGGACAGACAGACAGACAGACGGATGGTCGGCTCTCCCCGCGGCCGCCTTCCGTTGTCAGAGGCTTGATCTCCCTCAGTACCCTTGGTGACCCACCATTGCTGGGCCCTGGGCCTGTCCACATCTTGGTTCGTACAGATGGCGCTGCCAGCAACAGTCATGGGCAAGTATCTGTAGACAAGGCGATTTCATTTCTCCTGAGTAGGTGCCCGCGAGGGGGCTTGCCTGTGTGTGGGGTCAGTTTCTGCCTGCCGTTCTCGGAAAGGGCCAGGCTGGCTCCAGAGGGGCTGTCGCGCTTTGCACCCTACCGGCTTGTTCCTCTCCACCTCTTTGCCCACGTTCACCTTCTGTGTCTCGGGACAGCATCCTTGTAGCTGCGATGGGGGCTCCCGTCCGCATTTCCTTGGAGAGCAGTGTGCTGAGCTGCTTCTCAGTGCCCTGGCCCTTCGAATACCTTTCTCGGTGAAATGTTCGTTCAGATCACCTGCCCATCTTTAATTGGGTTATTTTGTCTTTGGACTGAGTTTTAAGACTTCTTCATATCGCCTGTATACAAGTCATTGGCTTAACTTTTCACTTTCTTAATTAAAAGTGTCTTTTGAAGTCTCTGCCAAAAAAATTTTAAAAAAGAAGAATATCAACCCCAGATCTTTAATTTTGCTGAAGTTTAAATATTTTTCTGTGTAACTTTGTATTACAAATTAAAATAAACTCGTGCAGGTTCCCCATTCCTCAGATACATGTCACCACACCTGCCTTCCGACACGTCACCACATGTTCTTCATCATTGTCCAGTGGGCCCTTCCACTGCTTGCCACCCCCATCCCATTCCTAAAGTATAATTTATCATTTTTAAAATCATTTGTGCTTTTGTACGAAATTTATGATTGCCTCATTTTTTTTTTAAAGATCTTTTTTATCTTACTGAATATAGACATTATTTTTCTTCCAACACTTCAAAGATATTGCTCCATATTGTTTCTGGTTTGCATTGTTCCTGATAAAAAGCCTTATTTTTGTTGTTCTCTGAACAATGTGTGTGCTTTCCCTGGCTGTTTCAGGGCAGTCCTTCTCATTGGTTTAGGCAGTTGGGTTTGTGCAGTGGCTGTAGGCATATGTCTGTCTTTATTTGTCTCTCTTGCTGGTAGTCAGTGACTGTTTTGAATCTGTGGATTTACAGTTCACCGGATTTGGGAAACTTTCACCCATTTTTCTTCAAATGCTTCCCCCACTGCAGCTGTGCTCCCTGGCAGCGTCCACCTGCAGGTGTCTGAGGTCTCCTGAGTCCTCCTGTCTGTGCTCCTTCTTCGTGTCCTGTCTTTAGATTGACCAGTATTTCCTTCGACTGTGTTTTAACTTCCATTAAACACATCTAGTGAATTTTCATATTGGACATTGTAGCTTTCACCTCTAGAAGTTCAAAATGGGTTATTTCATATGGTCTTCTTCTCCTTGAAGATGGTGTGCATTTTCTGTCTTTTTGAACAGTTGGAATACAGTTGTATCTGTAGTCCGTCGTCATCATTTTTATGTGCGTTTCAGTCCACTGATATTTCGCTTTTCCGTGTTTCTTTGTCTTCCTGGTCCTCTTGGTTACCTTCCCCTGGTTGGGTGCGCGTGGACACTATATGTGTATTTGTGTAAGCTCCTTGAGTGTGGATGGGTGGCTTGGTTATACGCTTAGTGCAGGGGACCAGAGCAGTGGTTAGCACTTTTTGTCCCGCTCTGCGGCAGCTTCCTCCAGTGTTCTCTGTGAAAAGTCCTGGGACTGCTCCACTCCCTTCTGGATGGCCTTCCTTGCTCACTTGTTTCTTTATACACATGGGCTGAACAGTACTTAGTCCTGGAGGGGAGGTTTCTCATCTCTGGAGACCCCCTTTGTAGCCCTCTCCCCCTCTCTCCCCTGGGAGCACAGGCCTCTGGGGTTCCTTGGACCGTCTCCCCCGCCCTGTACTTCCCCTCCCAGCCCCTGCTCACACCCCTCCCTGATGTCTGCGTGCAGCTCTGGGGCAGTGGGCTGTCACAGTGCCCACGTTTTCCTGTCTCAGAGAAGATAGGCAGAAGTATAGATTTCTTCATAACTGGCCTTGACAGGATATCCTTTCTTCCATCAGTGTTGTTAATGCCTTTGAGCTTTTCTCCATCAGCCATGTGCTTAGTATCTTTTTAGTGTCATTTTTAAATAAGAAAATAAGAAAGTCCCAGCATATGGACTAGAAGCCTATCTCATCACCATAAAAAACTTCGTTCTTGTGTGACTCAAGCTATTATGCAAAAAGTCGTTTTCACTGTGTGTTAGATGGGTCTTTATTTAAAATCCTGTTTAGTTCTATGATAGGAGTGTCATTAATAACAATTCAAAAGAAAATTCCAGTTTTGGATTTTGTTCATGTAAAAAGAACCACTTCCTTTGAAGAATCATAGCTTCTACCTTCCAGAAGAGTATATTTAAATGTGATCTATTACTTCTTCTAGCTACATATTTTTTCAGTCTTCTTCATAATAGCAGAGTCAAACTGTTACTCTGTTTGTTCCAATTTCTCTCCATTTTGTATCCAGATGGTTGCTGACTCGTGTATACATGATAACATGTCTACATTTTTAAAGTTAAAAGTAATAAACCCACTTTTAATGTGATTGAATTGCTTAATGAAAGATTTAAATGACTTCAGTGCTTTTGTCTCGGTTTATGAAATGAGTCATCCCAAAAGTGCTGATAGTGTTGATAATGGTGCCTGACTGTGATTTTCACTTTTCTGTCCCTAGTTCTGTCAGTACTGTTCCCATATGTATCTGCTTACACAGAATCACTGGAAAATTCTCAGTCAGGAATCTCAACCTCACAAAGACAATTACATACTGTGTCACATTCCAGTGGGTCACCAGTCAGAGTCACTGCTGGAAACTCACTCTTTCTCGGTCAGGTTCCGATGAGTTCCTTTCCCTGCCACAGAATGTGCGGTGCCCTGGGGAGGAGCAGCTCCTGCCACAGGCATGGGAGCCAGGGAGGGCAGGACGGTGCTGCTGAGGGGACTGGAATTGCCACCTGCTCTACCTGAATCTGGGCGTGGCATGGTCCAGGAGCACTGGGGTTTTGTGCAGACTACAAAGGCAATCATTTTTCACTGAGTTAAAAGACTCAGAGAAAGTGTCTTTAAAATGGAGTATTTCTTACTAAACACCATCAGAGTTTCTTATAAAACACAGGACACCCTGCACTGGCCAGCTTTTGGTTAAGACCATATTCGTTTTCATGGTTAGACCTTTTCACGTCTTGCTCACCACCATGCTGGGTACGTTGCTTTACTGTAGCCACAGCTGCTTCTGAGTGACTTCTAGTTTTTCCTGGAGTTAGTTTGCTGCATTCTTGTCTCACGATGTTTTCTTTGAACATCTGATGAGCTCTTTCTATAGCCTCCAGGGGCTCCACAGTTCAGTTTTTCACTCATTCGCATCAGGGAGTCTTTTTTCCTGAAGGACATGCCTTCTCCAGACATGCCTTCTCCTAGATGTCGCAGCTCTGCCCTGGGACGGACACCCCACACACTCTCCTGATGCTGCCTTCACCTCTCACGAGGTGTAATAGCTTCAGGTATTCCTGCCTTCAGATGGCCTAGAGAACTACTACGATTTTCACCTGGGCTCAGATATACTGCTGTGGGTCTCGCAGTCCTCTGGGTTCTCCAGTGCGCTGGGTGCAGGGCACTGGTTTCCACTTGAGGGCACTTCCTGCTATTTGATCATTCCTCTCTGTCTCTTCCCTTCCGGAGCTCCTGCTGGTGGACTTGAATGCTCGATAGATGATCTTTCTTACCCTAGGGTTCTCATGCCTCCATTTTTGGTCAAAGATATAATTTTGACTGTCTTTCAATGTTTGCTGTGTACATTTTGTTTCAACTTTTTTTATACTTTATTCCTTTTTATAGCATTCTTTGCTTCCTGGATGTGGTATATTTATCTTTCTAAAATAATTAAAATTCTTCTGTTCTTTGTACTTTCTTCTGAATGACTTTTTACTTTTATACAATCGCTTCTGCCAGAAGCTGACTCAGCAAGGTCCATCCACTAAAATGCTGGTGGAGTCCCCAGCATGGGCTCAGCCTGGGGACTGACGGGTATTGGTTTAGGGTCATCATGGTGTCAGCCGGCTCTCCAGCTGGGGACTTATCAGGTTGATTTGTGAAAATGTTTCTGGAGAAATTTAATTTCCCCAGAGGAGGCCCTGTGCATACTTTTCTTCCGGAAGCGAGTGGCGAGTCGTATTTAAACCTGGCTGCTGGCCTTCTGAGCAGCCTGGGGAGGGCTTGGGTCCCTGCCAGTGCAGGCCCTCCTGGCACAGACCATCTCCCATGTCCACAAAGAGTCCCTAAGGCGGGGTTGTGCATGTCTGAAGCTTTGTCTTACAGACTTCCAGCTGATTCCCTCAGCCTAGTCCCCAGTCACTCTTCTGAGTCCCAGGTGAAACCTGGCTGTTCTGGGTTTGTTCCTGATTAGTAACCAGTTCCTGTACCCTCAGACGCTGGTCCTTCTCTCTGCTAAGGGGTGTATCCTCCCTCCCTCACTGTTTTCTTCTGCCTATATGGTTAGTAATAGTGTGGCATCTCATTCATTCTCACCCTCTCTGGGTCAGGAGCTAATGAAGACTGGGGCTTGGCCTGGACTCGTGTTGATCGCAGCAGACAAGACACTGCTGGAGCAGGAGGAGGATGAGGAGCAGCTGGGGCCGGCTGCCTCTTCACAGCGGGTCAGTGCAGACACTAGATACATGAGACGGTGGGGAAGGTCTCCAGAGTGTGGTTCAGTCCAGGAGACATGCCCGTGGGACATGGGCCCTTTGCCTAAGTATTATGGGGAAGAACTTCCTTTCAGTTTCCCTTTGGATCTTTTCAAATGTATACTCCATCTCTTCTCAGAATGTCATTTTCACATCCTTATTTTTGTCCTCTTCTCCTTGCTCTGTGAGGGTATCCGAGCCCCACTGTGGAAGACAGGACATTCTGGAGAAATGAGAAATGCCATAAGACACTTGTTTTCTAAATTGGGATTGGATTGCTTTGGACATACTTGGTGTCCATCAGCTCTTTAGGTATTTGGAAGGGTGGTGTTACTGGAAATCAGAAGTTACAAAGCAGCCGCCCTGAGGCCATGGAGGAAGGGGTGGGTGTGAAGAGTGGGCACCTCAGGTGTGAGTGAAGCTTCTGTGTGGACCGGGAAAGAGCAGAGCAGCTGGCTCGTCAGCACCTCCGGGGAGAGACTGCCGTGAGCGGAGACTTTCCTTTCCAAGTGAGTGCAGTAGATTATTATTAAACACTGCTTTTTAAGAAGATGTTCTTATGGAAAGAAAGCTTTGTGTATTTTAAACATTTTGAGATTCTTTCATACTTAAGAGCAGCTTATAACCTAAATTTTTATTGACAGCAGTCCTTGGAGAAAAAACCCCAAAGGTTAGTGAGAACGTAGGGCAGCCCTGTAAAAGTCACTCCTTGATGATGCTCTTTGAGTTGCCCCTTTCTAAAACCAATGTGCTGATAAACGCGTCAGAATGTCTGTGTTTGTGTGAGTGTAAGGGAAGATTTTAATTCAGAGAAAATGCTCCCTTTTCAAAGACAGTGTGTGAAAGTGGAGGAGGTACAGTGAACCTTTAAACTCCAATGCAAGGTGTTTGTCATGTTTGATGGACACACGTTGAAACATTGGCTGTCATGAGTATTTGCCATTTTTCACTGACATTAATGACCTCACTTAACTGTTTTTACATTACATTGGCTAGTTTTTGTTAATTTATTTTAGTGGTCTGCTCCCTACAAGTTTCTATTTTTATAGATATAAACAACTATTGTGTCTTGGAGGCATTTTATTAAAACTTTAACACACATACTGGGTTAATTGCATATACTTATTATAGTATGAAAACATGAACCATATTATTAATAAGTTTAAACATCTGCACATTGTTGCAGAATTTAATTCAGCAGCATACATACCTGAATTGATTCCAGGTCACCCTTGGGATAGGATTCTGTCCTCTCATTCGCCGTGGTCTGGTGCAGGGACTGACCAGCTCGTGAAAGCATAGACCAAACATAACCACTTCTACTTTTATTTTGATAAGAGATGTCATCTTCCACGGCCTCATTTCTGTAGCAGTGTTTTTACCTCCTGTCTTTCTGTCAATTTTGATCAATTTCTGCCAAATTTTCTTTACGTGGCAGGCTTTTGACAATTTGTCAAGATTCAAGATCTTTGAGGTCCTCCTGCCCTTCCTTCGGTTAGGTGATTGTCATTTGAATGATTCATCTGCCGCCTGGTGTCTTGGCTTCAGGGCTGGTTTGGTTGGCCACCCTGGCTTTGCATCTCTAACCACGTAAGGAGGTAATACTTGTGTGGGCTGGTATTTGCATTTCTGATGCTTCCTCCCAAACAGGTTCATGACTTCATTTTTATTAAACAGAAAATCGTATTTCAGTTCTAGTTTCTGTAATAAAAAGATTGTTTCCAAAGTTTGTTTGCTAACTGTAAACATTATTTAGACTATAAACCCCCTGCGGACTGACATCGCTGGCAGAGGAATGAGCGGGACTGACCTTTAGGCTTGGACTGTGGCTCTCCCACTCGGGGACATGGTCCTGTTTGTGTGCTTCAGTCCCCTGCCTGTCAGGTGGGACACCAGTGCCATATCTGAGTGTAGGCTGAATGCGTGCTGCCCTGGACCCTGGCTGGGCCCGTCACAGCTTGTGCCCGCTCACTGCTGCTTTCTCTTCGTGCTCAAGACCCGCCTACAGCTGACCCCTCTGCACAGGCTGCAGCAAAGGCGTGCGACTCAGCATCACAGATGTAAGCGTGACGAAGTGGGATGGAAATGCAAACTGGCTCGCGCCACAAATAACTTGTAAAATACCGAAAAATATGGGGGGTGGCGGGGATGACTTAGCTTTCTTTCATTCCAGAGAGACAATTACAGCTAATGCTTTGATCTGTCTCCTTCCTTCCTGCTCTAAAGTCTGAGGGTGGGGCGTTATTGCCCACCGACCGAGCTGTAGATTCACTGGTCTCAGATCAGGGACCTGATTGTGTAAGGGGACCGAGTGAAGAATGAACGTCACATCCTCAGGGGAGGCTGCACCCTTGTGTGCATGTGCAGCTCAGATGGGGTACGCCCATCACATCAGTGAGGGGCTGTCTTCCTGCCGCCTTTGTCCATCTGGCTGGCCCTGCTCTGTCTCAGCCGGCTCCCTGGAAGCAGTGCCAAGGGGAGATGCGCCCAAGCACCCATTCCTTCCTGGTGGTCCGCCCTCTTCCTGTCGATCCAGGCGGGGTGGCATCGTGCCCTCTGCTGAGCCAGCTCTGCACTCTGTTTCCTGGGTCTGCAGGACCTGACAGCCTGATGGCCGCCCAGGATGGCACTGTATGCCTTGTCCTCGTCTCTGAAGGGTGCCTAAGAATGTTCCTTCACATTCTTAGCAGGCAGCTGTCTGACGGGCTGCCGTGTACTGCCTCCTTCCTGAGCACCTGAGTCACCTCCCTAGCAGCCCAGGGTGCCTGAGAACAGGCAGGCTGGCGTCCCACATGCAGAGCGCTGTCAGGCAGGTGGTGTCTGCTTGCGGATGTGCGCTCTGTGCTGGCAATGTGGACCGAGGCCACACGACCCCCAGCTCTCATGACCCCGAGGTCTTTGCCGTGTTGCCGTTTCTTCCCGCGCGTCCAGCCCCCTTTGGAGTTTCACTTCCTTGTCATGGTTTAACATTTTCCACCATTGCTTTTGCCTCTGTCCCCTTGCCTGCCTGTTCCTTTGGTCTGTTAAACCCCCTTGCAGGTGCTAGGAGTCCCTCATCAGGTGCCTCCTCGCATCGTCCCGCCCCGCTGGGCAGCACTGCGCAGTCACACCCCCATGTCCCGCCCCAGCGTCTCCTGTGTTCCGGAGGGCAGCGAAGCGGGGATCTATAGCAGGAAGACCCAACCCAGTATAACACGGGTCTACCTCAGGCACTCGGGTGCTGGAAGACCGTCTCCGTGCCACACATGGAGGCCACCTGTGCTTACTCTCAGAAGCCTGCCTTTGGCTGGGCTCTGAGACTGTACATCGGGGCTGTCGTCCCTGGTGGCTCCCTTGAAAGCAGTGTGACAAGGGTCAGAGGGCCTGCTGAGTGGAGAGAGCAGGCCCCTCTGCAGCCCTGCAGGTGCTGCTCCTCCACTTTGTCCACTCACCCTAACTCCCCATGTAATGGATTTCCCCTGCCACAATGGGGAGGGATTTTAAATGCCACCACTGGTGATGAGTACTTCGGAGCCAGCATCTCCCTCACGTTAGGTCACTTAACCCTCACTGCCATCCTGTGTGCACTGTCTCTGGTCCTGTCCTCTCTTCGGGCTCTAATGGGCAGTAATGCCGACTACATGCCAGCATGCAAGGTGGAAACAGGGTTTGGACCAGCAGAGCTTGTCTAGTTACATTCCTTAGAAAGTGGGGTCCATCTAGGCATTGGTCCTGGATTCTCTCTGCTACTGCAGCCATTTCAAGCTAGAGAAATGTTTTAGTAGGAGAATTCATACCTGTGTAGTTCTTACACCCTTCCTGATTGCAAAACTGTACAAGACATTCCCAAGAGTGCATTGTCTGGATATGGATTTTAATCAGAAGCAGTTGGAACTTACTGCTTTCATAAACAGATATAATTGTTCCAAATATTCTGATTTTTCTCTCCCAAACACTGGTATTTCAAATGTTCTACTGGAATCAGATGCATTTTTGTAAATGCTTTTCATTTTCTACCATGATCTGCTTCACAAGCACATTTGTTCAAGTATATATTCTTAATATTGAATATTGTTCAAAGATACATAACAAAGGTGTAATTCTGGTTTAATAGTAAAGCTATTTTAAGACTGTCAGCAAAGATAGGAAGAGCTATCATTTGTTGTAGACAATAACCTTGAACATGGTAATGTTAAGCTTAATTTTCATTCCACAACAGAGATAATTTGGTGCGTAGTGTGTGCTGTATATGTTAAACAGTGCAGTAATGTATATGACATACAACACTTACAGTATGATAGTCTATAAATGTGAGTTGCATTAAGCTTGCATTGCAGCTTACGGTTTCTGGTTTCCACTGTCAATAATAGATATGACAAGACTCCAGTGTGTGGCTGAGCCTGCGTTTGAGAAGCCTTTTGGTACAATATCAGTTCTTGTTGCTCCTTTCTCACTGTGCAAGGTGCCAGGAAACCCACCAAAGTGGAAGTGTTACCTGTTAACATCTCATCGTGATTTAAAAATCATTATTGAGAAATAGGCTGGGCTCTGACTCTAGAAGGTGACTCCTTAGTTGTCAGGATTCTGCGTCTTTGTTCCCATCTGTGCTTTCCACTGGGGGGTACCCCTGGGTGAGTCTGTTTACTCTCCTTATCTGGAAAGGAGCGGCGGCTGCGGGCCAGCGTGGCCGTGCCTCTGAGCGGTGTGGGGAGCACCCTGGCTGCAGGCCTGCGCTTCGGTAAGGCCGGGACAGCCATCTGGCTCTCCAGAGCAGGCGTGGCTGTTCTGCAGTGAGGTCACTGGACCGTGGAGGGGCCACTGGGCTGACAGGTACCAGTGACCCTGTGGCACTAATCTCAGGGATGGGACCTGAATGAGCCTGAGTATGGAGAGGGCTGTGGCGAGTGATCATTCTCTTGGTGGCCAAGTTTTATTCCAAATTAAAACAACACAGAACTCCCCACGGTTAGGAAAGTAGTGCTTGGGGAATCCAGACAGACCTCAGTGTTAGCTCGAAATTTCTAATGCCTCCTGGAGCGACTGAGTCTTTATCATTTTTAAACTCAGTCAGTTGACGGCGTGACATAGCACGGTGCGGTCTGCTCCGTGGTGGCTGTCACAGCGCCACAGAGCGTCGGGGAGGGTCTCCGCTTGATATGCGGCGATGGTGCGCGTGTGCCCCCGTCTCACGAGGCTCTGGTACGGCTGCTGTAGGTTAGTTTACAGAGAGGATTTTTCTGTACGAAACCTTTCAGAAGTTGAAGGCCTTAGTATGATAGTTTATTTTTTTCTAGAATCTAATTGTTTTTCCTAAAATTTAAAACTTCTAAAAATTCCCACGTTCAGCATGAGATTCAAACCCAAGGCCAGGACCGAGATGCTTCAGTGCATGCCCCCAACTTCAACCATTTCTGAATGGAGTAGAACAATATTTATTCCTTGACAATATAGGTTGGAGTCACTGCTCTTTTGTAAAGGAGGAATAAAATAGTCTTGTTTCCTTTTGAAACAGATTTGTGGACTTGCGAGGATCAGTTTTGAATGTATGTTGATAAACATATGGACAATGCATTCAAAAATTTATAAATGAACTCAAATTCCAAATGTCACCTCTCTGTTAAATATATGCTGAATGGAACATTTACTGAAAAGCTAATGTAATTATTGAAGGACACTTACTTAAATCGAAAAATCGATACTTACGAATGTCCCAGACTGCGCCGTGACAGGGATATGTGGGGACGCGAACTGTGGCTCGCTGGAGTTGAGGTGCACGTTTTTTACTTGGGGGGGTGTTTTTGTTCATGAACTTCTCTGCTTCTTCCACAAGTATTATTTGAGAATATTTGACACAGTAACAGTGAAGTCATGATTTATTCAGATTCTTTTTTTTCCTTCATCAGTTGACTCAAAAGGTTTGAATGGCTCATTTATTTACAGAAACATCAATACTGCTCTCTGCTCATCATCTGTGTTGGTCACATTGCCTTTTAACAACAGATCGACTCTCTGTGGTTGAGGTGGTTGTAATACGGATCGTTCCAGCCATGTAGGCCTTAAAATGTCAAATGTCAGCAGCTCAGACTGAGTGCTGTCTGACCGTTAGGGACCTGCAGGGAGGCCAGGGGACCTGCACTGACTGACGTCCTCTTGCAGCGACAGGCACGGAAGTACACTTACAAACCTGGTCCTCATCATCAGATGATCAGAAACATCTTTTGTTTTTATGTTTCAATAAAAAATTCAGAAAATGATTAAGGGTAACAGCAAGCCATTCTTCTAACTACTCTTCTGCGATGGCCCCCGCTGTGCCCCGGGAACCCTGAGTCTTGGTCCTTGAACCTGCAGCCAGCTGGCCTCCGAGCCAGCTTCCCATGGGTGGTGGTGCAGGGTCCCTGCGGGGCTGTGGCTGTCAGTGCGGCCCTTGCTGCTGTTATCTGCCCATCCTGGGCCGCTGGAGAGTCTGCCCACCACCCGGTGCAGACACATACTGCGCAGCGGTTCAGCTCAGGTTTCAGTATAACTCTGTCCCACATCCTGCACGGGACTGGCTGCACAGGGTGTGTTAGGAAATCTGCTCATCCCAGGTAGAGGGGCTCACCTGGCCATGAGTTTGGACTCTTCATTTTAGCTCCTGTAAATCTCAGTACTCCTCCACATCTGGGACTAAACCCATTCACCTGCCGCAAACTCAGGCTCTCTGTGGGGTCGGATGTCTTCTAGCCAAGGAATTCACTTGCCTTCATTTAACCTGCTGTCAGGATGCTCTTCCCATTCTGGGAGTGACACCAGACCCTATCAGTTGCCTGCTGGCTGAAGGACATGCTCTGAGATTTCCCCAGACCCTCAGACAGGGAGCCTTGCAGACCCACCACAAGGCCCATTTGAGGCCTCATGAAGGAGGAGCCTGTCCTTGCCCTGAGAGCTGGCTGCCTCCTTCCTTCTCCCAGTTCTAATCTCTGCCCTCAGGGTGGTCTTGGGAATCAAAGTAAATACTGTCAAATCAGAATAAAGCATTCAAAGCATCTGTAACTGTGGTATTTACTTAGGGAGAGAGAGTCATATGTGCAAGCTGCAGTTTGTTATTTGGAAGTTTCATCAAGGGTTTTTGGTGAGTTTCTTTAGCAACTGAATTTTTAAGCCAATTAATGTCTCATTGAATCTGATTGAAATTGTAGTTTGCTTTTGTTTTTTTAAAAAGTCATCCATCATCCTTTTGGCTTAAGCAGTCAGAGTAGTAGTGATCCCATGATGGTAGTGATTTAGCTGTCTCAGTTCTCATGGACACAGGACCCGGGCAAGGAGGAGAGATAGGTGACCATCAAGAGCACGCGTTGTGGAAAAGTCAGCCTGCAGACTTCACTGTTGGACAGAAAAGTTCCCGATAATCTCAGTCTCCAGGGAATTCTTTTTGAATCTATTGTTACAAACAAATGCAAACTGATAGTCTATGGAAAACTCCAAAATCCATGTAAAACTTTTATTCTTAAAAGTTGTGATTAGCCATGCATGTTACACTAGTCATTTGTCTAAACAGTTCCCCCTCTTGGACAAAATCTAGAGGTTGAATAGGAGGGACACCTCAAAATCATGGAAATTTGTATTTTGTTACAGATTCCTCTTGTTTCTGTGTAAGAACCCTACAATCTGTTAAGGCACTTTAATCTCTTTCCCATTCTGTGCATGTCTAGGGATATAATTATGCATTTGGGATGCCTTTTACTTCAGTATCAAGATAGAATTCTTTATCATTGTCATTGTAACTAATTCTTACTTTTGCATAGCATTCTATAGCCACCAGAATGTTTTGCATTATTGTCTTATTGGATAATTGCAGTGACCGGAGGTAAGCATGGCAGGCACCTGTCTTTACTCCGTATAGGACGGAGCAGATGTATAGAGAAGTTCTTACTTACAGGTTCGGACGGCAGGAGTGGAGATGCAAGCACTTATGTTTTCCCTGTCCCACATTCCTCCCCCCTCCTTTCTAGAATTTCACATTTAAGTTTACATTAACATCAAGGAATGCATTTTAATATCTAAATATTCACTTACTGAAACTGGTGTGAAGATTTTTGACTATCATTTCTGATAGATTTAGAAAACTGAAGCTAAACAAAATAAACTGTAAGCATGAAGACGTCATTATCACAGGAAATTGTTTATCTGAAGAGATGTAAATCTAGCAAAGTCTTCATACACTTGTAGTATAATGGATGTGAAGAATTTCATATGGAAAAATATTTCGGGACATATTCCTGCTGCTTTTCCAATTTAATGCTTAAAGTAACTATCATCGGAGAGATTGTGACTGTAACCGTCAGTCCTCTGCTTGCTGGTGATTCTCGGAATTTTGCTTCTGGGTCAGGACAGAGAGCAGCTCTGAATGTGCTGAGGTGTGAAAACGTTTAACTTGGAGGGACATTTCTATTCTGACTCCGAGAGGTGTGCCGCCTGTGCCCCCAAGTCATCGGGCCGCATCCCCTGCGTTGCCCTCTCCAGTGAAGATGGCGGAGACCGCAGGCCCTGGGCCCGGGGAGAGCACGCGAGGCAGGCAGCCGGCACTGCCCACTCTGCGCCTGCGCACTGTGGGGCAGCAGAGCTCCTGCCTTGTTTGCCAGCCCGAGGGGAAGGCGTTCTGTCCTCCCGCCAGTGGCCAGGACTCTCCGGCGAGGGTGCGGGGAAGAAAACAGCCCTCCGTGTGACATGCTCGTTGGGGCAGGGCTACTTTAGCAGACTTCAAAGGATGCTGCCTGCCAAGGACAAGAGGGCACGAAGAAGCCCCTCGGCGAGCCGGGCTCGTCCACAGGCAGCAGCGGCTGGAGGATGACACCCCTGTGTGTGTGGTCTCTTCTCAGTGGTGCTCTCAGCTCCATGGTGCTCCTGGGCGGGAACTTCAGGGCCCTGCAGAGCAGGCGCTTGGAGCCCGGGCTCCGCTGCCCTGTGCCCTAACCGCTGCTGTGCGGGGTGGGGCAGCCCCATAAGGAGTGCACTGGAGGGCCGAGGGGCTTCTTCGTGCCCTCTGTCCTTGGCAGGCAGCATCCTTTGAAGTCTGCTACAGTAGCCCTGCCCCAACGAGCGTGTGACATGGAGGGGCTCCTGTTTTCTCTCCATCCAGTGACCTTGCCTATGGGAGCAAAGTGAAAACTGTCCAGGGAGCCTTCTGTAGCAGGTAGGCTAGCCTGACTGAGCTCGGCACAGCCAGGAAGGTTCTGGACCTCCCCATCCCTGTCCCCAGTGTGTGTCTCCCCCGCCATGACACTGACGACTGGCGCGTGGAATCAGGACCCTGCCACTGGGCAGCGAGTGTGGGGTGCGGTCAGTGGGAGCCGAGCAGATGCCTTCAGCCCAGCCCTTCAGTATAAATGGGACACTGCGGGGAACAACCTGTCAGGGCAGTGACTGTGCTGCTGCTTAGGGGAGACCCCTAGGGGCCCACCCGTGGGCAAGAAGTCGAAGGACAAGGAGTCCCCTGTGCTGACACCAGGAGACAGCATTCCAGGAAGAGAGACTGGCCGGGGAAAGGCCGGGACACTGGATGGTGTGTGCGTGCATGCACGCGTGTGTGACGGGGCGAGCTCTCCGTGGGTTGCAGTCTCAGGGTGTCACGCTACGGTCCTGACTCCGTGTGCAGGGGAAATGCAGCTCTGGAGCCTTTTTCCCGTGTCAGATGGGGGCGCGCTTGGTGTCCGCCGTGAGGGTGCGAGAACAGTGAGTGGGGAACGCGCCGCATGGCACCACCTGAAGCGTTGCTGTCGGTACCTGCTGTGCAGAGCCCCGTTTTAGCAAAATTAGATAATTTTCCATGTTTTGTTTGTGTTTGCTTTGGTTTTTGTTTTTTTTTTGTTTTTTTTTGCTTTTGTAATTGTTCCCGTGCTGTTTAGCACACTCTGTAGATGGAAGACGCTGGTCTTAAGGTTTCCCGCCGTTGCGTACGGCAGACCTTAGGGCGCTTCCTCCACTCATTGTGATGGAGTCACACTCGCTCCGCCAGCCATTTCTGACAGGGCCGTCCCGGGCAGGGCTGAGCGTCCGGCCGCCTTCCACGGCGCTTGCAGTAGCCCAGCGCGGCCTGACGCCCTTCGGAACCGGTGCCCACGTTCTCTCTCCAGCGCCCGGCAGCGAGGAGCCGTGGGGCCGAGCGCCAGGCTGGGCCTCTCCGGGGGAAGACTCGGCGCTGGCACAGCAGCACAGGTTGATGGCCTCCTTTCACGAGGAGACGTCTGTCGCCGAGTATTCGGAGGCCGGCCGAACCTCGTTTGCTGTCTGTGCAGTCCCATGTCGAAGGACACCTGGGGTTTCATTTACATGGACCGAAAACAACGTGCAATGAAACTGCTCAAGGGAGTGGGGTGCTCGTGTCCTCGCTCCTTGCAGGTGCGCTCAGCCTTCCCTCAGCTCTCCCATCTGAGGAAGCTGCAGATGTCGGGGATGACTGTTGCCCCCGGACCCCGCGGGACCCCTCCTGAGCTGAGAGGGGTTTTTGTGCCCAAGCAGGAGGACTCCAGGAGTCCCAGTGAGATAGTGTCCACTGGGATGGCGCCGGGCAGAGGGAGGACCGGAGTGAGGGCCTTGGAGCTGCCTCACAAGGGACCTCCCGTTCTTGCCAGATTCCAGCCTGGAACCCAAGAGAAGCAGGACACCAGTGAGCAGGGATCTTGTCGCTGTCTGAGATATGCCCTGTGTGCCTTTGAACTCAGAAGGGTCCTTACTGCAAATGGAGATTGGGTTGGCAGGCGCGGTGTCGGTACGACTCTTCAGGACTTCCACGGCCAGGCTGGCCATCTCTGTGGAATGCCAGGGAGATCACGTGGCTGCCCCGACTCCTCCACTGTGCGGTGCACCACCCAGGCCACGCCGCACGGCAGCCCCTGCCCAAGGAGCAGCATAAGGCGTGGAGTCTCGCGTTGGAGAGCAGCCAGGGGCCTGTGGGCCTGAGAGTCACCTGGCTGCAGAGGTGCAGGGGGAGAGTCTGGAAGACACATCTGGGACAAGCTGTGTCTGAGAGGAGGGGGCCAGAGGCACAGGGACAGGGGCACCCACTGTTCTGTTCTGTTCTCGTTGGACGAGTGGATAATGACTGCTAGATGCCAGGAGCCACCTTTTATCAGCCCGGTCTCTCCACGCCACTGATGGGAGCACATCTCAGGGTGTTTCCTCTGAAATGATTTCAACTTGGGAAGCTAAATATATTCCAAGAAGAGCTTGAACTCTGTATTGCCTTGTAAATTATATGTTTGCTAAGTGTTTAGCAAGTGTAATCATTTTACAGCTCCTGAGATGTTAAGTGAAGCCATTTGTTCCTCCCGTGAGCAAATATTAGAAAGAGATTTAAGTGACAAAATACCATAATTTTGTTTGATTTTATGAAGTATAATTTCACATAAAGGCTCAAAGGAACACTGAGTCCAAGTAAGGAGATGAAATATTAATTTCATTTCACAGATTTTGAAACTTTAAAACATAAGTTGTAATTTAAAAGATAAAAATGATTTCTTTTCCAAGCGCACCGAAAAAATGATAGTTACTCTACAGTCGGAAATGAATTCAGAGTAGCTGGGAGGCTGCGGGTGCACTAGAGGCTGCGGCCGCGTGGCAGAGTCATCCCGCACGACTTAGAGCGCGCACTCTTCTCTTGTCCTGCTTGCCAGTCAGTCTTCAGCAGCGGATACTGGAAAAAATCTAGTAAGTTCTCAGAATATGAGAGAAACATTTATAGGACAGTGAAACCCATCCTTTTTCCAGATTCCAGAGCAAATCCAGTGTTGTTTCTGATACCAGCGATGCATTTTCACCATTACTTACAATTTTCCAGAAGAATGGAACTTAACTAAGCTTTCAAGGCGACAAGGCCAGGTTACATGGTGAGCTTGGTATCTGGAAGGGCCTTTCCAGTGGTTTGTTATGAACTTGGAGGGGATTGCAGATACCTCCTCACTGACCTTTGTCCTGCTCACACAGCCCACCCCTACATGTCCCCTTCCACCCCCAGCCCAGCATGCCAGCTGCCTTTCTGAAGACAAAAAGTAGTTAACTGCAGCGTAAGTTCGTACCCGCTTGATTTTATAAAATCGCTGTGATACAGGGACATGGCGTCACTGGGAGGAGATGACTCCGGGTCTGATTGGCCATCGTCCTTCGCACGTGCCTGGAGATCGTTCTTCGAGTCTGAGCTAGTTTCCAAGAAAGAAAAGCTTTTTTATTTTCTCCAGTTTTCAGTCATTGGACTTCAAGTTTGTAACAGTGGAAGGAAGGCCATCAACAAGAAATGAGTAATCGACTGAAGAGCAGACCGTGCTGGAGCTCAGTTTCTAGAAAGAAGCCTTGACTCGCCAGCAGTCCATTTACGAGGACATGTTTCTTTTTTGTGCTGGATTACTCTCTGTCACTGTATACCAAGATGCTCGCAGTGCCCTAAAGAAAACGCCATGTCCTCGGGGTGTATGAATGCTCGTGTGCACAGCTGCCCCGTTCATCAGACCCTGGAGAGCTGACTGTCCTTTACCCGAGTCTGCACTGAGGACCTGACCCGGTGCCGGGCAGGGAGCGCGTGCGGCGCGTTTCTTGGTGTCCAGACTGGTGAGGAGCTGGAGCAGCCTGTGGCGCTCGTTGGAGGGGCTTGGTTCGAGTGCCTTGCATGCACCCCTCGGATGGGAAGGTTCATAGGACTGAAGGGAGTAAGTGGCTATTAAGCATTCGGCAGTTGGAGACGCTCACTTGATGTGAATTTTAAAGTTATTGTCATTTTTTCATTTTCTGCTTTTTCTATATTTGCACTTGAATTAATTTCATAATCCAGAGAAAAGAATCCAAAATGTTTTTTCGGCTCTTAAATTTTTATAGTAATAAAGATTACTGACAGATGAGTGTCAGTAGTTTTAGGGACCCTCAAGCTTTCCTTTTCTTTAAACATATTTATGGTTTCAGTATATTCTGGAAATATTTTAGTTTGGTATGAATCATTTAGTTTCTCTTACAGATGTGTTCATTTTAGAGAGGATCCCTAGAATTTGGAGTATAGTAAAAAAGAAAGTAGAGAATTATAAGAAATGAGTAATAGCATTATTTTAAGGAAAGAATTATGAAGCATTTCGGGAATGCCAGTGTGTTAGAAGCTCTCGGTTTTCATAGCAGTAGAGAAGGAGGACTTAGTCGATGAAATCTTTAAAATTTAAACTATGAAAAGAATTCACCCAAACACTTGAATTTGCAAAATGTGTTGTTAGCAACAGACAGTCGTTTTGTTTCTCCCTCCCTTGGCCTCTTGTGCGCTGCGCAGCGCCCGCGCAGTTCCCCGCTTGCAGTGGAGGGTGCGCCCTTCGCCTTTTCAGTGCCGTGGCGCCGTCACAGCCCCCGGCCCCAGACTCCACCTCCAGAAGGACTGCGCAGTAAACAGGAACACCCTTCTGCCCTCATCTCTGCGAGCTTGACACTGAGCACCAACTCGGCTCCTGCCCTCTGGCCCTGCTCGAGCTTGTGACTGCAGTGACCCGCCTGGTACTGGCACCTGGCCGGCCCAGGGCCCTGTGGGCAGAGCAGCAGGCGAGCAGGAGCCCATTTTCCTTTGCAGCCCTTAGCATGGACAAGCCTGCCCTGCATGGGTGACCACAGGAGCGGGGTCATGGTGTCGGGAAGGCCAAGGAGTGTGAACGCAGCCTGTGGGGCCGGGGCCTCAGGAAGAGACTCCACCGGGGTCACCTGTTTGTGCTGGTGCTGCTGTTCCTGCTTCTGTTGTTTAGTCTGCTGTTTGGTGGCAGCTTCAGGCCGGGCTGAGTTCCAAGAAACCCGTCCCTGGCACATCGGAGAACCTAGTGAATGTCTTTGAATCCTGGAGGACACTTGGACCTGCAGTCCAGGTCGAGGCAAGAGGCCTGTGAGCAGCCTGGATTGTCCACTGATCTGTGGCGCGACATAGATGCTTGTCTGGGGAGGCGTCCAGAGCTCCAGCAGCGACGCCCCGCTGCACAGTGCTGCCCCGCAGGGCTGGAGGCCAGCACGTGCCCGTCAGGCTGGTGCCTGAGCGTGGGCTGGATGTCCCGTTGCCCAGCAGCAGTGGGGTCCTCCGCCCTGCTTGCTCGCTGCTCACCAGCCGCGGTGGACGGCTGGTGCCCGTGGCCCTGGGCCTGCCCCCCTGCGCCCGTGCCTCCTGGGGAGCAGGTGCCTGCCGCGTGTTTCACAGCCGTCGAGCTGGGCTGCCCCAAAGCAGGCCTGCTTTGCCGCTCTTGGTAGGCTGAGCACGCGTACTGTTTCAAACAGTGCTGTGTTTTTCATGTTTCCCAGTCGTCCCATTGTTTTCACATGTTAGTTTTGACCCATTTTTAATAAACCAGGGCTGTTTTTGATGTGGGGCAAAGGTGCCAGTTGAGCTGTCCTGGACCCAGCCTTTCGAGGGGCCCCGGGCAGCTGCCCGCTTTGTCTGCGTTTACGATGGCTCCTGCCGGTGCTGGCTGTGCTCACGGTCACTCCTGCTCTTCCTGCCCCTGTGAGGAAATGGGCCACCACCCCCCGCCCCCGCACCCTGCACATGCCTGTTTCTTCAAAGGGAGCAGAATACCACGTGGTTGAGTCCCGGGTACATGCTATAGGGGTCACCTCTGGCACTGTGGGGTCATCTCTGGCACCGTGGGGTCCTCTCTGGCACCGTGGGGTCGTCTCTGGCACCGTGGGGTCCTCTCTGGCACCGTGGGGTCCTCTGGCACTGTGGGGTCACCTCTGGCACCGTGGGGTCACCTCTGGCACTGTGGGGTCATCTCTGACACCGTGGGGTTCTCTGGCACTGTGGGGTCATCTCTGGCACTGTGGGGTTATTGGGCATGTCTGGCACTGGGATGGTGACCAAAGTGGTGTGTGTTTTAGGCAGGACATTTAGAGGAGGGCTTATAGGGGCACCACATTTGGTTTTCACCTAAGGACCCAAAATTCCTTGCACCTGCCTGGCCGTGTGTATGAAGTCCCCTTGGAACACACGTCAGTACTATGTGATTCCTGATCTGCATGGTATAGAACTTGTTGCTGGCTTGTCTGCTCTGCTCCTGCTCAGATTGCTACGCCTCCTCCCCGTCCCTTTTTCACCAGCACATAACCCCATCCATTTTTGCCATCCCAGTGTCCTGTTTTTGTCTCAAGAAAATATGGTCAGCCTATTCTTAGGCACTTATTAATAAGGTGAAATGTAAATGAGGTTTGTTTAGCTTTTGAGCTTGTTTGTGGGTGCCAGTCTCCTTTCTTTAACCTGGCCTTAAAGCCTGTCATCCTCCAGGTTTCTTGAGGGGAAAGGCCATGTGCAGGGACATTGTGTGTACAGATGTGTGTGTCTGTACACAGGTGTGTGTGTGTGTGTGTGTGTGTGTGTGTGCGTATGTGTGTGTGCATGGCCACTGCCTGTTCCTAGATTTCCTTCTGGAGTCCATCTCCACTGATGCAGACCCCATCGAGGGAGGAAGGCACCGGTTGAGGAGGTGGCGCTGCTGTTGAGTGCGTGAGCGGAGAGGACACCTGCTCAGGCCGGAGGTCCAGGCCACTCGTTGGCGTCTAGTCTCTGAGCTGGAGTGAGGTGCAGTCGTAGAGAAAGTTGTCTGAACTAGGTGGCAGCACTGAGTGTGGAAGTGGGTTCCTTTAAGTGAAGGGACACTTCTTAGTTTCTGCAGTGAGCTCTGTCTGTGTGGTTTTACTCAGCAAGTATTTTCACGCATCACTACCTGAGACGTAGAAGCTGGGGCCGTGCCAGCACCCCACACCCCAGAAACTTCACTGTTAATATAAAGTAACTTGCGCATCACTTCAAACACTAATGTGTGTTTACTCGCTGGTGAAATGATCAGTTAACACACTTTAAAAAGTGCCCCATGTGTCTGTGTAATCCTTCACCCCTGCGCTGTGACGTAGTCAGGTGGAGAACGGGGTGCAGCCAAGTAAGTCGTAGCTCTGCCCCTGCCCCGTGGATCAGGGGCCGCACAGGCGTTGGCCTGCCGAGCCGGCCGCCTGAGATTTTAGGCCTGCACACAGGGTGGCACGGTCTCTGAGGTGTCATCATTGCGTCCCTCCTCACTTAGAGGCTTTTCGGGGCCCTGGGCTAAGCGGATTTTTAGAATGAATATCATGGACTCTTTGGCCAAGTGGCCCCACACAGTGCTAACGCGTGCGTTTAGTGCAGAGATTCCCAACCCTGGGAGCTGCGAGCAGGGCCGTGATTCTTCGCTGCTGCCCGGAGAGACGTTAGTTAGACTGCTGTCTGGTTGTGGAGATGAGCGTGTGCTTCGGCTTCGGTGCCTGCAAAAGCAGCTGCGTACGGATGCGGCGCGGACTCGCGTCAGCCGAGTCAGACCCGCCTGTGCAGGTTTGCCGTGCGTGCGGGTTTGCCGTGCGTGCATGTTTGCCGTGCGTGCGTGCGTGCTTGCGGCCTTGTTTTCATCCACGAAATGACAGCTTCTCGTGTTCTGAGGGAATCTATAGGTTGTGACTGGTAATCTCTCTGTCCTAGAGAATTTACTGGATTCACTTTTAACCTAAGAGGGAAGAACATCTTTGTTTTCCAATAGCCTGAAGAAGACGCAGAGGTTCAAACACCTGTTAGAGTTCCCCCCTTTGTTCCTTCAGTGTGCTCATTGGGGTTAAGCTTGCTCTGGGGGCGTGGATGGAGCAGCCAGAGCGAAAGAGGCTGCTCAGCACTCATTCCTCTCCTCCATGTCCACTGCCCTGCACCACACAGCCCTTAGCAGGGTGCAGGGTTTTGCTCTTTGTGTCACTCAGGGTGTGTGTTCTTGACAGTAGAGAACTGGGAAATAGGAACACAGTTATAGGATAATTAGATTGATAGCTGAGCATTTTGCAATCCTTTTGAGCTGTAATTAATGGTGGAAAAGCAGTGTGGCCTGTCACCAGTTCCCTCTCACGGGCATCGGACACCTTCAGTCCCTAGTTAGAACCAAGAAGAAATCATAAAATGATTGTGCTTTGATTAGTTAAGTTGAACTAAGTGGGAAAATTGAAAAGAAGTCGTAGTAGGTGTGAAGCATCACATTGTTTTATGCTATGGGAACTTTCATGATGAAATATAAAACATGAATTTGTTTTGAGGTCAGGTCTCTTGAGGACAGAATTCTTTGTCATTCAGAAGTTACTGTTTTTTATCAGCTGGTCCAGGAACAGCCATTTTACAGCAGATGTAGAGGTTCATAGTTTTATTTACTTTTGTATGGGTGAATAATATTGATATTATGAGACGATTTGTCTTTTATTATAAATTAATTTGAATGCATAAGTATAAAATTTATTACTCTTTTACTATTTTATCTTGATAACTTACATGTTTCAAAAGGTATAATTATTTCTTAGACTTTATAAAAGTAAGGAATCCACAGATTCAGGAAAACAGTTCATTCCAGGATATAATTTAAATAAGGAATATATGTTTAGACCTGACTGTAGAACATCATGGTCTTGGAGCAGGTCAGCTGAAAGGAAATATTTAGGATGAGGGAGAACACCCTTAATACCATGGAATTCACGGTAAAAGGCTCACAAATTATGAATTCATTGTATTGATTTTTGTGAATTTATTTTACTATTCAAGAATCATGATGAAATTAAAACAACTGAGGGAGTTTATTATGAAAAGTTAGTTTCTTCCAAGGGACTCGTGTAGGGCGTAATTCAACAGAAAAAAGCCGCCCCAGAGGATGGCCTGCGCTGCGAGATAGAGGCTTAGATGTGGTGGAGCCCAGCAAAAATGATCAGAAATAATAATTGCATTTAATTTGTGGATTTAAATAGAAAGCACTGAAATATTATTCAACAGGAGAATTATGCAAGTGGGAAGGAGGGAGATTACAGTTAAAGTTCTTGTACTGTCCAGAAATAGAGATTTCATTCTGTCACATAAACATAGTAAAGTATCACTGGAACCCACTGAGTAGAGTAAAAATAGTACAGAACAGTAAATGGAGTGGGTTGGGGGAACAGTAGGACAGGTCTTTTTGGACTGAGAGTGACCTTACAAAAACAAAGCAAACTTCTCAGCATGACCACCTCTGGGCCGTTTTAAGCATCATCACTAAGGTCTATTCCTAAATATGAAAATCTATAAACATTAACCATGTTTTTAATGTTAAGTAGCTTAAACTCTCTCAGTATCTTTATAGTGATGTGTTGTTTAAACTAGGAAACTCTTTCTTTTATGTTTTTTAAGGAAAGGTACAGGCAGGAGTGAAGGCAAATAGGCAGGCTGGCTGGAAGAGAGGAGGAAGCGGCATTTTTATTTTCTTTAATTCATATTGACCTTCTTCCTGCCATGTCCCTGTCCCCCAGGGGTGTGCGTGGACTTGGGAGGTGGTGACCTAACCGCTGCTCCACCAGGGCATGCCAGGCTCATTGCAAACTGCTCGAGACCAAGGTTCCTGAGGCTTTGCTGCCCTGGATAAGATTCATGTGCCCCGAAGGGCTCAGCTCGCTGCTGCTCACGCGGGCATCGTGGCTCTAGGTGCTCATCCTGCCAACGGGCGTGTGGGTGAGCTGGCGCACACTGTACCGTTCAGAGACAGCCGCTACTGACTCTGGTTTCTAGTTTGTCCGGTTTCTTTCTGTCCCCTAAATCATTTGCAAATTTAGTAATGGTTTTTATTTATAGAACTCTGCTTCGGTCCGGGCCTTTGCTGGTTGTTTGACATATTATTTATAGTTTTCACAACAGCTCTGGAAACACTTGGAAGTATTATTTTGCTCATTTCATACCTTAGAAAGTAGATACTGTAAGACGTCACTCTGCAGGCTCCCAGCCGGCGGATGGCAGAGCCGGCTTCACTGTGGAGTCCCAGACTGGCTCCGGGGCTCCGGGAAGCTTCCCCTTCTCTCCTCTAGTCTTTTCAAAGTATCAGTGATGCTTTCTTTGCTGGGTCACAGACACCCGATTGTCTTCCTGAGAGACTTCGTTACAAAGAGCACTAGAGGGGAAGACTTTCCTGGGTACCCTTGCTGTGCTTATGGCAAAGCCAGATGACAGAGCTTGTCTTTAAGGACAAAAGCCAAATCGTCCCGGAGGGAGAGAGTGGAGGCGCAGAGCTGGCAGCCTTATGCTCCCCGCCGTAGCGAGTCCAGCGGCCTGTGTTCAGACTGCAGTCTCTCTGGGGCACCCTCACTAATGAACGCTGCATCCTCAGTGCACAAGGCAGGGCACAGGGACATTGGTGAGGACGGTCACCGTGCTGCTTTATTGCCTGTGCTCAAAGAGCTGGGGTTTGGAGGTTGGTGGCATCGCAAACTCCAAATTCTTGTCATCGAACCTCCTCATCTGCTGGTGGGGACACTGTGCGCAGGAGCCTTATGGCCAGAGGAGACTCTTAGTTGCCCTCAGAATGAACGACTTTCTGTTCCCAAGGGTTCTCACTGCTCCTCTGCCACGACTCCCAGTCCTAATGGAGCTGGGGCAGCACTTTGGTGTGAAAAGAGAAGGTAAAGTCTCTCAGTAATGTGTGCCATTGTTACTTGTTAAGGGGACGCTTTGTGTCTACTGAGTCAAACAAAACATACAATTACAGTTAATTCAACTTCTTTTTGTTTACTACTTTTGCTAAGTCAACCAGAACATTTGAACTGACCTATATGCTGGTCATATTTGGGGCTCCCACTTCTATCAGATTAGTGCAGATCTAGAAGAACTTCCACCGAACCTCTCCCTTTACAGTGACTTTCAACCTCAGTTGAAAATTAGCATGATCTGGAGTTTAAAAACTCCTCAGACCAGGTCACTCTCAAATCAGTTAGTGAGGCCTCTGGAAATGAGACCCAGATATAGGCCACCAAAAAAATTTTAAGGTTCCTATATATCCATGGCTCCTCCCTTTGATTTATAGCTTTTAGTTAAATTCATTAATTGAACAACTCTTGCTGTTCTCATATTTAACCTGTTTTCCTTGTTACAGTTTAACTGCATTTTTTCTTGGTGCACTCTGTGGGGTAAAATTGTATCGCTGTATTTGAAACAGTATTGCATTCTACCGAGTGCAAAGGCAGAAGTGCCAGGTATCACACCATTTGTATCTAGTAGGTTCTAACAAAAGGTCGCAGCTGAGCTGGATTGAAGAGGCAGGCTCATTTCATTTAGAGGTGGTCCCCAAGAAATGCTCCAGAAGTAACCATTTCAGGAATAAAAGTTGTCCAGAAACCAAGGGATTCATGTTTGGGCAGAGGAACAAGCCAGCAGCATCAAGGAAAGGGGCTGCCTTGTCGTAGACGGGTGGGCAGGTTTGGGGCCCCAGAGGGAAGTGGTCCAGTGGGAGAAGCCCAGACAGGCAGTGGTGAGACTGGAGTGGCAAGAGAAAGAGCTGGGGAGGGCTCCTGCCCCGACAGACAGGTGGCGTGGAAACCAGGCACGGTGTCACAGAGCTTGTGATTAGTGGGGATGCAGGCTCTGTTTCGGTGGCTGGTTAATTCAGCCTGTGCGTATAGAGCTGCCGATAGGTGACTGGCCGACTCAAGAACCTTCGGCTTGCAGCGAAGTCTCCTCTAGGGAAACGGATTGGACTGGAATAGCAGGTACGCAGTGCTAGGGCTTGGGAGAGCCGGGTTTCAGTCTGCTTTTCTCAAATAACTGTGTTTGTGGCTACAGACAAGTCTTTTAATATATCGGCTTCCATTTTTCCTCATCTGTGAAGTAAGTGCACTCTTGATATCCAGTGTCCCTTTCAGAGCTGTGCACAGCCCTGCAAAGTACCAGTGAAAGCACGACGTGCCCTGCGTGTGCAGTGGGAACCCTTAAGAGATCGTGCTTCAAATAGGACATGAAGTTTTGCGCTAGTCATCTCGCTGTTTAACGTCGAGAGGCAACAGCCTGTGCGTTCTCATAGGGACGGCTGTGTCTCTGGAGCGTGGTCTCAGCTTATGTTACATGTCATCAAAGATGATTCCAGGAGCCAGAAAGTCAGCTACTTAGTACGTGGGTCCAGTACTCGGAGTGGTATTGACTCAGCATCACTCACTTCCTGTGGAGGGATGGCAGGAAAGTACGCAGTTCAGTGCGGCTTCACCTGAAGTCAAGACCTCAGGTGAGCTTGATGATGATCACGTGAACGCCGCAGGTACTGCTTTAGATGGTTGGGCCGGGGGGACCTGCCAGGTTATGCAGCTCACTGAAGACAGGGTCTGTCGTGAGTCACAAATTTTAGCATGCTTTTGTCACAGTGAGCCTCCCACTGTACACCTTGCCACGTCCGGGCGTATGAGGGTCGAAGATTGAGGGGTGCTTCTGCTGGTCCCATGAACTTCTTTTTCTCTGGACTGCCAGAAATGGATTGCATCTTAGCCGAATTTGATGGCAGCACAAAGGGAATTTAGTTGGCATACCTGAACTAAACAGAAGTGACAAGTGAAATCAGTGAAAGGAGCCAGCACGCGGGTACGCTCAGTAACGCGAGCCGGCGTCACAGGAGCCTGACACTCAGCGCCTTTGGCTCTGCACATCGCCAGTGCCGCACAGGCCCCTTGAGTGTTAAGGTGGTTTTGTTTTATGATGGCATTGGAAATCTGCGAATTTGCGCAATTTGTTTGGGGCAGTCTCCCATGAATGAGACCTGGTGAAAAACAGCGTGGTGTCTTTCACTCACAACCCAAAGGACACCACCACCTCTTCGAAGCAGTGAGGAGCAGTGGCAGGGAGGTGGCCAGTGGTGAGCACTTAGTAGATCTAGCCGCACGGAAGTCCAGCAATATTAGAAGTGTCGCACATCCGTTATTGGAGATGCTGGTGGAGACACGCCTGTCATTTGTGTCAGAAGACAGATAGATGACGGCTCTTGTGCCTGGCAATTGGCTGCTACTTTTGCATTATTAGAGCATCTCAGTGTTAACACTTAACACATCTTCTTTTAGTGCATTGTCCACCATCAGTACATGTTATTTCCATATCTTGCTTGATTCTCCTCTCTAAAGTGTCATTGATTCCCTTACCTGATGTGATACTTTAGTTTAACAAAGATAAGTCCACCTTAGCATGAAATCAAACTACATCACTTGATCCCAAATAGGGTCCCCGCTCAGACACTGTCCTGTGCGTGTGCTCAGTAGGTGAACGTGTCCATCCAGTTGAGAAGCTCATTGGGTTTTGAAGACAGAGCATACATAAACTGAAATGTCAATAGTTTTTATACTGAGTGCACGTTGAATGATAATTGGGGTGTATCAGGTCAGATAAAATACATTGTTGAGTTATTTCACTTGTTTTTCTTTTCATTAATGTAGCACTAGGAAATTTGAATCACATATGTGATTGCATTCTGTCCTGTTGCAGTGTCGCTCTAGAGTAATCTGCAGGGACGCGGCCCTGCTTCTCCCAGACACCCCACATGAGCGGCCCCTCCTTGGGAAACTCCATGATGGATTGCTCCTGTTTCATGTCACTCTGAGCATCAAAGCTTATGACCATCCAGCAACACTTCTAGTGATTTTTAAAGCCACCTTTGTTGACTACACAGAATTTTGCACAGGGCGGATTGGGGAAAGAATTTGCATTTATTGAGCTACTCAGAAGTAATACTTCCAACCCATACAGCATCTGCTGGGGACCACAGGAAAATATTCTTCGTTTTGGCTGTAATTTCTATAAAAGTGGCCATTGGTTTTATGATTTTTTTTCCCCTCTTTGTTCCAAAAGAAATTTAAACCAGCCAGTTTTATCAGATAATAGGTTATCACCTTTTTAGGGATTCAGCAGTAGGAAGAGTGGTGTCTATTATTTTAGGAAATGAGCAGTGCTTGTCGAAATTCCACTAAAATAAAATTTCCTGTTCTTCTAGATAATTGCTTCTTACCCTCTTTTAGGTCTCTCTCCGGAGACCAGACCTCATTCATCCGAAACAGAGCTCTGGTAGTCTTTTTGAAGGACCATCAAGAGGGTCCCCATTTAGAATGCCACACCTTCCCAGGTGGTGCACACATGTGCAAACCAACACCTTCTAAAAATGGGAACCGACCTTTTTATTGGAGGAAGGCTGTTCAACAACAAGTTGTAACATTTTAAAATAACTACCTTTCTTTCATGAGGACAGAGTCGACTCTTCGCTTCCTGGAGATGCTTACCAAATACAGCTATTTAATGACTGCCTGTCTGCGTCCGAGAAAGAGAACCTTCAGGTTTGCTTCTGCTCCTGCTTGCTAATCTGGGGGCTTGTGTTGCCAGAGTAGGAGGACTTCTGATTTCCGGAAACCGCTTCTCACTTTTAAAAAGGTTTTTCTAATTTAGTACCTACTACAGGTAGCACACTTTCTAGGGGCTTGCAGATGGGAATGTGCACACAAATACACAATGAATGAACCTTGCCTTCAGATTTCTAGCAGGAAATAGACCCGTACGTTATGATATATGAAATAATAAATTTTCAATCCAACCCAGAAGTGCACAAAGTACGTTCATTTTAAGGAAGGAGGCAGGGTTTCCAGTCAAGAAAGTCTTTGAAGGAAACTTGCAATTTCAAAAGAATAAAATTAAAAAGTGAAGAACCTTTGTGAATAAAATACCAAAAAAATATGGCGGTTGAGATGAAACCATATGACATATTAGCAGGGCTCCCCAGGACCTTTATCCTGAGGGGAGGAGTGTGGGCCCAGTTCTTTTGACGTCCTGGTGAATTTTAATTAGCGTGACCTTCAGCTCTGCCTTTGCTGAAGGCAGCACTGGGGTGCTATCAAAAACACTGGACAGGAAAGCACCTGTGTCAAGAAAACGAATTTCATGGTCTTTGGGTTTAAAAGAAGAGGTGAGACTCTTCCTTGCTAAGTGGTCACAGGAGAGACTAGGATGAATCTGAAAACCAGGAATTGGGCAGCAGTGGGATGGCGGTCCAAGTGAGTTTGTAGCAAGTGCTGTTAGTTCTCATAGTTACCGTCAGAGGTCGTTGTCACTGACAGGTTCACTATCTACATGGGAAGCTGAGGTGCGAAGCAGCTGCAGAAACTCGCCAACAGTACAAAGCCAGTCCTCAGAAGGCTTGAATTTAGCCCTGGTGGTATTGCCTGAGTCCACGATCATATGGAGCTCAAAGCATTTGTAAAGTTCTAATGTCGCTGGACCACAGCAGGCGCTTCCGTCAAAGAAGCTCTGCTGTCATCGAATGGCCTGCCACTCCACACTCAGGAGTCTCTAGTGCAGGCTCCTGGCCTGCCCTTCCCCTGCCAGCAGGCCGCCTCCTGGAATGGACCACAGGCCTGTCCAAGTAAACAGCCTCTGACCCGACTCCCAGCTGCTAGTTCATAGCATCACCTTGCTATGATTCAGGCCAGCAAGGTGAAAACTGGGCTGTGGTCTCAACTACTCTATAAGCAGCCGTCATCTTATGAGAAGTAGCGCCATCTGAGAATCTTGATTTCATGAGGTCTCTTAAGGCCTCCCCCACCTCTTCTGTGCACACACACACACACACACGTGCACACACGCACGCACCCCGCCCTCCCCAATTGCCAAAACATGGAGGACTCAGTCGCAGCAAAAGACTGGGAGAAGAAAGAGCAGATCATTTCAGGAGGGAGGAAGGAGGAAATGGTGCCCGTGTAACACAAAATTTAAAGAAATGTCAACTATTTATGGTTTTTAAAACTTGTAAATAAAGTTGAAGCACTTAACAGTATGTTTTTAGGAAAATGAATAATATTCAGGAAATCAATAGGATGAAAATAAATGAATTTTGAACATTTATTTTCTGATGAACCTTTGCATAAACTGGATTTGAATAGTGTTCTTTATTCTTACTTTTTAACCTTGTGTATAGCACCATTTTATATACCCTGATACAAGCTCAGTACTTCATAAGGTTATAAATTAAAGTCTTGAAAAAATGGTTGATGGACAAAACTTGTATTGGGAAATTGCAAAACACTAACAAATCCACAAACAAGGGCTTGTGGGGTGCAAGGGAGCTCTATTAGGTATAGTTTAGAGTAATGCTGCCTAATAAAAATACAACTTATGTTTTATATAAAATTTTAAAGGCACCATCTTTATTAACTCAAACTTAAAATTTGAGTAAGAGTTTTAGAAGTCTGAATTCTTAGTGTATATGCCAACATACATGTTTTCCTGTTACTAATATTTTTGGTATCATAAATATAAGTAGTATTGAATGAGAACTAGAACCCTATAAGTAGCAGTGAAGCCTAATTCTAGCCATTTCTCTTACTCCAGTTGAGAATTAAAATATTACAGTGGCAACTATAGTTAATTTACGTTTCTCTTTCTTTTCTTTTTTTCCCCCCCTCACACCATTGCTGCCTCCCTCACACAACTCTTATCTGTAACTCAAATTATTTGAGTTTATGCTGTATAGATGCTCTTTAGTGGATCTACTTAATTTTCTTCAAGAAAGAAATAATGAAATTTGTGGCTATAAATTACATAGAGCCTCAATGGGTGGCAGGATGCTGCTTATTTTGTAGACCTGGGTAATTAAATGATATACATCAAAATTTCAAATATTGTCCCAACCCTAAAGACATGCTGGGGATGATCAGAAGTGGGGCTGCTGGCTGGGGAGCCTCCCTGGGAGCGTCCTTGTGGTGTGAGCTCCCTTTCCCTGGCCTGTCAGCTTCAGAGCTCATTACTCACCATCCTAACACTTAATGTATCCCCATTCTTTGCTGGGGACTGGTTTAGAGAAAGTACTAAATATCTGAAGGAGAAAGGACCTCATTCATGCCACCAGTCTTAATATCACTGTTTCCGTTTTTGTGTATACATTCAAAACAACACCTGCATTTGGTTTTTGTTTTCATAACCAAGATTGGTTTAGTCATTTACATACCCAGTAACTTGACAGGCAGTCAGGACTCGGACAAAAGTTTAGGAAGAAAGTATAAAAAAGAAACCTGAAAGGGTGTGTGGAACATGAATGATTAAGCAAGTTCAGGAATTCCCTAGGTGCCCTGAACCCCAGGAACGAAGGCTTTTCTGCGGGAGGAGGGACTGACGCGGCCTTGCGACGACCTGGGCGGGTGGGCGGAGCTCCCTCCCGGCCTCGCCCCCACGCGGCAGGCCCCGCCCCCGGCGCCGTGGCCATTTTACTGCCCGCTCGTCACGGGTTGGGCGGCTCTGACCGTCTTGGGCACCCTCTGCCCCCGGGAAGGTATCGTCCAAGCCGGAGTCTCCCGCGCCCGGTGAGGCACGGCTCTGCAAAGTGTCTCCGGACACAGCCTAACATTCAGAGCTGGGCTGACGGAGGCAGCGCTGACTCCTGCCCAGTTCACCTCGAGCGCGCGTCGCCCCCGGCCCTCCTGCGGCCCCCGAACCGGCGCGACATCATGTCTTCCCCGCTCCCCGTGGCGCGTCTCTTCACCCTCCCGACCCCAGCTTCCAGGGCTGGATGAGTTGCAACTCTGTGCAATTAAGTGCCCGGCAATGGAAAAGTACACAAAACTGAAGGACGGGTCACAGCCCGGGCGACCACAAGGCACGGGGCCTGCGCACAAGGGGCGGAGGCTTGGCCCCCCCCCCACCATGCACGGGCGGGGCCTGCGCTGGCACCTTGGCCCCCCCACGCACGGGGCGGGGCCTGCACGCCAGGGGCGGGGCCTGCATCGGTACCTTGGCTCCCACGCACGGGCGGGGCTTGCGCGCCAGGGGCGGGGCCTGCGTCGGTACCTTGGCTCCCACGCACGGGCGGGGCTTGCGCGCCAGGGGCGGGGCCTGCGTTGGCACTGGCCCCCACGCACGGGGCGGGCCGTGCGCGCGCCCGCAGCCCTAGCCTCGAACTGGGCCTCCCGGAGGTGAGGGGGGGGCAGCGCCCCTGCTGGCCGCCTGTTGGACTCCATCCTTCCGGGAGCAGAAGTCCATGCTGGGGCTGCTGAGACTGCGCTTGGTTTCCATTTGTGTAACAGCTGCTTTTTTGGAGCCAGCGCATATGCTAATCAGCCTTGCTTGGAGGCATAACCATCCCACAGCCTATTTTAAAAAGCTGAGAAAAGTATAAGCACATAAAGTTTCATCTCGGCCTGTGCCTTTCTTTCTGTTCTTAATTAAATGCTAGGCGGCCTCTTCCGCAATTTTACTTTGTTACTTTTCATCCTTTCTTAGTTTGAGGACTTGGGGATCATTTCATTGAGTGTCCACACTGGTCCCTGTTCTGTAGGAATTTTAAATGGAGTGTTGCAGTAACATGTTCAAGTAACTTCAAAACCACATACCACTGTAGTAGACTAAGACTTTAAGTTCAGCTAGTAGTAATCAACAGGTCACTTGTTTTTAAACTTACTCCAGTCTGTTGGTAAAGTGTGTTTTCTCTGCTGTTGCTATATTAAGTAGCTTACCATATGGTATTTTTGCGTTCTTTTCCCTGTCAAGTCAACGTAATTTGGGAATTCTGGCAATTTAGTTGATGACCTATTATGGGAATATAATTTTGAGTTAGTTAATACAAAAAGCAAAACCTAAGAATAGTGTTTTTCTAAGAATAAAGAAATGCTTTTAAAATAGTTCTTAGTATTAACGTTCATTTATTTGCTTTGATGACTTGAAATGTTATGTTTGGTGTGCAGGTGAATATGCGGAGTACTGTCCCTTGTGATGGGTGTACAAATAAGAAATTTTATAAATATAATAGGTTACAGCTCAGATATTTCTGACATTGACTGTCACTAATCATTCATACTTGCCAGTTCAATGTTAAATCCTTTTTTTTTCCTCCAGTTTTTAGTTTTTTGTAAAAAAAGGGTGTTTCTTACCAGGATATATGATTGAACTCCACACCCCTCCACACAGTGTAGTGAGAACCACTGCAGAATGAGGGTGAACACTCATTGGTGACCATCCTGGGCCAAGATTAGCAGCTCTGTGTGTGCTTTGAGCTGTAGTAGTGGTTAAATTGTTTCAGGTCAGTGGGTTTGGGCTTCACAAGCTTTTAACCCCCTCGCTTTGTGATTACGAGTTATTGGAAAGCCTTAATTTTCTTAGTATTTCAGAAATGACATGTATAAATGGAACAAATTATTTTATATAAGAGGATGAAATTTGAAAATAGTAAGACACGAATTGAACAAAACTGGTTTCATTCTCACCCTCCCTGAATAGTATACTGTTATGTGAAGACCCCAACCTCCTTGGTGAAAATGTGCTTTACTTCGTTGTCACCAATATAATAGTCTGAAATATCTTAGATTTAAAATCTTAACCCAAATAAATATTCATGCAAAGGATATTCCTATCTGGGTTGTTTGTATGTCCTCTCTGGAGCAGTTTCTGTTTGCTTTAGGCATTTACCTGGTTTACAGAAAATACTAAAGTCTTATTTTCTCTGTCTAGTATCATATGATGTGATTCCTAAACTCATCAGGTTTTCTCCAAGGAAATTTTGAAGTGAATCATAGATTTACGTGAGACTTCTAGCAAGTGTATGATCTAATGTTTTATTTCGGTTGCAGGGAGGACTAAGATTCATGCTTACCAAAACATACACTGTAACCAGGTGTTAGTTATCTAGGCTCTTTTTACTTTTACCCATCTCCCCTGTATACCCCCCTGCCTTTTTTTTTTTTTTTTTTTTTTCCTTTTTTTATTGGAAGGCTTGAAGATAATGCAGGAATGAAGGTAAGCAGGTAAGCACACAGGGAGAGGACTATTATATTTAGTCGTTCTTTTCGGCCTTTTCCCCTGGCCCCTGTTCAAGACCCAGCACCTTGGGATGTTTGTGGACTTTGTCTCAGTGAACTAAACAGCTAGGCCACCAGGCTGCATCCCATCTCCCCATTTTTTAAATAGTGAATTTGTACTAATTGTAATTCGTAACAACTTTCCTGTGTGTGTGCGTGTATGTATGAGTGAGAGAGAATGAATTTGTTTTAAATAAAACTCAACCTTCAAAATGCAATATCCCTTCAATAACAATAAAAAAAAAAAAAAATCAACCTTGAGTCCACACTTCATGCAAGTTATTTGCCTGTGCAGAGTTATCATTGAACTCAAGAGCTTTTATTGGAGAAAAAGCTCCTTTACAATGTTTTGCCACAGACGCGCTGTAGCGATGATGTGTGGGACCTTGCTTCTAAAGCCCTGTCACCCTGAACACTGACACGCAGTCCAGATGTTTCAGCCACTGAGGTAGCACCTTCCGTGTTCTTGTTAATAAAATGATTGAATCAAACTGCCTGTGCTTAAACTTTTGCATCGTAGTAGTCCAATGTCCCTTGACTTCCCACGACCAGACAAGGATTGTGCACCAGAGCACCTCACAGGCTGGCCTGACATTCATAGTTGTAGAGAGGCCGACCTGTGCATTTCCGTGTATCTATCCACTAGACACCAGGAGCAAGAGATACTCCTCCTTGTCCCCCAATTCTGATGTTCAAAATGCCTTCTAGAGATTGCCAAATGTCTCCGGGATTGGATAGAGGGGTACAGATTTGTCTAGACAAGAATTCATTGGAAGTTCTTGGCCAAAGGTAGGTGACACATGGCACGATTGAGTATTACTGGTGTGTATCTGGTCTTTTTACATTTGATTGTACACTTACTTAAGAACCCTCATTTTTGTTCACAGAAATTGACGAATTTCTGTGAACAAAAATGAATCTACCAATACAAAGATACTGATGGAAACTACTGTTGCAGTAGATGCTTCAGACATTCAAAATCTGGTTTATAAACCTTGAGACTGAATTTAAACTTTCTATGTAGAAAGTAGTTTGAGGGCATTAGCTCAGTCACTGAATTTTCTAGCACATCTCCTAGTACTAGACTTAAGCCGCGTTAGGGGCTGACTTAGTAAGAGATGTAAATAGTGGTTTTGTTAAGAGAGTTTTTAAAGATGTAAGTTAAAAAAAATTGAACTTGAAAATTTCTGAGCTATAAGTGAAGGTACAATTATGAAGAGCTGTTGAACCTCAGATCTGAGAGTTGTGTGGTAGTTTCTTGCCTGAACTTGTGCTGTGGCTGCGGTTATGATTTCAGGCTTGTGGAGTCTTATGTCTGAACTAGCGCTGTTGTAACATTTTGATCTTAAGTTGATTTTCTGGTTTTTGAGTCAAAGTTCAAATTTATATGTAATTATATTAAATAAGCAGATTTTTGTTAGATACACAATCCTTTTCTAGCTTCAAAAGCCAATCTGAAAAAAATAATAAAATGACATAGTTATTTCTTCTCGATCAGAAGTGTTTCAACCTCGTGACCTCACTACCAAGGAAAAATCTAGCAATTCCCAAATCATGAAATATCTAGAAATTAAGGGAAACATATCTAGAAACTAATGGAAAAATTTGATTCTTTGACCTAGAAAACTTTTATCAAACAATTAAAAGATATATACTGTATAATGAAAATCGAAGGCATTTTGAAGATGAGAAAGAATGGAATATTTTAATTACATGTATATTTTGATAGCTACATTTTTTTAGTATCACGGAATATTAATGCAAAACACAATAATATTTAAAAAACAGAATTCTAATAAAATCTTACCTTAAAATATTTCTAACAGAACATTTCTGCACCAGATAAAGCTTCTTTTTGCTTGTGTACAGCCAGCCCTTCCCTCCTCACCCAGCTCCCAGCACGCAGTGATCTGGTTTCTTTCCCTGTAGCTTCACCTTTTGCAGAAGGTCCTGGGAAAGGAATCAGAGTAGGTCGTCTTTAGAGTCTGGTGTCTTCTACGTAGCACATTCTGAGATTCATAAACGGTGATTCCGTTTCTTTGATGAATGTTTCCATTTTATGGGTGTGGTCCATCGTTTTCCTTGCCCATTAGATGGACATTGGGATTGTTTCTAGTTTTTGGCAATTATGAGTAAGGCATTTAGAACATTTTCTTAAAGGTTTTTGTATGAACCTATTTTCATTTCACTTGGAAACATGCAGGTTTGGTTTGCAGATCACGTGTAAAACTACTGTTGTTACTTTATAGGAAATGCCAGACACTTTCCCAGCAAGGCTGTTCTATTTTGCTGCGGTAGATTATTTTTAAAAAATTCTCATGTTTGAATCACACGTTTTTAAACAATTTATTCATATTTTCTTTTGCTGCTTAAAACTGCTATCTATAGTAGAACGAGGAATTCTCCCTCTTTTCTGTGTTAAGGCAATGTGACATTCAGAGGAGCAGTGCAGTCATGTGTCACCAGTACTTTAGAAAGTGACTATTTCATGTCCAGATGTGCCCAGATACACAGTTGTTTTTCTTTAGGCGGCTGCAGACCTGCAACACTCGCTCTTCAGGATGTGGGAGTGTGGGCACCGCCTCCTGGGCTGGTCCTGCTCCTTGCTGTGTGGTCCCCTGTCTGCTGGTGGCTTCTGGTTAGCCACAGCCTGTCACATGCTCAGAGTCCAGCTCCTGTGTGAGCGGACAAGTGTGTGGCAGCCTCTTCTCAACGTTGCTCTGTCCTCAAACGCCGGCCTCTTAAATGCCCATGTTTCTTGAATGTTTCTTGACTGTTGATTCTTTAGAAATAAGACCTTTTATAGCCCTTTATTCCAAATTAATGTTGACTAATTATGGACTCAGTAGCATAGAAATAAACTCAGTATCAAAGCTTTTTCACACACTAGTACCTGTTTTCGAAGGCTTCCTCTTGTGCGTTTGTTTTAGAATGTGCTTACTTTGGACAGAGGAAGAGGCCAGAGGGC
This sequence comes from Solenodon paradoxus, assembly GCA_004363575.1. NCBI lineage: Eukaryota > Metazoa > Chordata > Mammalia > Eulipotyphla > Solenodontidae > Solenodon > Solenodon paradoxus. Next base: position 249,446 of record RJWH01001262.1, read on the forward strand.
ATAGTGGTGTGCAGGCGGGGGCCACTGCCGTGTAAGAACATCAACTCTTTTTCCTAGTTTGCCGCTTTCGGAGGCTCCTGTGCTAGCGTCAGTCTCCTTCCTAGAGTCCGACACCCTTTCTCTTAAAGTTTGATGTCTTCATCCTTACCAGTAAGGTTTCTGCCTTCAACAGTTGATGTGCGAGAACCAGGTTTTTGTGCAAATAGCCCCTTAGAGAACTTGACAAGATTGAAAACGTGGCTGTCCTCCCTAGAGACTCCTCCTTAGTCATTTAACTTAATTGATGGCAGGTTCTTCCCAATGAATCCCATGAATGTTAAGGTAAAAAGTAAAGATTTATAAATTTGATGGTAACTAATTTTCCATTCTTTTTCTTTGAGTTGTCTTTATGTCCCAATTTGATAATCCAGACAGTCTCTAACAATTTAAAGTTTGAATAATACATCGCAAGAAAACATTGTAACCACTGTTTTGGTATTTTTAAAACCAGTATGTTTTTGGCTGAATATTTTAGGTCTAAAAGAAGTCTCTTCATTTGTCGTTTTTCTCATATGCACTCTGAGAACGAGCTGGGGACTGTGTACCGGGCGGGGACCGAAGAATGTGCAGCAGAGAATCAGTGATGTGAGCCGGACGAGTCAAGTACAGCCGCCCCTCTGGTGGGCAAGGGAGTCAGACGTGGTGCTCTCGACATGCTTTTGCTTTTAAAATACTTTCTTTGGCATCAGTCAGGTGAAGTCATCTTTGCTGCAGCTCTCCTGCTCTCGGCGGTGACCTTTATGGCTTTTCCTGTTGGTCTGCAGCATCTCTTCTGCATCAGGGCTTCCTCACAAGCTTTCAGCTTCATCTTCTGGGCCGGCCTCGCCCGTGGCTGGGTGAGGACGCTCACGCACACCCAGGCCAGTCGTCTGTTAGCTGGAGTTTCAGCTCGGGGCTCCTGAGTCGACTTGTCATCTTATTTTTTAAACATAACATTTTGCCTTTAAGAAATGTAATTAAGGGGCACGCCCTTGAGGCCCCGCCGCTGAGAAGCTGGTGTGCGGACCACTCCAGCCTCTGGCCCAAGGACCCAGGCTTCTGACTCGGGAGTGGGGCGAGAAACCAAAATAAACAACTAAATAAACGAAGATGCGGCTGCCTCCTCTCCCTTCCTTCTCTTTAAAATAATTGAGAATGAGAAATGCAATTACAGTTTTAAAAAGGCTGAAGATTTTGGAGTATGTGAGTTTCTCAAACTATTATAGTAAATTTGTAAATTTGACAGACTTTTAACATCAATTTATATATGAATGAGCAGGCATTTGGGTAAACAGGAAAATATTTGAGATAGCATTGAATTTTAATAGAATTCCTATGAATATGATCCAGGGGAAAATAAGATACGATTCAGTATTAGTATCTCACATTTTATAAAGTTTAGATAAACTACCCTCCTATTTAGTGTTCAAAGTTTTTCATTGTCCTTCACTGCCTGGTTAACTGTAGCTTTTATATTTTCCTTCATCAAAACCCCTAGAACTTATGAATAAATATAGAAAATCTTAAAAAGAAATACATGTTAACCTGAAGTATTCAGAAAAAAGCAATCACATAGACTAGCCAATGTCATAAGTAAGCATGAGCATTTCACTATACATGTTATTTTCCAATTTAATAAAATGGTTGACAAAAGGCTCTAAGAGTAAATGTGAAAGCATTACTTTTAGTGACAGTATGATTTGTTTTCAGAGTTTCATCTTCAGATTTGTGTTACTTGTGTGTATGCCTGTGTATGAGAGAAGTCGGGAAGTCACGGCCCACACCTGGGTACATGGTCTCTTTCTTGTGATTCTGAAGCCTTAGTTCTTGGTACGCACCGGAAGGACAGAAATGACTCATACCCGTGATTTCTTCAGGCCCAGCTTTCTGCATGTCCTCAAATCTGAAATCCATGTTCACGAATGACGGCGGCATCCCGGCTGCTCTCTGTCCCGTCTTGGGCTCCTCGTGGCGTGCGCACTGCCCGCCTCCCCACCTGGTGCGGCCGCCGGCGTCCTTCTCAGCGTGCCCCGGGGCAGGCAGGGCCTTCTAGCCAGCGGCTGTGTACACCAGCCTCTTGCCCAGCTCTCTCTTACTGACTTTCCCTTTTAAAATTCAGTTAGGAAGGATGTGGACTCTCTGTGTTCTTATACTTAGTATAGACATTTCTCCATGCAATGTAATTCTAAAAGAATAGTTACATTTTAATTCAGGAATAGGGAAAAAGATCTATCTTTGAGCAAATATGCCTGTCATTGCCTGCCATCACTGTAAAAAAAAATCTGCCTTTCAAAGCAATTGGATATTTGCTCTTGACTGTAGAGACATAGGCATCAAATTCATTTATCATTAGATACAGTGATGGATTTTTGGTTTGATTTTTGTTCTGTTTTTAATAGATCAAGTATGCAGTGCTCGTGTTAAGTCATCAGCCACATGGTGCATAAGACTTAACTCTTTCGAGGCGGAGCATGTGTTTAGTTAGATCTTGTCATATCTGTGCCTGTGTCATAGTGAATTGTGTCCAACTGGCGTGCGCAACATGTGTTTTAATTCCAGTCGTTTGTGTTACGGTCCTCCACACATCAGTCTGTTTAAGTAAGTACCTGCAGAACTCCTGCTGTGTTCAAGGATGCTTCCAGAGAAGCAGCGTGTCCTGGTGAGCGAGAGGCAAGGCCCCTGTGCTGTGATCTTCACCTTTTCTAAAAGGATAAACACGAAAACGAGTGTGGTGGTACGAGAGGAAGCAATGCTGAAGGAGGCAGCGTTGTCCGGAGCCCTGGGGACAGGAGGCCCGGCAGCGTGGGGCAGCCGAACAGAAAAGCCATCACAGCAGAGTGTGCTGGAGGGAGGGTTACCCGGCATCTGCAGAGCTAGCAGGAGCCATCCTGTCGCTTCTTGTGAACCTTTGTAAAGAAGTGAGCTTGAGGCATGCCCCGGTGGAGCAGCGGTTGGGTCAGCGCCTTCCGACACAGGCTGTGTTACCCCTGGGTGCCAGTCCCCAGGCCTGGGGAGGAAGCGACCAGTGGGGACAGCTAAATAAAGTAAAATGCTTTCTCCTCCTGTCTCTGCCTGCCTGCTGCCTGCTGCCTGCTGCCTGCTGCCTGCCTGCTGCCTGCCTGCTGCCTGCGTAGTTGCAGGCAGGCAGTAAAGAAAGGAGGGCTCGCCCGTGTGGAAACTACCGCTTTCCGAGCTGCCTGTGGTGGTGTGTTCTTGCCTGGAGCTCTGGCTACAGGGGGGCTCCAGGGGTCCCTAAGTAAGAGTCGCGCATGCGCCAGTTAGCTTTTCCTGGGTAACAGACCAGCCCTCTCTGCTCAGACCACCGCGGTGAGTGTTTAGCTCATGGGTCTGAGGTTTGACCTTTGGCCATCGTCTGGATGGCTCTGGAGTCCGCTGGGTTTTCTCTGTTCTTCCGTCAACTGTGGATCAGCTCGGTGCCCACTTCTTGTTGCTGACTGCTCTGGGCTGACCTGCATGCCAGCAGGCTCCCCACTCCCCGCCGCCATCTGACAGCAAAGCAGCCGTGCTGCTCAGATGATGACTGGTCAGTTTTCAAGAGAAGGTTTCCTTTTGCGTGGCCTCTGAGGGTCAGATTTGGGGAGCTGCACATATGATTTTTGCTGATAAATCCTATTGATCCAAGTAAATCACAGGTCTTGCCCAAATCTGAAAACAATAGAGAAATAGATTCCACCTTTTGGTTGGGAGTGGGTATAAAAACCACACAAATAATGGTGGCTATTTCTACACACTGACGCACACGCAGGATCTCTTCTCCAAGCCATACCATGAGTCCTGTGCCTCGTGACTCTTCAGTGACAAATTCTGTTGGACGCTTAACAGCCTGGGTTTGAATACATAGCTAACATTCCAGTACAGCCAGTAGTGTGAACATAACAGAGTGAAAAGTGTGATTCTATGTCTAGAACTCATGTGCTGTATTAAATAAAAGTTTTTGGTTACATAGAAAATATGTATCATTGTTATTAATATTTATTGGCTCCCTATTGAGAGACAAGTTTTTAGCGAATTGAAAGTACATTCAGAGAATGGCTGTCCTGCTTAATAACATTAACAGTTGAAGACATCATAATGTGTTCGAATGCCAGCTACCACACACTGACGCTTTCAGCAGGCTGCGTTGTGAGCGGTCCTGCCGCCCGTCCTGCTAATCAGGAGAATCTAGAAGTAAGAGAAGAATGTTAGCAAGGTTTTACATGGTTTTTTTAGGCGTTTCGTTTATATAATGGATTACAGAAAATAAGATGTGATAATAATGATAATAGTGGTAATAAACAGTAGTATAAAATATAAAGACAAAACAACTTCGTTGCTAAAATTAAAACTTTTCCCCTCAGCTTAAGTTGTCTTTGTATGTGTATATTGGGATGTGGTGGGGCTTTTGGGGCGGCAGGGAGGGTTTGTCCTGTAGTTTAAATTAGTCACAAATCCTGGGACGTAGTCTTGGAGAGCAGCCTGTCTATTATTGTCGGCTCTTCTTCAATGCAGGTGTGACTGTAGCTAACAGAATAGGTTCTTGCTGGCGGATTGATTTTCTGCACCAGCCAAAGTAGACCCATCGCTCAGTGTAAGTAGGGTAATATTATTAATCCTTCATATCAGTCTAGGCAAACCTTGTTTCTTCTAAGTACATCTCATTTCTTGGTGATGTGGGTAGGTATGGTGACTACAAACCAGTCAGGTTCTTGTTGATTACTGCCGGTTTCCTCCCATCATTCAAATCTCCTTTTGGATTGAGTAGCTCACTGATAATTTTGCTTTTCCCACCACTATCTGGAATCGGAGGCAAAATTTATATCACTTTACTGTTTAATTCTGGTAAAGATATGAAATCTCTGATCACTGGAGAAAATAGATTATTCTTCATCACAGTTATTCAAAATGGAAAGTGTAAACTGAGTCACCTCTTCCTCTTGTCATTTTGAAGTAAATTACAGATGAATAAATTATTTAAATGTAAAAAGTAAAGTCTGAGGCATTAAAGGGAAGATGTTTCCAGCATAGAGGAAAGAAATGGATGCATTTGAATATTTAGGGTTCAGATGAGCATCACAGGTCAACATCTGCATGTATACAATAAGTTTTGCTGTCCATCACTATATAATCTTTTACTTTTACTTTATTTGCATACCCCCACCCCTTTGCTTTCTGGTAATCCACTAACTTGATTTTACAGACTAAAAGTTTATTTTTGTTTTATTTCATTCATCCGTTTGGTTAGTTCCTCTATATAAAATAATTTCTTGAAAACTGAGTTTTTTCTGGATTGTGTAGTGATCTGTGATGAATATAACTTGCTTTATTCTTTCTCTGTTTTTTAATTTGTCATCATTTAAAATAATGTAATGCATTCTTAATATATGAATTGATCATAAATTAGATCAGAAGATTTTTCTAGCAATAGTTTGCTATGTAAAAAGGTATAAATATATTTGAGGCTGTTGGTGTAGAATGGAAAACTGTTTTCTAAAAGGACTGTTTTTGTTGACAGACACCCATCACAAGTGTTGAGTGACTTGGCTATGTAAACAAGCATTGGCTGCTGCATATATTCGTTTATGTATATGTTGAATTTTCCTCCTCTGGACTTGCATCCCACACAGGGTCCTTGGGCTTTCCATGGCCTCCCCTTAGCCCCCGACCTGCAGGGGTGTTTCATGATCCATTATACTATATATGCTTTGTTTCTCCCTGAGAGGGAAGGAGCGTTTTTCATTTTTATCTTTGTTTAGGTGTTCACACCAGTTGTTTTCCCCAGACCCGGACTTAACCCAGGGGTATGTGGCCTGCGCTCCTTTGGAGGTGATTGACCTAACCACTATTTTTTTTTTTTTTTTTTTGAAAGATCAGATATTTACTTACATTTCTATGGTTATTATTGACATTGAACAAGTTTTGTGTTATTATTGACTTATCCCGTTAACTAATTTTAATTGAACAAGAAACACATGCACTTGGCAAAAGGAAATAAGTTCTTACTTTGTAAGATAAAATGCAATAGAAAGAATGCTTTTCTCCCTTGAGGCAATCACCGATATGTTGTTTGTTTTTATTTGCCCATTCAGGGTTTTGTTTATACATAGAGTGTGCCAGCAGCCCAGTCACTAGAAAGGTAGCACAGTGTGGTTGGAAAGGAGAACGCTGGAAACTTCCATGTGGATGTAGTTTCTTTCTCCTCATTAGATGTACAACCTTGAGCAACTGCCTAGTCTCTGCTCAGTTTAGTGTCTTCACCAGTAAAATGGAAAAATAATGTGAACTTTCTCTTCAGGCTGCAAATAGTGTCTGTCAGTCTTCAGCATGGGGTGCACCTTTGTGGCTCCAGCTGCTGAGACTGCTGGGGTGTGGACATGTTAAGCCGAAGAGCCCACCTAGGGCTGGGGCCATAGTGGTGGGGGCCAAAAAATAAACAAGTGCAGAGTAAATAAAATAAAAACACTCCCCTTTCCTTCCTTTCTTAAAACAAGGGCAACACACAAAGCTCTTCAGCACAGCATAAAGCATTAAGATGATCCTGAACTGTAGTTTTCGTCTTTTCATCTTCTTACCATTTGTGTTTCCTTCTGTAAAGATAATCTATATGTATTGTAGCAAATAGGAAAATTAGAGAAAAATAGACAGGAAAACAAGAGCCACTGATCATCCTGCCACCCAGAAGCAATTCTTGTGAACATTTTGGTATGTTTCCTTTTGGATTTTTGTAATACATTTTCTCTTTCTGAGATCTCACTGGGAGTATAATTTTGCATGCTATTTTTCCCTTTTCATAAAATCCCTATTTTCCATGTGATCTGTTTCTTAAGTGCCTTTTCAGAAATGTTCCAACTGTAGCGAGCATCTGACCCACTCCCATTTTTCTGAACACAGATGTCAGCACACTTATCACTTAGTGTGATATGGAAATCACACATACTTGCACACACAGATTGACCCCATTCCTTTTAATAGTAGCTTGGTGTTTTGTTTCGTACTTGTCTGTAAGGTAATTATTTAGATACTTCCTTTTTGATGTACATTTCATTGATAGTTGCTTTCACCTTTTTTTCTGTTATAAACAACTCAGTTGAGCAACTTTGAAAATTTTTGCACTTGAATATCAGTGCCATTGTCTGCTTATTATTTGCTCATTTGCATATACATTCGATGGATAGTGCCTAGTTGCTCTTTATTCCAGTTTCTGTTCTCATCAGCAGCACAAGACACCGATTTGAGTCATTTTCTGCACCTATATCAATATTGTTATTATCAAAATTGTTAATCCTTTGTAGTCTGTTGTGAGAAAAATAGAATAATGTGATTTTTAAAATTTGCATTCCTTTATAAGTTAGAGCCTTTATATGATTATAAACCATTCGTCATTTTACTTTTTGTGTGTGACAACATATTCCTGATTTTAGGAAAATTCTTTCATTAAGACAGGACAGTTGGGTCACTGTGTTATTTTAAGGTAGATGCTGCTGGATATTAGCATTCTCTGCTTTAGAGATGAAAGTGAAAACAACTTTGAAAATGACTCAGGAAAATGTACAATCAGTTTGGCTTCCAGATTTATAAATCCATGTTTTCCTGATTTTCATAATGGACTGAGTGGAAAGTCAGGTGACTTGTTTCAGTTTGGGCAGAGGTAGGACATTTCAGGGTAATTGGGAGAGAAGCCCATTTTAGGGTTTTGTACTTGAGTGAAAGAAGTGTAAGTGGTGCGGCTGTTGCTGGCCTTTGAGGCTGGGCTCCGGGTGTGACTTTTCCAAGTTCTCTTGAGTGGAGTGGGCCCCGGGCTCTGGTGCTGTAAGTGCTGGCTCCCAGCAGCTTCCGTAGGGAGTGTGCTTCTGTGGACAGGGCCTTCCTCCTGGAGGAGGGCACAGGAGGTCTGCCATGAGCCCGTCTGCACCCTCCCCCGGGCCCCGGCCCCCTTCTGTCCCGTCTCCCAGTGCGCCTAGCACGCTGTCCTCGTGCAGTAGCACCTGTGCCTGTACAGCGTCCATGTGGAGAACGCTGGGTCCTGATCGCACTCGGGGTGAAGCCTGTGAGCGTTTTCTTGATGATTTCATGTCTCCAAACTGAAGTTCAGAAAGAGAGGTGACGCCATGAACAGCTTCACCGGTCATTTCTGAGTCTGAAGGCGCTGTCGTAGGTGAACGCTTAGAAACACGTGGCCCAGGCGGGCAGCCCCAGTCACTCGGACCTTTCCCAGGGTTTTCAGTTCACAGGCCCAGCGCGAGGTCACTGCCCAGAGGCTCTCGAGGGCGGCGGCGGACGCAGCCTCCCCCGCGGCTGTTGGATCTTCCTCAGCGCAGCGCCCTGGGTTGACTGCACCCTGGGACTGCTTGTAGCCAGCTGCAGTGTGCGGGTCGCCTGGCTAATCCCTAAACAATCATCAGATAAACGCAGATCTGCTTCTGATTCATATACGGGAATTGCAGGTGCGTTTGGCTTGTGAAATATAAAATACTTGCCTTTTCTTTTTAAAAGATTCAAATTCATGGCAGAAGGAACAGAAAGAGCGTAGCTGATTTCTGCTGATAAGAGACCAGCTGAGTGCCTCTGCCTGAAATGGCCAGAAGGTTGAAGTGCTCACTTGCCCCAGCAGAGGGGGTTCCTTCCAGCAGAGCACAGACGCTTCTCTTTCCTGAGGTCAGCCCTCCACGCAGAGCCAGCTGCTGTTCCGCAGGCTGTGAAAGTCAAGTCTTCCAGGCACAGAAAGCCAGGGACACCCAAGTACAGTACTTACGTATTTAAGCCCTAGTCCGGACAAACAAAGCCTTTTTTTTAAAGTTGCTTTAATTTAATTGGTCGGTATTTCGGAATTTCAGAGCCCACGTCCGAGCTCTTCCGGAGATAGAGCCTGGGGAGGACGAGCAGGCCTGCCTCTGAGCTCTGCCCCCTCCTGGGATGCCCAGGCCTGTCTGTGACTGTCTCCTCATGCAGCCCCACGAGTGCACCTACCTTCCTCTGCAGAGCTTTGATCTGCTCTCAGATCGAGGTGTCAGTTACAGTGACCTGTATCTTTAAATAACTTCTATTTCTATTGAATTTTCTTGTTTCTTTGGCTTTTTATAATACATTAAGCAAATGCAGGGCTCACTCGAGATGATTTTGTAGACTTAAACAGTACTGTGTTTGAGCAGTTTGTTTATATATTAAAACCTGTCAGCGAGGGTGAATATTCCTAACACTGCCGTGTGCAGAGACGATCTCTTTGGGTAACTTGGTGCTAACGCAGCACGGGGCTCCTAGGAGTCGCCTGCAGCGGGTCCTGTTGGTACTTCTGTCATGTCTTCACTGTGATGTGGAGGGGTCTTTGCAACCTCCTGTTGGACTCAGTCATTTACACATGAAACGCAACTAAGTTTTTTCCTTCTTAAGCTAAAAATCTACACTGAGGTCTTTTCTCTCAATCTAACCATTAGCTCTGGAGATGGAAGTGGAATCAGACATCCTGCTCTTACAGTGACTTGGGGACATCTGACCCTGTACTTGGCCCAGCAATTCAGTTTTCAGTTAAAACCCGGTTTGGTGTCAGAGGCACCAGGTTTCCTTCCAGGCCAGACCGCTGTCTTCTCAGTACCTCCCAACACATTTCACTCTGTACCTGCCTCTGCGTCCCCTGAAAAGCTTTGGAGAAGACAGTGTGTTTCCTGGTTTGGTGTTTTGGACCCTTTCACTTTCCTACTGGGTGACAATCTTATAGAATGATCTTCCTTTTTGCCTTTCTTTCCCCAAGAGAAGAATCCAGTTTTGTTTTATGGCAAAGGTACCTTGGAGAAGCCTCTGAGCCTTCTGACACCCCTACCCCAGATGGCTGGTTTAAGAGGTTTAAGGCCAGTGAAGCAGTCTCAGTCTGGTGTCATCGCTCTCCCCAGACACGTCAGAAGTACTCATTTTGTTTCGTTCTCGTCTTCCTTTGCTCTTTTCCACCATATATTGGTACTTGATTGTAGTCAAATTTAAAAGCTTCATATGTACCAGGTAGAATAATTGTGTGTAAAAACAGTAATTATCAGCACATGTCCTGATCCCCACATGGCCTCTTATGTTCACGTGAATGAACACTGTCCTCAGTGCCTCAGATGACAGGCCCTTTGAAGTTTTTTCATCGCTGCACACCTGGGTGCTTAGCCTCTGCCTACCTTCCCTTCCCTGGCACTCCCGCTCTGCCGCATTCCAGAGGCGCCGGCCTGCCCGGCCTGCCCACTCGGCCGGCCAACCAGTCGAGTCAGGAGAGAAACTGCCCGTGTCTCCCCTAGCACGAGGAAGTGCCTGCCAGAGCCGGGCTTCCCGAAGCTCCATGTCAGGGCGAAACCAGAACGTGTAGCAGCACTTGTGACGTCGTGAGAGGCTGATTCTCCTGACTTTGTAGGTGATTCGGAGGCGTGTGCACCGCCACTTCAGCGTATTGGCAGACACAGCCGTTGCGTGGGCGCTTGCCTGTTGCTGAACTGCCTTGGGCCAGGCACCCGGATGCACACCCCCTGAGACACTTAACAGACCCTGCCTGGACGCCAGACAGACACTGGAAGCCGTTTTTCCAGAACTCCTAGCTCTGCCTCACCTGGGCTGTGTTTCGGTGGCTAATCTCAAAGAAGGTTCTCGATAGTGCCTGAGTTACTGTTTTCCTTATGCTTTCAGGTTGAAGGCTTGACCTCGGAGGATACCGCCTTCGGACTCAAGGTGTGTGATCTGATGTGGCTTACTGAGCAGTTGTGCTTAGCCCCTTAGGGAATTGAGTAGGCTCAGCAGAGAGGACTTTTTTGTTTTTTTTTTTTAATCGAATAAGGTCCTAAAATCTTCAGAAGCTTGTCTTCCCTTCTGATGTGATTCACATTAGTTAGACTGGTAGTATTGTCTTCACCAGGGTTTTGTTGTGGAGAGTACGTGAAGAGCTAGAGGAAGCCATAGTCTCACTTAGTAGTGATTGCTTTTAAATTTGAATTATCCACGGGTCAGAATTTACTTACACACACACACACCCATCCTGGGTTTGGGGGTATCCTGCTTTATAACCACTGAATGGAATCGCTAGCTTCCATTACCTGTCTTGTTGTTCCTTGTCCCTTGCTGCCCAGTCACAGCTCAGTTCAACCCCTGCTCCTGCCTTTATGCTCCTCACAGTCCTTTTGGGTCTAGGCTGAGAAGCAGGCCCTCATGCGGCGCTGCCTGTCCCATGCTCCAGGTGCCATGGAGCCATGCGAAAGCTGCTCTAATTGGTGACCCCGTTGGATTTTATGTCTGCAGAAGAGGAGGTCGGGACGGATACGAGTTTTCCAGGTCAGGACAGCCGTGAAGACTATGACAGGGACTGAGGTCTGCCTGCGTGGCAGGGTGTGAGGCTGGAGTGCTTACGTTTGAATGTGAGCCTGCAGACAAGGTAGGTGGCTTGGGACACGTGTGGAGGCTGGACATGCAGAGAGCAGCGCGGGGTAGTCGAAGCGCCCTGGAAGGAGCCTTCCCAGGAGGTGGCAGGCCTGCTGAGCACAGACTGAGGTGGGGAGGAGCAGCGTGTCCATCACACTCAGCTGGAGCAGGAGGCTCTGTCTCAGAATCACAGTCATCCCCACCTGTGTTTTTCCCCGGGTCTACTTGCCATTTGTGACTAAGAATTCTTAAACCACGTGGCAAATTGGGAAGAGGCACTTTGTAGGGTCTGACTTCATTTTCGTATCAAGGACAGAACGGGAGGCTGGTCAGTCACTTTGGAGGTCAGAATTCAGGAAACCGGACAGCAGGGTGGAGTGTGAATCTTACCACACCTGTTTGCACCTTGGACAGTTTTGGCTTAAAGCTAAAATTTATGGTTTTCTATATTTTTCCAGTTGTTTTTAACTTTCCTTTTTAGGTGCTTGGTATTGATATGGTCTAACACTTGTGCCGTAACGACAGGTGGCACTTCATCGTAACGCTTCAGAATCAAAACTCCTCTGAAATTGTAAGCTCACGAAGGGTTTGCATCATAAGTAAATGTCAGTTAAAAGCAAGGAAGATAAATGAGCACTTTACAGATATTTGAATATTTGGTCAACTAAATAAAGTTTATACCCTTACTGTTTTTCTGTTTCCTTATCTGCCAAAATTTGCTAAAAGAAAATTTTGGTTTTGTTTCTTACAGGGTAAGTGTGCCTTGTGTTACTCTGTCGCGCGCGTGCCATACTGTTAGAAAGACAAAAGCTAACAGATTGACTTGACAATGAGATAGACATAAAAAATCCTGTAACAGATAAGTAAAAAATAGTGAGTAAAAGATCCCTGGGTCATTTAAAAAAAAAAAAAAAAGGCTATGTAAATACCACCTTCCCTTAAGTTTCTTAGGAGATCCTATTAAAATCTAAAATTAGCTCACATTTTCACGACTTTCTTCTTTGTAGATAATTAAGTCAAGAGTCATGAAGAAGCAGGCTTTCTGTTTAATCTCCTTGCTGACTGACAGGCCCTGATCCCGTCCCACAGTAGAGTCCAGTTCTGGGCTTCCACGCCTCCCTTGGCAGCACTTGCCTTAACTGACCTCATTGCCTCCTCTCTCTGCTCTCCTCCCAGGCCCCAGCTGCACCCGGCTGTCCTCCTCCAGAGCCGTTTCTCAACAGCCTCCCTCTCCACAGTCCTTTTCTCAGCAGCCACCCCCTCTCCACAGCCCTGCATTCTCCCAGGGCTCATTCAGGGCTGAGCTTCCCCTTGTTCTCTGTTCTTGTTAAAGCAGAGGCTCAGCAGGGATGAAGGCGAGCAGGCAGCAGGCAGAAGAGAGAAGAGGGAGGAAGAAGCACTGTATTTTTATTTGGTTGTTCACACTGATTGTTTCCCCCTCAAGCCCCAGACTTACAGCCTGTGCTCCTTTGGAGGTTATTGACCCAACCGCCACCCCACCAAGGGGCCCCAGGCCCATTCTTCACTATCTTGCTGAATGAATGATTATCAGTAACATCAAGACAGAGATTTAAATATAGACCTCTTGTCTTATACACCTTATTTCTTGAGGTAAATTTGTAGTAATTTACTTGTTTGGCGGTAAACATAATATTTAGATTTTTTAAAAGGTGGATGAACTGAAATACTATATAATATCAGTTCATTTGTTTTCCAAATCTAAGTGGTTATTAAATATCACAACTCTAGAAATATTTTGATAAACAGCATTTTTCTGGCATCTTTGGAAGAACAAAACCTTGAATTTTATGCCTGCCCTTTTTTAATAATTGTTGATAGAAAAAAAATCTATGTGAGGCTATTTTAAAATAAATTATGAAAACCATCAAATGTCTGTCTTCTGAAAAAGAACGGGAAGGGAAAACAACGTGAAATACGTAAGGCATCAGAGAAATCCCCGGCAACAAGAGCCCTCTGCCCCCGAGCACCTGTCAGGCTGTTGTCTTTCCTGGAGGGCCTGGCCTGGCCCTCTGTCCACCCTCCAGACACACCTCGGAGAGGCCTGCAACTTAGTCTCTCCTCCAGAGCCCACCTGCAAGACTCGCTCTTCATTTTATCTTTTCCTGAGGCACCCTGCCTTAGAGCCTAAAGTTTCTTGTACGAATCTCCAGATCCTCCTGTCCAGCCCTCCTCCATGTGAGAGGTCAGGGAGCCGAAGGCCACAGCTACCTCGTCTCCCAAGGTCAGTGCTCATTACTGGCAGGGGTGGGAGTAGAAATGAGGATTTCACTAAGCTTGCTTTTCCTCTTAGCATTTTATAATACCTTTTTTACCCTCTTTTGGCTCTTATTTTTAATACTTGTTTTAGGCATCTAAATTCATTGTTACTTTAGAGAAAAGTCTCAGTTTGAAACAGCTAACTATGATTTTAAAGTAAATTCTAAATATGTTTTATTCCTATGTACTTACTGTCTCAGTCTTCGTTGAAAAAATATCTTTGAGAAAAATGACATCAGAGTTCAGATGGTCCTGCTAACCCCTAACTAGTATAGTTTGATAACCAGGAGTCACCCTTAACCTTCCCTGAGCCTGACCGTGGCTTGACCGTGGCTTGACCGTGGCTTGACCGTCGCCTCTGGTGCTTTTCTTCCTCTGTAGCGTTTCAGACTCGTCCCTCCAGGCTCGGTGGGACCCTCCTGGTCTGTGACGTCTCCCCACAGTGGTGTGACTTCTGACCGGCACCCTCAGGGCTGCATACCAGTCACTGCTTTTGCCCTTCATCAGACACCTCTTCTGCAGACACTCGTTTTTTTCCGCTTCTGTAGATAGTGCCGCGTGGTCCAGCCCGCTCCGTTCCACTCCATTCCGCTCCGTTCCGCTCCGTTGTGTGGCTGTTTTTCCAGCCAGAGCGCAAAGAGACTGCGTTTTGTTTCTCTTTCTCTTTCCGTATGGACTGTACTTGCCAATTACTTATAGTGCTGTTGACGTAGAACCGTTGTTATTGCTAAAAGCAAAATATTTGGGTTATTGGCATGTTAGTGCTGCACTTTTTCCTGCTCTGGCATCTTTCCTGCCGCCATCTGGGCTGCCATGTTGGCATGGTCGCTGTATGTGGACGCGCCCGTGGCTCACCCCAAGGCAAAAGGTGTGGTCGCTATTGATGCTTTTGGAAGCTGCTGAGTGTTCCATTGAAGACCCGCTGGTTCCAGTTTATCTCAACCTTCACGTAAATATCTGTTGGTCGAGCTCTGCAGTTGTGTCCATTGATTTCGTTCTGCTTCATGCCTCTGCATTCCTTTCAAAAACTCACCTGTGGGGAGCGCCTGTCCTGTGTGCTAGGGACGTGGCGATCAGAAAGTCAGCCCCTCTTCCGTGGGCATTTCGTGCTCCACATGGTTGGAACGCTCTGCTGCCGGCAAGAGTCCAGAGGACACACAAGTGTATTTCTGCTTTCGGATCAGTTGTGTGCTACCCTGTGGTGTAAGTGCTTAAGAGTCTGGATGTTGTGTCTTACAAAATGAATTAGGATTCCAGTGTGACTTTCAAAGCTTAGAAACCACAAGGGATTAGCTTTCTGAAACCTGTTTATATTAAGAAAAATAAAAATGAATTATATTTGTCTTCTTTAAATATAAGTACTTTTAATTGTAGAAAATTCTACGGCTGGAGATGCTACTTGGCAGTAACTTACGTGGGACTTATTCCTGTATTTTGACAGCTGACCATTATGAAAATCATCCTCATATATTTACTTTTCTCCGTCACATAAAAAAGCAGTAAACCATGATGCTGCATCCTGTACTCGTCAGAACAGCCCGTCCTCACGGCTAAGGATAGTGAAGCGGGGCGGGGCGCCTGTCTCTTGGCTGCTGACAGCAAAGCCAGGTGCTCAGGGCGAGTTTGCGTGTCTGCCCAGCGCCCGTGGGGACCCGCCGTCCGCGCTCACGGCCTCTAGAGCGCTGCTGCTTGGCACAGTGGTCACTAGCCGTGTGGCCAGCACAGCAGTTTTAACAGAGGGTTTATTTCCTCGGGCCGCTGGCTGTGTTTCAGGAGCTCCCCACTGCGAGGGCTCCCATAATGGCCGCCGCACTTGGGGAGCATTTCCATCTTTGAAAGCGCCCTGTGGGCCAGTCTGTCGAGAGAGCTAAGGGCCAGGCATCCACATGACACAGGGCATTTTAACAGAACGCAGTTCGTCGTTAGAACAGCCATTGAAAGTATTGACGCCCTACCCCCCACCCACTCCCCCCTCCCAGGGTTCCAGGGACAAGTAGCAAACACAGGAGTCTGCTGTTCTAGGGAAGAGATGTCAGGCAGAGGACGTGTCCTATTCCCTGAACAAATGAGCTGAAATGAGGTTGCCTCGTCTCACTGGATTTGAAGAGCAGCAACGTGTACAGGTCATGGAATCAGGCATCTCTTGGTGCTGGTTCTTGTCATGGGTCGTTCAGTCACTGGTTTTCCTGGGCCGAGCCTGAGACTTCAGTATCGCATTTCCGATTCAGAATATTTAGCTTGACATAGGACTCCACTTGTTAAAATGTTCATTCTTTTTTTATTAATATGACCACACAGAACGTATACATTATTCTGTTCCAAAACACGTTACTTTTTCCTGAAGCTACATCCATTCTGGTTCTTTGCAACAACAACAAAAAAATGGTGCAGACAGGAATGAAGGCGAGCAGGCAGGCCGGCAGGAAGAGAGAGGAGAAAGGAGAATTCTCATTTCATTTTCATGTAGTTGTTCACACTTGCTTCCCTGAACCTGGGACACAAACCCTGGTCCCTGGGATGTGCGTGGACTGTGCCTCCCTGGAGCTGCTTGGTCTAACCGCTCCTCCACCTGCCCTTTCCATCTTTTTAGCATGTGTGTGTTCTAGTGAATTTACTCGACTAACTCCCCTTGTGGATGTAAGTATAACTTCAGTGAAATTATGTTTCAGAGAACAATTGAAATGAAACCAGAAAACATTTCCTTTTGAAGTTCATTCTGTTTGTCTTCTTTAAATATAAGTACTTTTAATTGTAGAAAATTCTACAGCTGGAGGTGCTGTAATTGAACTTACCAATTTATTTTCTGAAATATAAAGGATTTGTTTTGCATTTTTTAGTTTTTTATTTAATAAGAACCAGTTAGAGATCCTTAGAAAGGTGGAGTCCAGGTTTATTCTTTATTGTTTTCAGCATTTAATGTAAATTAATGTTAGATTGGTAAAGCAAAGTTATTTGCTCTTTCTCCATGAAAGGAAGAGCAGAGGGAACAAACGCAGAGTCCTTCTCAGTCCTGTTGTGGGAACCCATGTTGACTGGTTCCTCTTTTGTTAGAGAATTTCCCAGCCTCTCCTTCTGCCATCTGCTGGTGGCACGAACACTCACACGTCAGATTGTCCTTGTTCTTTCTCAGGAGAAATCTGGGGACAGGCTCCGTGGGTAGCCACCTGGAATGTTCTGATGAACTTTTGCTTGCTGTGCTTACTTGCATTTTAAAGATGGTTTCAGCTTCTTTTCAACTTAGTCTTTAGAGGAAAACATGACCATGGAATTTGGAAAAATAGACGGTGAAGTTTGTGAGGCTGCACCTTAGTGGGTGTCACCTCATTCCTGGACTTGGGTTAAATTTGGAACATATTTATTGTCATATTGATGTTAAAATGTCTTGACTGGAAGGGAGCAGACCTCTGTTTTACTTAAGTTCTGTTACAAAGTTAGAAGACTGGTTTGTTGGTCTTGTCCCCGAGGCTCCCTTCAGCCTGAGGCGCACTGGGTCTCCGGTGTCCACTGGGGCAGACCCTTGTCGCCATCTTCATTCGTTGTTCTCTTTGCTTCTTCCTGCTGTAGTTACTACTCTAAAGCTATTTTTGTCATCTTGGGAGAAAGAGAAATATTTTGGGACACAGCAAATCTTCATATGAAATAGAACCAATCACATTTTTTGTAAAGAGAATCAAAATATAGAAATTTTGTTTTCCTCCACTTTTTAAGATCTCCTAGTTGGTCAGGTTCCCTTGATTCCTGCGGTAGCCCTAGATCCTTGGTAACTCATTGGGTCATCATTCCCTTAAAGAGGGAAAGTAATCCAAAAGTATTCACCTCAGTTTTATTTTTATAGTGAACAAGACTGACAGTCTCTCCCTTCCTCCACCCTCCGCGAATAGGGCTGAGGAGGTAAAGTGAATTATTCCGGGCCTTGCTTGCGGGGAGGAAACCAGGACGCAGCTCCCCGCGCCAGCGCCCTGCACGGAATTGCGGCAGTGCTCCGCCCCCCGTACAGAACTTACTTAGCAACTTCAGAGGGTCCAAGTCTCAAACTGTGTGGGCTCTTTATAACATTTTCCATCAATATTCAGTAGTAAAAACACACTTTTTCTTTTAAAAATTGTTTATTCTAACGGGATGTGCATACTGAAGTATTGGGCGGTCGATCACAACATGTTTCTGGAGTTCAGTTAGTGTGAAAAGATCCGTGAAGCTACAGAGCCCCGTGAAGAGGCTGTGACATTTCTAGAATGTGGCTTGGCATCACATGGGAGGTCAGAGCTGCTTCACCAAGAGCAGGCAGAAGCCTCTCAGCCAGGCTCTGAGGGTGCTGGTAAGGTCCCCTGGGCGTGGGCTACTTGACTGCGGGGCGGCGGGCAGCAGGCGCTCCGTCCGGGGGCACGTGTGTGCAGGCATGGTTGTCCGGCACGGGATGTCGCCAGTGCGTGGACGGGGCACTGCGGCTCCACTCACGCCTGCTTGTGAGACCTGTGAGTTTTGTAAAAAGATGTTAAGAATTAAACATGGCCTCAGGTGCTGTGCATTGGAAAAGCAATCTCAGTGGGAGTGGGGGGAGTTTTATGAAAGAAAATGTGTTCACGTGTGTATTTTGGAGTTTGAGTGACTGCATTTTTCTCTGGGGACATTATTTTGGCACTATTTGTTGAGGGCTTAATTTTCTAGTGTTAATGAAATGCACATATTCTCCTCATCCTCACCCTTAAACACCTGTTCACTTAGGACGTGCACAAGTAATTAGGGTCTGTTTCTGGACTTGTCTGTAAGATTCCTTAGCGCACAGGTTTACTATGACCATATTAATAATCATCAAACTGTTTAAGGCTTTGTTGGGAAGAAGCAAAGAAATGATCCCCGGGGAAAGAGGGATGATTTTGATTGTGTTCTAGGTTCTCTGTGATGCCAAATTTTAAAGCCAGTTTGGTTTCCTCAGATGATGGACTCCCTTCTCTTACCTTAAACCTGGCTTTGACCCAAACCACATCAGTTTTTGCAAGTCAGTTGAGAATATCAAAGTGACTGGTGTTGAAAGAACCAATATGTTAGAAGCTGCTTAAAGCCAAGTAGAACATCTACTCGAATTAAAGAGATATTGTATTCGGAGGTGATTTTTAAGACATCAGATTTGAGCAAAAACCTGTTGAATTAATGCTTGCATAGCATATGTATCACTGATAAATACTTGTGACAGATAGTCCCCCAAAAGCAAGAAAATTACCATTTACCAGTGAAGTAATGTATCCTGTGGGTACATTTGCAAAGATAACGCCAATAAAAATATATCCCAAGTTCTTGAAGTAGTAACACAAATACAGCATCATATTATAATTTTTAAAATAACAAGATTTGGAAGCAAGTTAAAGACTCGGCGAATATTTGTTGTGTCTGAATCTGTTCTTGCTCTGACTTTTCACAGTTGACTTTTGAATTGCACAGTCTCTCCGTGTCTGCGACTGAAAGACGACTGGTCTGCCAGGCTGTGGCTGACCACCCTCAGCAGTTCTCAGTAATACAAGTTGCAATACCCTCTCGTTGGCTGCCCTGTCATTCTCGCCTGCGTTCTGTTGTGGCTCCACTGAATCCAGAGCCGAGGGTCGCCTTTCCCCCAAACGCAGCCGTGCGCAGCCACACGTCTTGCGACTGGCTGGCCAGAGTGAGGTCCCAAGACGTGCTGCTGCGACTCACCCCCGTCCCACCGCGGTCCTTCCGCTGTGGTGACGATGGCCTCTGGCTGCAGGGGCTGAAGCTCACCCGGGTATGGGCTGCCTTTGCGCTTCAGTGCCCCGTGGAAGAGAGGTGCAGATGCGCCCAAGCGACTGGCCCGGCCTTGTGCTCCATGTGGTAGACCCACAGGAATCCAATCCCCAAAAGTCTCCCGCTCCCGCCGCACCTGGCGGCTGACAGCATTTACTTGGCTGCTTCCTTAAAAACCACATGCATTTTGTAAGCAGTTCCTCTTACCCTCGCTTCACTTTTCCCCAAATTGAATTCTCATTTCAGAATGACGTTTTGTGTCTCACTGAGGCGGAGTGAGGGTAAAGAACGGTGTAGCAAACGAAGACTTTGTGTTTAATGTAGTTGTTCCCACTTGTCGTTTCCCCCCAGATCTGGGTCTCCACACTGGGCCTGTGGCCACATCCTTCTGAGGCCGTTGACCCAACCGCACCCACCGGCGGGGGCGGCGCCGGTCAAGACATTTTTTTAGGATGAGAATTGGACACAGGCCTAGGTTGAATATTGCATATTAATATAAAAAATGAATAAACTATTTGAAAAGTACTTTAAAAATAATTTCAAATCAATTACTTGAACATTTCTCAGAATTTTTCTGAGAAATTTTTGTCCTTGTTGTCTTGTAATTTCTCATTTTTCTATTTGTTTTATTTATTTTTAATCCCCTTATTACAATGTAAACTTATTTTCTTCATTCATATTAATTTTGCCCTGTAGTTCATACCAGAATTTTAAAAATCATTGCATGCTACTGTGTGTAAGAAAAATAGCAAATGTGTAATTAAAAATATTCCCTGTGCTAAAGGAGCAGTTTGGGAAGAAGGTCGGAAACACTCATTTTGAAGATGCAGAAGCTATTTCCTCACCACACAGACATCTGAAGTGCTTCTGCTATTTTAGCAAATACGTGACTTAAAAAAATGAAATGCTTTGTTTCACCTCAACACGAGACGCTGCTGCCCGTGCTGGTGAGGACGCCTCCTCGCGCCCGCGTGGGTCACCCGCGGCCTGCCGTTCAGCAGTGCGCGCCAACCGCGGGGGCGGGCCGGTGGCGGCTGCAGCCACGCGCCTGCTGCGAAGACGCGGCTTGTGTGTTCCCTGCGCCCCTCTTTCACTAGGACTTATGGAGAAGCTTGCACTCCCGGCAGGGTGAGTTTGAAAAGGAAGGGGATGGAGACCTGCCAGGCTTGTTGGCTAGAGTCACGGACAAGAGCAAGGCCTGTCTGAACTGCCACTCAGTTTTTATTCTGCGAGTTTGCTGGGTTGGTGATTAGAGTGGCTTTCGCCCAATTATGCTGTGATTATTCTGCTGCACTGTAATTGACTGGGGAGATATGCTAATACCTGTCATTTGGGATGATAAAAGATGAGCGGGGGACGCGATGCATTATTTAGCCGGCTGTGTGAAAGATGAGGGATGCGCAGAGTGCTTTAATTGCTGAGAAGAGAGGTTAAGCTGAACAAGCGGATGAATTAGAAATGAGTTTTTTTATGGCTTGTGGAAAAGTGAAATAAAGGAAAATGTGCTTTAAACTAAAGCAGCAGATAGAAATGAGCACGATGAAGCTACCCAGGCAGCCTGGTTTATCAACTTAAATATTAACCAAAGATGCAGTTTAAAGTTCAGGAAATGATCATCCAAAGGCGAATATACAAAGAGATTCTCAAGTAAGCAGAAAACAGTGATTTTACGTGAGATCTGTGACTTCTGAAATTCATACTGTATTTTAGGTTACAGTGAAATGTGGTTCGCAGCAGTCCTGCATTTCATGCTTTGTGTCTTTTGAATGTTAGCTTAGAGGTTTCCAAATGCCTCGCGCCTTTTTATCTTCAGTAAATGCGAGCAGGGGAAGGCTGGAGAAAATGAGTATTCATAGCGCTGGGAGAACGTGGTATACAATCGGGAACAGTGCAGACTGTTCTTTCAGGTGATAGTGACATAGGCTTCCTAGGCCAGCACTTGGGTGTTGATAATTTTATGGAAGAAGTTAAGGAAAGGGTGTTATTTTCCCTTTAATGTTATTTTCCTTTGTCACACCCACATCTAATTATGTATCTGTATTTCACAAAAATATGTTAAAATGCTCTTGTAGTCTGCAGGACTGCGCATGCGATTTAGTGCTGCTGTTTGCTTTTAGTTTTGTGCGTTTTACAGGTGTTTCCTTTGACAGCAGTGAATAGCGGTTTGCAGACACGGACTGTTAGGGTCTGCAGGCGGAGGCCTTGCGCACACAGTGGGCTAACGGGCACACTGTGCTTGACCAGATAATGATGCAGGAGGTGCAGCTGAAGCTGTCGGAATACAGGTTGAATAGCAGAAGTGGTATTTTTTCTGCAGTGAAGAAAAAGACTCACATGGTGTTGAATTAGCCCCAGACAGGCCAGCTTCTCAGAGCCCGTGTGGCTGCCTAGTGTAGACAGATGTGTCAGGGGATGGCTTTCCCCAGGTTACTCACCAGCGGCGGGTCTGTCCGGAACAGAGCATGCCTGTCGCAGTGGACAGGTGCTGCCGTCTGCCACTCAGATAAGTTTGGTTGGAGCTGATGGCTTTCCCACGAGGTCATTGGCACCTCTTTTGCAGATTCCTCTCTGAAGCACAGTTGCCTTAGCATGAGTCAGTCTTAGAATTCCAAAGTAGACCTTTGTCGCCACCAAACTCTCAGATGCAGTGCGAGGGGCTGCTTATACAGTGTCCTGTAAGGCAGATCGGCTGTCATAAAGGAGAAGGTACAGTCACCTTTCAAGGAAAATTCAATGGCTAAACATAGCAACTTATAAACCACACTTGAGAGCAGTGTCTAGGGATCGCCTGCCGACACAGAAGATGTAGGTGCACGCGCTGCCCGGCCCCTCTGTGATCAAAGATGGAGCTGCGCTCCAGGGCCCGGGGTCTGGACTTTTTGGGGGCTGGGAGGTCACTAGTATAAAAGAGCACGGTACAGACCTATTTAATTTTGACTGTTTTTAAAATGCTTTTTTTTTCCCTAGTAGCCAGATGATTCCATCTTTGTCATAGAATCTTGGTTATTATTATCACTGGACTGTAAAAATGATTCTTTATTTGAAATCCTTAATTTGGAAGGTTTTGTTTTAATATGGTCAGAAAAATATAATGTTGTATCTCTTTGTTGCTAACTGGATGCAGTGTCTCACCATCGAAGTGATTTCTGATAAGACGGAGTTCTTCGTTTATGCAGTTAGAGGACCGGATCTGTATGATGTCACTATTCTTTACCTTAGATTCAATTCTTCCCCTCTGAAATGTGCTTAAAAGGGAGATTCATAGCACGAGTGTATAAAACTTTCTTAAATTTCCTTAGCATCTTTTAATGTCCTCATTGCTCAACTGAAGGGGTTTTTCAACAGTGATGCCTGTAGTGTTTATTTCATAATGTGGTTTTGTTACTTTACAGTAAAATTTAAAATGCAACCTTAAAATTACTGCCATGGGGAGGGGAGAGTTCCGTCACACGTTTTCTTCCTGTTGTGCAGGCGGGAGGTGCGGCCGGCGCGGGAGGGGACAGCTACCGCTGGGCCCTGCTTCTCTTGCTCCTGCTCCAGGCTCATCATCTCCTGGTGAGCAGTTGTGCAGCGTCCCTGTCGCTGCGCCAGGGAGAGCCCGTGCCAGCCGGCTTACTCAAGGCGCCCAGGCAGGGCTGGGTGGTCACGTGGGCTCCAGCAGAAAGTGTTTACAAACGATGTAAGTGCCGTACATTTTCCGTTTTCCTTTAATACGAGACAGGTTCACACATGTACCTCGCTGCTTCTCTGTCCTCTGCAGCTGTCTCTGCCTCCCTTGCTCTTCAGTAATGTGTCAGCTGTCCTGTCCACTCCTCTGTCGCAGGGCAGGTTGTTTCCCCCAGCACTCCTCTCCGCACTCTCGGGCATCACTGGGCTCCACTGTCGTTAGGGTCATACCCGCGGACCAGGTGGCCCAAGCACGTGCAGAGGAAGCAGCTAACACTGGGAGGCATGCCCTCCACTGGCACCCGCAGGGGAGGAGGGCTTTCCAGAAGGCGGTCTCCTCCAGCACGTACCTGAGGGGATAGGGGCCCTTCGCAAGTCCAGGGACTGAATTCACCTGTGGGCTCCACACGGGCCTGCATGGGGGACAGGGCCGCTACGGACCTGCCTTTGCTTTCTTCTTTACAGCTGTCAAGGGAATGGCGCCAGTCGCTTCTCCTTTATTTAGTCCAGGCCTCCAGCACTGTGTTTGGAGAAAAGATGCCATCGGTCAGTTTACTTAGGAGCGTCATCATTGTTTTTCTGTCGTATGTCATGGTTTTGATTTTCTTCTTGCCAGTAAGGTACTGGTTTTGTCTGTCTCTGTCATGTAAGCGCCATGGAGCCCTTGCACGAATGCCCTTGGGCATAGCTGCTTAAACTTCCTGCTTGAAAAGAAAATACTTGCCTTGAATTGAAAGCCTTTTATGCTCAGTGTAAACTCTCTTCACCAGCTTTGGTCCTCTTTAAATTTAATTATTATCATCTTGATAAAGACAGGAAACAGGACAATTCAGAGTCTTACCGTACCTCTGGTTAGATTTGAAAAGAAAGGAAACTTACACTGTTCATTTTCTCTGCGAAGGAGCAGATTACCAGTCTGGGCAGCTTGCAATGCTCCCATTCCCTGTCCTCCAGCGTCCCGGCTGTGCAGTACAGTCGCGGCCTCCGCTTGGGGTCTCTCTGTTCAGGGTCCCTCTACTCAGACTCTGTGCTCAGGGCCCCTGCTTGGGCCCCGCCGCTCAGGTCCCGCAGTCAGGTGAGCCTGGTCTCTTCTGAGATTCAGCATGTCCTTCAGACTCACTGGCTTTGCCGCAGAACGCTCCTCCACGTGGCTCTGGTTCTGAGGCCCCCACTTTCTTGCTGGACATCAGCCTTGAGCCATCCCCGGCCATGCGGCCCTCTTCACAGCGGTGGGACTGGCTTCCGCTCTCTCCACCTCTTTTAGGGGGTCACCCAATTAGGTCAGCCCCACCAAAGAAAAGTGAATTGTTTATGGACCTTAACTGTACCTGCAAAATCCCTTCTGCCCCATCCGGAAACGGGTCTTAGGCGTGTCATTTGTCACATGGCAGTCGTACTCCAGGGGAGGGGATCATGCTGAGTGTGCACACCAGGATGGGGCGCAGGAGAACTCCTGCCTCCAAGGTCACTGACTCACGCTTCCCTCACATCTTAAGGATGGAAAGGTTTTTTTCTACATGTTCTCAGTGCCCTTGGCTTGAACTTTTTTAAATATGGTTCTAGGAAAATGAAAGTGGAATGTAAGAGAACATTTTGACTGGCAGCACTAAAGGTAATGGCAGCGCCTTACCAGAGCTGTCCGTCATGACAGCCTCGTCAGCTCTGTCTTAGCCCCTGAGGCCCTGCTCCGCAGCGGGAGCTTCTCTGGCGTCCCCCAGAATTCTCTGCCACGCCTCCCCCTCCTGAAGCCGGGGCATCCCAGCGCTTCCTCCAGTGTGTGTCTGTCACCAGGGATCACAGGCCAGAGGTAGAAGGTGAAGTCACTGGTAATTCTGGTTAATTTTAAAGACTTAAAATGCTAAGAAAACTTTTCATCAGTGTTTAAAAAAATATTTTGGCATTTAATTTTGACAAATCATTTTTAGAGCATAAAAGGAAAACCATGGCTTATGAAATTCAGTTTTAAAAACATCTTGGAAAATATCAGTGTTCTAAAAATTCTCTGAATGAGTCCTACATCTGTAAGACCCCCAACTGTCTTACCTTTTTAAAAACTCAGTCTTAACCCCTTAAAATTATGTATTTACGTCATTATATTTTGAAGTTGTCTTTTCAGCACCTGATTCCTTTCAGAACTGCTTTCGAGAAGAACATTACCTTGCAGGTCATGGCCTGTGCTGAGCGGGTCTGCATCCTCTCGGGAGAGGGTCTCTGAGTCTGGACTTTAAATGGGCAGGCGGGAAGCAAAGCGAATGATTTAAGGGCCCAGGTTTCGCAAATGTGACAAGCAGTTTAATTTTAATAAATAATAAATGTTTACTGCACTGGGTTCTGGAATCAAATACAAGTTTAGAAGAATTGTTTCTAGCGCAATGAGGCCAGCAGTCGAGGCCTAACTAGAATGGGCGGTTTTCCAGTGTTTCAGACTAGTGTCCCCTGTCGGCGTGAAGGTTAGCTTTGGTTTTCTCAGAGCCTTTTGAGCTCTGGTGGAGCGTTCTGTGAATTTAGCCTTTTTGAGACCTGTGTGACTCCAGGGTGGATGTTTCAGCACTTACGGAGAACACTGCTGTGGGGTGACGAGGCCAGTGCCTGCCTACGTGGACGCTGAGTAACTCAGCTCTTCTTTGTGGTAGTGGCTGCCTTTCCTGCTTCCCCTGAGTCCCGTGTCCGGCCCTGCGTCCACCTCCTTGATGGCCCGAGCTGACTAGGAGCAGGTCTCTTGATCAGTGAGAAGGCTGTCGCACCCTGTGCTCCGGGACCATGGCCCGCAGGGTGAGCACAGCCCTCGCTGGGTGTGCAGTGCAGTTGGAGACACCCGGGCCTGGCGGGGCACAGGACACGTGCTTCTGGCTACTCTGAGCCAGCGGCCTCTGTCAGGGAAGGAGCGCTGTGCTCTGGGCTGATACGGATCTGAAGGGCATTTGACTTGTGCCTCCGGCGAGGGGCCTCACAGGCAGGCAACGATAAACAGACAGCCAGGCTGGGGCTGATGATGTGGAGGAGAGAAGTTGGGGGCCCTGAACACCTAGCGTGATGTTTTTTAATGGTGAAATAGGATGTGATGTTCCCGGAGGCACTTTTTGTTTAAAAAAAATCAAGGAAGAGTCATTTGTCAACAGTATGTCTTGGATTAAGGAAGGCTGGATTTGGAGAGGATATATTGATTAGTTGTAGCCTTTTAGAGTCAAATGAGAAAGTGTCAAATGCATGGAAAATAGTAAACTACTCTATAGATGAAAGTTTTACATTATAATTTATAGCAGCCTGTTAGAGTAGATTTACGTAGTGCCAGAAATAAACCAGTGAAATGACGCCATTAACTAGAAAAATGGTTTAGGTGAAATAACCAGCCGTTGCTTTTTAAAGAGGTAGTTTAATAGTTACACATTTGCTTTTGCTTTTCTGCCTGAAACTTCATAGAGAACTTGTTTGTCGATATTCAATAACTTGGTGTAACACAGGAGATTTGTTGAAGAGAGTCTGATTAATTTCATGGAAATTGGTCCATTGTAGGTGAAAGAAAGGTTTATTTTCTTGTATTTCACAAAAAGCGTTCTGAGATTAGTGAGTCTGACAGTTTTAAGACTTGTTCACTCCCTGCTTCTCACTGCCTCGCGCACCCGGGCTCCCTGGGAAGATGGGACATGGAAGGATTATTAACAAGGCATGCGTGGCACCTCGTTTCTCCTGCATCCAGCTCCCCGGCTCACTGCCGGGTGGCCCTGGGGCCCAGCGTCCCCCTCCCTGTCCCCATCATCGTCCGTCCATCCATCTGTCCGTCCCCCTACCCCCGCCTGGAAGACATGGGGAGAGAAGGAGCAGCCCTGGAGGATCGCTGGGCCTGCTGTTGCCCAGGCCTCCTGGGTGCTCTGTGGAGAGCGTGGCGCGGGGACGGGTGTGTTTCTGTGTGTGGCTTCCCCACCCCTCTGCAGCCACTTCGCCTTGCGTCTGCCCTTCCCGTGCAGCAGGCCTGTGGGTAGCACGTCAGGAGGATGCACATTGTCCCTGGCAGGGATCCTGAATGTCTAATTGCTGCTTCCTGGCTTAATCGCAATTACCTGGACGCCCAGGCAGGGCGAACTTTTGGAAAAGAATGTAGTTAGTGGAGCAGAAACTTTGCTGCTGAGTCCTTGTGTAGATGCAGCGAGCAGGACGTGGCTGGCCGCTCCGTGAAGCCGCCATCGGCCGGTAGCAGCCCTGGAAGTCACTCCTGTGCCCGCGCTTCTCGGTCTGGGGCTCAGGAACAAATGCGCTACAGCCGGGAGGCTCGGCTTCTGCTGTAACATAGTTGAATAGCAGCATATGGTAGCAAGTGTATTTCTTTTTAAGATTGGGTGAACTTCTTGAGTAGAACGAATTTTTATCAAAGCTCTTTCTTCATGATCACATGCATTACATACTTGGATTAATAAATGTTAAAATCCCAAGGCCTGTGGTTACTGGCAGAAAAAAAAATTATTTTCTCATGTTCAGTTTCATTGGTCATTTTTCATTAAAAACAAATGCAGGTTTAAACTTAAACTTTTAAGGCATTTTAATGTCTTTGAGGCAAAATCGGAGATGTCTTTTGTTCCTCATTTTCTGCCACATTCAGGAGTCCCCCTGCTGCTGGGCGGAGTCCCAGTCCTCAAGGGCACGAAGACTGGGCTTATTTTACACGTCCTGTGCTCCATCCCCACTCTTCTCATCTTCGCTGAGCTCCGTCCTTCTTTCCATCCAACAAACCCTTTGTCCACTCCAAGGTCACTTCTGCCCATCTGCGGTTAGTCAGCTCACAAATGGCCATTTCCAGCTTCTTCCTTATGGAGTCGCTCGTCTGCTTCATTTTCAGCCTTCCTGGAACAACGGTAGCGTGGAGCCCCACGCCAGGCGTCTCCGGCCAGAGAGGCCCCCTCTTCCTCCTGCCACTCTGCTGGGACACCCCCAGCGGGTCTTGTCGGACTCACCTTTACCTGGTCTGATTCCCACTCATTCTGTGGCCGTGAGAACATCTCCTATCTGCATCTCTTTTTCTACACACATTTTAATTTTCACAGCAGTTAATCAAGAGCACAGATTTTGTAGTCTGGTTGTGTCTGAATTTGCATGGTTGGCGGTTTTGACAATGCAAATACGTAATAGTAACACTTAAAATGGGGCTAATAGCAGCAAATACCTCGAAGCTTATTGCTGGCGGCAGCACCCGGTGCACGCGTAGGAGTATGTGCCGCGCTCGTGCGACCCGTCGAGAACAGCACGAGTGCCGGGAAAGTCACCCGGCTGACCGCGCAGCCACCCGAGTGCCAGCATCCTGACTCCCGGTTCCGATGACTTTCCTGTCGCTTCGAGGCGGGGCATGGAGATGACCCAATCACATTTGAACTTCAAAGAAATGGCGCCTAAGATTTCACTTTAAGTAAGTAGTGACATTACAGCGCTAGGCTTCATACAGAGAGAGCAGGCGGTTGGCTGTTTTTCTGAATGCACGTTTCGCTGGATTCCTGTCTTTTCTCTGTGATCTTCATACAGCGCGTCTGCTCTGTGCTGGTCCTTAAATGACCGTCCAGAAATTTGGAAGATGGAGGTGGCTGTGACTGAATCCTTTGTGCGCCTTTCACAGCAGGGAAAATCAGTTCAAGACAGTTGCGTTGAAGTGTCTGGCGGTAGAGCCTCCCAAACCGCCCATCGTGTAGGGGAGGGGAGGCATCTTCACAACACAGCTCATAGAGACTTAATTTGCTGCAGGGCTGAGACGCCCGGTGGGCTGCCACTGGTGGGGTTGCCCAGATGCCGGTGCCACAGTCTCCTCCAGCCGAGTCCCCTGTCCCAAGCACGTGGCTGCTTCATCGGCTCCTGTTGCTGCAGCCCGTCCTTCGGCGTCTGCGCTTCCACACATGGCTGTCAGCGCCTCCAGACGCGAGTGGGGTTGTGAGGCCTCCTGCCTGTCACCGTGGGAGACGTGGAGGCACAGGGGAGCTGGGAATGTGCTCTGATGGGGACGCTCTCCTCCCGTCCCGTGGTGACTTTTGCTTTGTTATGTAGAGCATCCATTAATACGAAACTTGTAGAGAAGTAAGCTCCATTTCAGAGTGGGGATGTTGGTCCAACTGGGCCTTGAAGGCTGGAGAATGTTCCCTGAGCCATCTTCTTTTTGTCCATTTTCAACCTTAACACATTAGACGCTCAGCAGGGCTTTTACTGGTGCGGGCGATGAGCCCTCCGTCTCTCCATGCCAGCGTGAAACACCGTGGCGGTGGGGAGAGGGGTGACTGACTTTTACTGAGCAGCAAGTCGATACGAGACCCTTGGCAAAGCCCCGTGCGTGTGCATTTCTCTCAGCCCAGATCTCACAGCGCAGGTGGTGCGGTCCAGGTGTGCGCGGGAAACGGCTCCAGAGGCCAGGTAGCTGATACTAGAGGAGACGCACGTCTAACAAAAGCCAGTGCTTTCTCCACGCCACGTCCTGCTTCTCCCAGGTCCATGCTCTTCTCTGTTAGAGGCTGTTTTTGGTGGTTGTGCCTTTGGTAGTTTCCTGCTCAGCAAGCCTGATTCTTTATTTGTTTAATTCTCTGTGACTGAGAATTGACTCCATGAAGGACAGTGTATCAACTTACCAAACTTGTGTGAGTTAAGAGAATGCCATGGGTATAAAGCAGAGATCTTCTAAAATGTACTTCTAGTAAGTCAGACTTCCCCGCTTATATCTGACGTCTGTGGTGCCATCTGCTCCTTACTGAACTCCGCACAGCCGGGTCTGACTAGGTGAAGTATAGCTGATGAGTCGTCACCGGGTGACTGATTTGGCGCGGGGTCCAGTGCTCTGCTCTGCAGGCTCGGAAAGTCGCTTAGCAGGTGCTGATGATGTCTCTCTGAGAACGACTGACCACCAGGCAGTCGGGGCACTCGTCTTCCCGGTGGCAGGCCCACGCAGGGCGCGGTCACTTTGTGTGTGCTGGTATTTGAATGTGGGACGGTTTAATCATTGGCTTCCCGGTGTCCCAGTAGGAGAGTCTTCAGACACCTCCATTCCCACAGTAGCCGTTGCTTGTGGGTGCAGTGACCACTGCCAGCTTTGCTGTAGAACCCCTGGGGCTCTTCCTCTCCGTTTCTGATGCTGATCAGCCTCTCCTTTGATAAAGCTGGTTTTGAGGTCCACGAGGTCACTGGTCTGGCTACCGGAAAGTACCAAGCCCAGCAGTGACCTCCGAGCGTGCTCTCGGAGAGAACAGATGCCTGCTTAGGATCGACTGTTTCTGTTTTTCTAAAGATTGAGAATCTCAAGTATTTCTCCAGAAAACTTGGTTCGCTATGCCCATGTGTAATGCTGATGAGCAAAGTAAAACACTAGAAACTAGAATCTAGTTTTCTGATGATGTGAAAACGTTATTAAAATTCTTCAGAAGTTATTGTTGCTCCAAGTGAAGACTGGTTTGTTTTTGTCTTCACCCCAGTCTTTGTCATTCGTAGGAACCCGTAGCCCTGTTCAGAGCTAGGCAAGCGGACGGGTGACCACAGAAGTCTCCCCTGCGTCCTTGGACACCACTAGCCAGGAATGTGTCATGCCTGCTGCCCCACCCTTACCAGACTAGTGGGTGCAGCCTGCTTTCAGGGAGGAGCTGGCGTCAAGCCCTCCTCGTGCTGCCCCTGCCTCCTGCGTGTGAGCCGACCTGCTACCTCCCCTCTCACTTCTCCTTTCTCTTCTCCCAGCTCATCCAGCGCTCTCCTCCCCTCTTCTCTCCTAAAAAATTCTTTGATGCCTTTTCCCTTTTCTTCATTTTCTATACAAATAAATACTAGATGGGATTACATATCTGTGCCCCTTGACTCAGAACTGAATTCTGAGTCCTAAAAAACCACTCCAAGTCCAAATACAGCTTTGGCCCCAAGTTCAACCTATATTCTACTCAGGTAGTTCATTTAGACTAACAAAATAATTCATTGCAAGTGGTTCTTTTTAGGTACGTGAAAGGAATACAGTACTGTTTAAACAAAAAGGAACTAGGACCATTTTGCCGTGTTTGGAAACGTGAGCTCTCTGAATCCCCACCTAACCCGCTTGAGCATGCTGGTCAAAGTCGGGGGAGTGGACGTGAAAATGCGTTCCAGTGAATGAAGCTTAACAGGTCCCGAGAGACAAATAGAAAACTCAGATGCAGCGCCCTCCGGGTGATGCGTAGAGCTGCCGTTTTAAAACCAGAATTTCTTTGGCCTTGGGTATCACTTGGCTCTGCACCTTCGTCAAAACACAAATCCTGTGTGTGTGCACCTGTGAATTTGTTTCGGGGAATGGTGGTGATACCGTTGTTTCTGCTTCCTTTAATTTAAGTTCAGGAGTCATCTCTAATTGATGAAATGGGCCTTGATGGTACCGTTATGTTCAAATACATCCCAACTGCTGTGCTGACTGCTGACATAGGGGCATGTTGACCGTGGACCCCGAAATGTCGATGAACCCTGCAGGGGCGTCTTTAGAGAGCTGGAACAGCCGTGGTATGGGGTCAGGTAAGACCATTAGCTGCCCATAGGAGCCCTGTTCACATTGGACTCCTCTTTGTCGAGAGTGGATCCTAGATCCTAGAGATACCGAAGACTTGTCGACTCACCTTAGGGCGACCTTCCTGCGTGAGCTGGGGCTCTGGACCCCGACGGGCAGTGGTGCGTCCTTCTCTTTGCTTTCCCTCCGGTGCTGTGAGGAAGGTCTACACTGTCGTTATCTGGAGGTCGGTGTGCCGCTGTGGACCTGTAACAGGCAGTACACACACGAACACATGCGCGATCCCGTCTGTCCCCTCAAAGCCCCCTGCAGCACCCTGACAGTGTCTGGCACTCCTGCACCACCAGTGCAGCCACCCGCTTCCCCAGCGCAATGACGCGCTCAGAGCCGAAGGGCACCGTAGGAAGCTGATCTTGATGTTTCTAATTGCAGAAACTTATTTTATACATTAAAGTAAACTACGTGCAGTTTCCCCATATGTGCCGGTTCCCCGTTCCTCAGTGATATGTCCACCCTGCCCTTTACCACATCGCCTCCTGTTCTGCGCCACCATGTGCCCGTGCTCCTTCATAGAGGACAGGTGCAGCAGGGATGGAGGCGGGTAGGCAGGCAGGCCGGAACGGAGAGCAGGAAGAAGCACTTATTTTATTTAGTTATTCATCCTGGTTGTTACCCCAGAGCTGGACATGAGCCTCGTCTGTGGGATGCACAGGGACTGCCCTCTCAGACGAAGGCAGCAGGTCTAACCACTCCTCCACCAGGGCACACCACGAAGCCGTTCTTTATGAAGTCTCCATACAGGGAAGGATTCTGCTCTCGAGATGTGAATTTGTGCGAAGAAAATAAAGACCTTATTTCAGGAGTTTCATCAAGTGTTTACTCTTTCACACAGCTATTTTTTAAAAATTTAGAAACGGAGGGTCATGGGAGAGTGTTTGTTCTTTTGTTCTGAAAATTACTCGGGAAGCACCTTTAAGCGTCATGGATAGGAAGGGAATTTGTAGTCCATCCTTTTAAGTTTGTTTTTACTGTTCTTCCTCATATAATTACTATTTTCTGTGCACTCTACATAATCTGAGAATTTTAAATGATCTCCTGACAAATAATGCACATTAGTCTAAAAATATCTTTCATTAAATCTGAATGAGAGGAATCTTAATCTAATGACAGTTTTAGTCCCAACTCCATCCTGCTCGTCTGATGCTGTCACCACGGTCTCTTACCAGGTATCGGCACCCCTGTGGCCTGGTCCTGGCAATTCGCCCCTTTCTGTGCCAGTCGGACCTGGGAGTGCGTCGCATGGGGGAGATTTCCATTTCCCTCAAAGCAGAACTAAGACTTCTTTTTGCTCAGAGGGGAAAAAGATGCACTTGGATTGTTGCTGATTTTCAGTAGAACAACAGTGGACTTGGGAAACACAGGTAGAGTGGCATTCTCTGCGTGTGGCATTTTTTCTTGTCTTTTCCCCTGACTTCGACTTCTGGGAGTCGGAGTAGTCACGAGGAGGAGAGGGACATCGGGTGGAGTTGTGGACTGGGCGTGGGCTTTGAAGCCAGAGAGTGGGCTGGAGTGAGGCCAGCCACCTTCCCTCTTCCCTTAGGGCTAAGACGCAGCTGCCGGTTCTGCTGTCAGTGTCAAGTGACATGGTGGTTTGGATAAAAATACAGTGATAGTTCTACTTCTTGTGTGCTCACAACTTGCTAAACACTGTTCCAAGTGCTTTGTATTATCACTCTAAAGAAATTCGATAAAATGGGTCAATTTGTCAGTGAAGAAGCTGAATTCTTGGAGTCCAAGTGTAGTGTGGAAGGTGGAAGGGCGGGAACTAGAGGCCGCAGCGCCCCTCGCCCACCAGCGCTTCACTCGAGGGTCAGTCGTGGCCATTGCGGGTTCAGTGTCACCGTGATGCTGCGCCAGTGCTGCCCTCTTGAGGGCAGTAGTGGGGTTGACTCTGCAGGCCACCTCCTACTCCGCCCACTCCTGGGAGCCGGGTGTGGTTTGCTCCCTCAGAGGTGCCCTGGTTCCATGAGTTGGCATCTGCCCAGGGGTGGGAGGGGTCACCTTTTTGTACGCCCCTCAGGGGTGGCTTCCTGCCCAAATGTATATGTGGAGTCTTCCATACTAGTGTGCTCCACTTGACAGCGACAGGTTAGAAGCTCAGATACTGTTTATTGTTGCTGGATCTGCCCAGAGCTTTGTCTGCTTTGCTTGCTTTATAAGGTCAGTGTAGTCATTGACCTTTTCATCTACCCACCCACCCTCCCACCCATCCGTCCATCCAGGAACTGCACGCTTGCACAAATCATGCCGTGCTTCAGTGTGCCTGTCTTCTGTGTCTTCCTCTAGTTTCCTTTCTCTCTTCTCACCCCTTTTCTTCTTGCCTTTGTGCCCCACCACCTCGAACTGCATTGCACATGCCAGCTGCTCCACAGGTGCACTTAATCCCACTGCATCCAGTCGGACTGGATCCCACTGAACTTGAATTCAGGTTGTACTGTATCCCATATGCTGAAGACCGGAAACAATTATAGACACTTCAGATCTGAGAATTCTGTAAAAGGAGCTATTTGTCGTATCACGTGGCACTGACCCAGCATAGGTCGAGAGCTGTGCTGAATTACCCGGCGTTCCTCATGGACTGGTTTGCAAGACACTCTGTACGATTTGTTCCTCTTCTCTTTCACTGTGACTCAGTGGGTAGGCAGCAGGCGGCATGGAAAGCACAGTGTCCGTGATGATCTGCACCTCTAATATGCACTTGCTGGTGCTGTTTACATCCCGCTGACCGTCACCAGGAGGCCTGTGTGTGGGTGGACGGCTCCCAGCGCAGGTCGTGGTGTCAGAGGTGCAGCAGCTAGCTGTCCCCAGTGTGCCCCTCGGGGTCTCTGGTGTATGGGCCAGCGCATGGCAGTGGTGTGACTCACCACGAGGACAGAGAGCCAGAAGCTTTGTAAGCCCAAGGACCCGAAGAACTAGAGAAAACACTGTGGGACAGACCCAAGGCCAGAAATGAGAGAATCAAAGATTCTTTTTGAGCCCCCAAAGGGCCAGTGACTGTTCAGTGACATAGCCCCGGCTGCTGTTCCTCCCGTCACTGTGGGTGTCTTAGGCGTGAGAGCTTCTGGTACTGCCCGAGGGAGGCCTCGATCCATCCTCTGAGAATAACGGCTGGGACGCGTGCGCGTCTTGTGTCGGGGCGGCGGCAGCGGGGTGTTGCTCACCAGCGGCTGGGCAGCCATTGCAGCCGAGTCTGCCGGTGCCCGTGCGCAGCTTTGACGCAAACCGTGAGCAGCTCTGGACCTCAGTTTCACGTTCCAGAAACACAGGATGGGCGTCACGGTTGAGTACGGCCTGACTTTAGTGCTGGTGCTCTGGCAGTCCCAGTGCTCGGTGTGTTCTCTTCCAAGGGTGCACGTTCCTTTCCCCGCGTTTAATGCTCGCCTCCCAGCGCTCCCACTGGAACCTCGGGTGTGAGCCCGTGCACATCTGTTAAACAGCGCTGAGTGTCGCTTGGAGGCTCCTTTGGCGGGTCTGAGCCTGGGGGCTGTGGAAGCCTAAAGATAGCTCGCTTATTTTTATGTGCTGCTCATGTCCTAAGTGCGACAGGCTCCGCAACCCTGTTTTCACAACATATTGCTGCTGACAGAACTGCTCAGTAGTCGGGTCCCAGGACGCTGACAGCTCCTCACCCCGAATGTGGTGCCACGTCGAGCCTGGCACGTCTGGCACAGTGGGTTTCCTGCAGGGCTGCCCTCGTGCGCTTCCTCAGCTGCTCCAGAGAGGGCCCCAGAAGGCCCACTTGTCCCTCAGTAAAGAAGGGTCTCGGTTTCCTACCAAACTTGGGCATTTAGCTTAGGCCTCCCTTCTTTTCAGCATTTATACGTGTTCCTGTGCCAGTGATGTGGTGTGATCCAAGGGAAATCCTCTTTGAATGCTGAGAGCATAGAGTGATGGCCGGTATCTCACGCAAACATGCACAATTTTCTCCATAAAGAATTCAGCATCAGCTTGACACTAATAATCATGAGTGGTAGGTAATGAGAGGCTGCAAGCCAGTAAAAAGTCATTCTGGAACATACCTCTCTCCTGGAACATACCTCTCTCCCGGCACATCAGCGAACGGCTCAGCTCCTGCGCTGAGTGCGCGGAACGCTGCTCCAGCCCGCGCACCTCCAGAACAGCAGTTCCCCTCGGCGCGTTAATGGTTCTCAGAAAGGGGGTGCCGGCACACTTTGCGCAGTGTTGTGGACTTCCCATTAGAATTGAAAATGCACAGTTTAAACAAGAGAATCACCTGGGAAGCAACTGTTTATTGTCTTGATCTTGAATGACAAGTAGATTAGTTGGTGCCTTATTTCTTTTTGTGTACTTATTACATGTCAAACTCTGCTATTTCCCTATCCTGTATTTAA
Organism: Solenodon paradoxus; assembly: GCA_004363575.1. Taxonomy (NCBI): domain Eukaryota; kingdom Metazoa; phylum Chordata; class Mammalia; order Eulipotyphla; family Solenodontidae; genus Solenodon; species Solenodon paradoxus. The sequence goes on from RJWH01001262.1 coordinate 285,419, forward strand.
GAAAAAGACTAAAAGGAAATCTGGCAAAATGTTAGAATTTGGTTTTCTCTGAATAGTGGCAGTTGGATGGTTTTTATTATTTTGTGCCTATGTGTGTGTTGTTTTTAAGAATAATAAGCTATATTATTTTAGATTTTATTTTTAAGAAAAAATTATGAAATACATTCTGTTGCTGAGGAGATATATATTTTTGAGTTAGTAAATGAATTGAGTAGACTTTTCTCCTTGTATTTAACATCTATTGGGATGATTAAAAGTTTAATATTCTCTGTTTTTCTTAGACTACAAGGGCATAAAGCAGAGAGACTTGAGATTTGCATCTTACTTTTTAACTATTACAAAACTAAATCTTGTATAATGGCACTGAAGACTCAGAGATGTAGGTTTGCCTGTGCAAAAGGTAATGTACATCTCTAAAGACCTGGAATGCATTCCACTTTTTTAATTCCTAAAATCAACCTGCCTTTCTGTCACTATAGGCTTGTGTCTGCTTTCTCGATTCCTAGTTAACAACATTTAGTAAAACAAAGTTAACCCTCACTGTCACTCCCTGATTGCTGCTGTGATCACACAGCTGTGCTTTCCCCAGTTTGTACCACGTGTCAGCCTCCTCCACGCAGGAGCTGGGCTCCGTTTGCTGCCCGGCGGAGTCCACACCGCGAGGCGCGTTGGGTCCCAGCCTCCAGGCTCAGCATCGCAGGCTCCCGTGTGCCGTGCTCCTGTCTTACAGACTTGCTTGCTTGCTCACGCATTTTCGCTTTCAAGTATTTTCTTTGCTAGATTAAGGGCCATGTTCTTTATGAGCATCGAGTTGCAAGGAGGAACCCTTATCCTTAGATGAGCTGTGCGGAGCAGCCTGACAAGGCCCGCAGCGCTAAAGAGAACTGACCAGGCAGGCCTGTGGGCCTGCGGGCCTGCTTCCGACCTCCCCTCCGTGAGCGCTGCAAGACCTCCGCAGCGGCACGGGTCTGGGTCCACACTGCCAGGGCAGGGCCACCGGGAGCCGCTCCCGCCACATTGCTGTGCATCCCGGGTTCCCATTTCTCCTGTCTCCTCCTTCCTTCAGTCCAGAAGTCCCTTCCACCAGTCCTTGTACAGCCGTTCAGGAAAGGCAGCGTCTTGTCCTCAGCACCAGCACCCATTCCTTCCTTCTCACCGTGCCCTACCTGCTCAGCAGTGCTGAGGACAAGACGAGGAGGGCAGGGTCCAGAGAGGCCTTGGAGGGACCGGTGTGGTCAGCAAGGACAGGCTGAAGTCCCAGCACCTGCCAGCCGACGACACCCGGACACTCGGAGTGGGATGGCTGTCGAGGCTGAAATTTACCGTCCTCCGGTTGTTACTTCAACTATTGCCATCCTCTATTATTTAGTGCCCTAAGGCCCTGTTTATTGCTGCTTGTTGCTTTCTTCTGCAATTTCCAGATAAAACGGGAAATTTAAAATCATCAGTTCACAAGGAGACCACGTTAGAGCCTCGTGTTCTTTGGAAGTCACGGAAAGTGGATGCTGCACATGGCTGCATGCGAGGCCTGTGACAGGAGGCGCTTGTGTGGTGGCGTTGTCCCTGCGACTGCCTCACGAGTGCCTGCGATGGCCAGGGCTCCAGGTGGGCCCACAACCACAGACAGTGCTCATGCTGGATTCTGCGGAGGGTCCGGATGGCTGTTTCTTCTGCGTGTTATGGGGTCCGGGGCCCGGGGCCCGGGGCCCAGGGCCCATTTCTGTCGCATTGAGGGCCGCTGTGAGCTGGGCCGCTGCGAGCTGGGCGGCTACCCCAGAAGCCCTGCTGCTGAAGCGGACAGTCTGGTCTTGACATGGCTGTGCTTGCTGCAGTCTCACTGCCGCAGGGTCTCTCAGTGTCCCACTCGGGACGCGTGGGCCAACCTGCCTGTGGAGAGCACGAGGACGTTTTTATTAAATATCTTAGATAAAGTGTGAAGACTGTGCATGTGAACATGTTTCCTTTCTCCAGCCTGGCTTTGTCCTTTCATTCCATGTACGTTTGCGTCTGTTTAACATCTATTCTGGAAATACCAGTGCGGTTTCACGCCGCTGCTGTTCAGCTGTTTCCCATCTTTTGAATGGACTTTTTTAAGCTCAGCTGTTGTTGCCTTAGAGTGGGCGAAATGACAGCGCTGCTCTGTGCCCAGCTAGTGCTTGGCTGCGGCAGACACTGGTAGATGTGTGGGGCTCATCTCTTTTACAGCGAAGCTTCAGCGTGTAGTAGAGTGAGAGACACTCGGGTACAAAGGAGAGAGAGGTCCAGTCGCCCAAAATAACCTACCTCTGTTGACATTTTCTTGAGCGTTAACTGGGCATCAAAATGCATGTACATATGTATTTTATGCGTACACATAAATGTATTTTTCATGTGTTGTATGATTATATAAATTTGATCATGTTTGTGTTTGAATGTTACGTTTTTCACTCAACAATCTTTGCAATAACATTTCCATTATTTTAGTATGTATTTTGATAATCATAGATTTTTAAATAGCCCACTATTACATTGACATGTAGGTGGTTTCTAGTTGTTTGCCATTTTAGCATCCGGTTTTCTTATCATTTCCTGTTTTAAATTTATCTCTGTGTCAAAATATTAGCCATCATGATTTTGACTTTTGTTTAATGGATTTCTCATTAAGCTCATTTAATTCTCTCAAACTCTTTGAGACAGAGATGACTTTATAGGTGAGGAAAGTGAGCTTGGAGATGTTATTTCACTCTCTGCCTCAGACTGCTCAGAGGAGCTGGAGCTGACTTGAACCAGCCTTCCCGCTGGCATCTTTGGTGGGCAGGGTTTATAATTTAGGGACTTGTCAGAGGCGGTGCACCCTTTGATTCCGGTGGCTGCGGTGACTGGGGTGCAGGCCCTTCTCCACCGGGGCGGGGGCCGGGGGCTGGGGGTCCAACACTACAGGCTTTAACGTGCTCTAGTCTTGGAACAACAGAACTGTTTGCAAGGCCTTTATTGGTAAATACTTGTCACAGAATGGAAGGATGCTTTCATGCCACTTTATTTATTCATTCCATCCTATAAAGAGATATTTTTTTAGGTGTCGTTTGTAAATAAACTCTTTTATACTGTGTGTAAAATGTATTTTCTTTTATAAGCAGTGTTTTAAAAAAATCTGTCTGAAATAGGTATTTCTGTGTGTACGTACGTATGGCTTTATATTCCTGCAGCTCTTTTTCTGAGCACTTGCACTCTTAACGCTTCTGACCAGGCTTCTGTCAGTCCTCACCACAGCACATGTCACATCTGTGGACTTGTTGGGTGGCAAATCGTAGACTCAGTGAGGTCCAGCAACGTGTCCACGTCGGGGGTGCATGTCGGGGCCAGGACTCGATGGCAGACTGTCCTCCTCCAGAATTCCCACCCAGTGGCCGCGCGTCCCCGCGCCCACGCAGCGCACACGGATCCACGTCTCTGGTGCCAGGCAGTGTGCTGCCAGCCCCGCCCGTCGTTGGCCCTGTCCCCTCCTCGCACTGACTGACGTTGAGGGGTGGGGCCTGCGGTCTGGCCCAGAGTCCAGACTCCCTGTGGCTGCCTCCCCATCCCCAGACCACGATGGCTGGCGCGAGTGCGGCTGAGGAGCTGCCATGAGGTGTGCGGAAAGCCGTTTCTTGGTGAGGGGTGATGTCTAGAGATTGGGGGGCATCACAGCCTGTCCAGGGTTTTCAAGCGGATGACTAGAGGCCGGTTTTCGGTTGAGCCTGTGTTTTACTGGAATAAAGATGAGGTGGGCAACGTGACAGGTTTGCGAGTCAAGTTGCACAGGTCTCTCTGCTGTCAGGTCTCAAAGGCACATGGGTGTGAGTGCTCCCTTTGCTGTGCATCCTGTTTTCACTGTGTGTGACTCTGAGAGTCACCAGGCGGAGACTCGTCTGCTTGTGGGCCTGGTGCTGCTGTGCACAGGGCTGTCGCGACAGCAGTGACGTGCGCCCAGCGCGGGCCTTCTTGTATCGTCCCTGTCCGCGCATGTGGGTGCTTCTGTCTGAGCCGGCCTGGGGTGCCTCCTCTGGAGAAGTCGTTGTGAAGCGACGTGTCAGGAGGCAGTTTCGTGCTCTTAGGAAACATGACTATGTAAGATCGCCTGAGTGCTGGCGCTCGACGTATTAGTGACCACTGCCCGGACAGACACGAAAAATGGCTCATTGTGGAAACCTCTTATTGCAGCAAGTCTTAATCACAGGCGAAAACGATGAACACGCATGTTTTTACGTTTGACTTTGGGGGGAGTATTACATGTTGAATTTCATTTTAAAACATAAAAATAGTCTTCAGAAAACATTCCCTCTCCAGTCAGGCGATCATGTAAAAAAATTCTGGATTCTCTACCGTTTTCTAGAGAACTCAGACACCTTAAAATGGTCTCTGAAAATGCAAACATTTCTGCTTTCTGTTAGATTGAAACCATGAGACCATTTCTTACCATGTTCAATTAGACACATTTAAACTGTCCTCGAACCTTTAAGTGCTGAGAATCAACTAACTTATACCTTTGTTGCTGTCACGTCTACGAAGGGACAGTTCCGCTTGAGGACGAGTTTGGGATTCGGATCGAGGGCATGTAGTCTGATCCCGCTGTGTCACGGGTCGCCTGTTTAAGACGGGAGGGGTCGGAATCCTGCGTCTGTCTGTACTTAGCGTCAGAGCACAAGGTCAACTTTTATTTTAACTTTGGCAAGTAGTGCCCCTCAGCTTTGCATCCTTTTTTGTTTATTCTATGAACCTGTGGACAGCGAGCGGGATCCGAACCCCACTTTACAAATGGGTAAGAGATTGGGGTGTCTTGCCCTCGGCCGGTCAGCCGTGGCCCGAGCTTCAGCCCCTCCCGGCGGTGCAGTCTTTCCGTGGCACTGCTATGCCGTGGGATTCTGTCATCATTAGGGTGTTTGTCCTGCTCTGTTCGCCACTTTGCAGCACCGGAGTGTTAGTGTGTGTCACTGCAGGAAAGTTGCCGGAATCTGTACACAAGCCATGCAGGCCATCCTGTCCTCTGCTGGTGGCTGGCCGATGCTTCCCCGGCCGGCAGACGCCTCCTCTTTCCGTTGCCACCTCCGGAACTCCTCACCAGACCCCGTTCCAAGCTCTGGCTAACTGGGGTCCAGCGCCCCAGGACCAGGAAGACCAGCGGAAGAGGAGCTGTCCTTCCTCCTCATCTCTGCTCCACCCCACAGCCCCGCATCCCCCTGGACTCCTGCCCCGGCTGCCCTGGCTCTGCTCTACCCCGCACTCGCCCTCACGTAGGAACAGGGGCTCACACCGCCCAGGTTCTCCTGCGGCCCCTTGCCCTGGTGTTTCCCATCTGAGCGTCACCATGGCCATTGTCGCGGCCCCAGGATGTCCCCATTTCACTTACACGGTGAAACTCGGAGGGGCCAGCGCGGTGCCCAGGGTCTGTGAGGGACCAGCAAGGGCTGGCTGTGAGTCGTCTCGCTGCAGGGTTCACCCTGGCCAAGGCTCACGTTCACTGGAGGTCAGTGTGACAGCTCCCACAGCAGATGACAGGGCCCAGGGCCCCGAGGAGGGCCGCACAGCTCCAGTGGGACAGGGCTCTGGGAGATGTGGACGATGATGATGTGGGCGGCTCCTGCAGGGACAGGCGGCGCACACGTAGGGCGCGTGTAGAGACAGGTTCGGGGAGCCAGTCGCTGAGGCTCTGGTGCCAGGCTCCCTGCAGGGCTGTGGCGAAGGTGCTTAGGTCTGCGAGGCTATGCTCCCCACTCCTTTCTGTCCCTGGGCCCCCGCTCGCCCAGTCTGCCCCTCTCGCCATCTCTTCTGACCTTCACTGCTGCTCTCCTAGGCTTCTCAAATTTGCACGACCATGTCTGGCCCAGCCCTCTGCCGTCTCCCCTCCATCAGCTGCATGTTGCCGCGTGGTTGGCTTCCTCCCAACACCGCTGCCGAGAGTCAGATAGTCGTTTCAGTACTAGCTCCTTCCGTGTCATTTCTGCATGGAGCGCATTTTCCGAATGCATCTCGGTTTAGTTTACATTGTTCGGCAATCAGATCGTCTCCAAGTTGACGCAGACACTAGAGTACCTAGTCGATGTCCCTCTGCTTGCGCGCTCTCTGTGCCTGCAGGGTGGCATGAGAGGGACTTCATGGGAATGAGATGAATGCAGCTTCAGCTTTGTAAGATGTGTGCACACTGCTGTGCAAAAGTGGTTGTTTGTACTAATTTATGTTTTCACGAGTTGTGTCTGGAAACACGACAAGTTTTGATTTTTCTTTCTCCAGTGTTTCAGCATCGTGAAATCTCAGCTGGAAGTAGTACTATCATTTAGTATTGATGAGAGTATCATCTAACCATTGTACAGAAGAGCTTATGTACACACATCAAAAAGAGTGGAGACAGAACAGGTCTTCCTTAACAGAAACCTCTGAATTAGACAGAAGGTTGGAAAGAGAACCAGCATGAGAACAGCAGAGCCATGCTTGCTGCGGACAAGGCAGCAGCCAGAAGGTTACACATTGGCAAGAAGAAACAAGATGCTTCTTCGCTGGGGATCCCCTCTCCCCACCACCTTAGCTCATACAGTACTGACATTGTTTTAACAGAGGAAGGAGGGAGGAAGAAAGATCTTTACTTAGTTGTTCATTTTGTTTCTTCACCTGGCCCCAGGTCTCAGTCCTGGGTCCTCAGGCTTTGTGGCTGTGACAGCAGCGTTCTCAGCCACCTGAGCCACAAGGGCGTGTCAGTTTTAACATCGTGTGTCCACAAATTATTCGATAGTCTCCTCTAGGAGGCCGGAGCTTAGTTCCTCTCCACTGGGTGTGGGCTGGCCACAGGGACTGCCTTCTGGTGAAGAGGCTGCAGGGACACAGTAGCTGCCAGCTGAAAGCCTGGCAGACCCACCTGAGCCCGGTGAGCAATGCTGAGATCGGGATGTTGTGCTCTGTGATGGGCACTTCACTTCTCTGGCTTTCTTCCCCAAATCTATATCCCAGCTTAATCATGAGAAGCTTAACCATGAGAAAACACCAAAAAGAAATTGAAGGGTGTCTACAAAGTACAGGACAAATCACCTTCAAACATATCAAGGTTTTGAAGCATAAGGGAATATTTGAGAAGTTATCAGAGTGGAGGAGACTAAGGAGAATGGTGACAAAGTGCATATGGTGCCCGATGGGTCCGAATAAGGTGCTACTGGAGAACCGTGGCCTCAGTGACAGTGCTGGATACCGTGATAGTCTCATAGTCCTGCTCAGTGAGCCCCGGTCTGTAAGATGGGAGCTGGAAGGGAGGCTGGGCAGGTGGCATGCAGGAATGCTTAGTGTGTCTCTGCCACTTTTTAAAGTCTAGTCATTCTACGTAAAAAGTATTTCAAAATCCAGTGAAAGATGCAGCAAATCTGCCTGTTCGTAGAACTTCATGTGAGTGGGGAAACTGTCAAATGACTAAGCTTCAGTATTCTGCAAAGAGACCTCCCTTTATTCCATCTAGACTCAGTGTGGTTTGTGAGTTATGTATTTTTCTGGTTTGGGTTTTTTAATTGCTGATATATTTGCAACTCCTACAGGTCTTGCTAAAATATTTCATTGCTCTGTACTGAAGAAATAAATGTCTCCTGGGGGTTCATGTCTATTCATTTTTAAGTTTTATTTTCAAAAATTCTACGTGCTAAGCATTGTTCTTATAAGATAAACAGTAGTTTGTTTTTATTTTTTACCACGGGAGAACGCAAACGGTGGTGTTGATTGCTTTTCTCTTAGGGAGATTTATGTTGCGCTTTCAGAAATGAAAACCGGTATCAGTAAACAAACTCTAAATCTTGCACATTTGCAAATCTGGTTAGTTTGTCCATTCGTTTTCAAAGCTCACAAGTTAAAGTTTCATACCTGGCTTGAATACTTTACACCGCCAGGCCATGACCCACAGCCTCCCTGTGCACATTGCCCGGCTTCCTTAGACGACACCTTCGCCAGTGGTGTGGTGTGGAGCACACGGGGAGGGACTATGACGTGGTAAAGGCAAATGTTTTTGTCACCTCTGTGCTAGTTTACAGGGAAAGTTACGGCCTCCATCTCATTTTCACGATTTTCACAAAGAACTGAAAAGATTGGATGACTGGATACACATGAATTTAATGAAATACAGACAGCTATTTAACCTGAATTATTCGTAGGCACGTTCTGTTGTCCCTATTTTTTTAATTTTGCCTAATGCTAAGAATAAGTGGATTAAAATTTTTTATAAATTTATTCTTCAGTTTACCTATAATTTTAATTGTATTTAAACCATTATTTGTTCAAAATAAGCCCTTGAAAGCATGGTGTTTTTCCCTGAAAATGTTTAGCATGTCTTTGTTAGATACCCTCCGCGTTTTCTGTCTATTTTTTTAAGGAAAGGTTCAGCAGGAATGAAGGCAAGCAGGCAGGCAGGAAGACGAAGTGTTTTTCATTTTTATTTAGTTGTTCATCTTGGTCATTCCGCCCACCCCCACCAACTCGTGGTCCTGGGACACGAGCCCCGACCCCTGGGGTGTAAGTCAACCGCACCGACCAGAGCCTGCGGGCCCAGCTGCTCCTCCACCAGGGAGCACCACCCTACCTTCTATATTATTTTACTTTTTCAGGTAATATTGGACGTCTCGGCTCCCAATGTCCTAAAAATGTGAGCCCCACATTCAGTGGATGAGGCTGTCCCCAGCCTCTCTGCATGCCCCTCAGGTCCGGACTCCCCGTCCTGGTCAGCTCCTGCATTCCGCCCTACTCAGCACTCCCCCGCTCGCCGTCCATCACCATCACGGAGCTTCTCTTACTACCCTTTCCCTGGGTAGCTGTTTGCAGCTCTCGTTGAGACTCCATGAAAGAGGGACATTTTAACTTCCAGATCACATGCCTCAGGCCAGCTCAAGCATCACATGTCATCCACGTGTTAGAACTGCCCTTGACACCCCCGCTCCCCCACCCACGCTCCATCTGCAAACCCCTGGCCTCCCGCCCACGGTGCTGCGCGGTCAGCTGCCCCCCGCCCAGCCCGCGTTTGCACGTTATCGCACAGCTGTGCTTCCACCCGCAGTCTTGTTCGTGTCCGTAAGTGGTCTCTAGATGCCACTGCTCCCGAGCGCGGGGCTGGCGGCCGCTCGCGGGCGAGTCTTTTCGTGCTTCCAGCGCTGACGCGGGCCTTCAGCTGAGCTCAGGGAGGTTCCTGGCTGTTTTGGATGATAAAATCAGTTCTCAGACGTCTGAGTGGAAGGAGCAGAGGACTGGAGCTGCAAGATGTGATCGTCGTCGTGGAAGAGAACAGAGGATTTCTCAGGTTCTTAGAAGGTGCTAGAGCACTGGACGTCATCGTGGTTCCTAACGGCAGGGTCCTGGTCACCACTTCTTGTCTGTGGGGTGGCATTGAAATCACCCAGCAAGGGTGATGCTATTTCCCAGGTTCTTACCAAATTTTTGCTGTGTGCCAGTGTGCCTGTACTGTGCCACTTTGCCAGTGTCACCAGTTGTTGCTCTTGATTTTCCCCCCCGAGACTTAGAAATGTCTGCCTCATAAGCCAGCAAAACCAGAGAGGATGGCGATAGAGCTTGCAGCGCCCGCTTCTGAAGGGTCTGTTTGTCCTGGCAAGTGTGCATGCCCCCTGAAGACCGTCAAGAGTAGGAGAGAGACTCTTTCCAAATCCAGCGCCGTTCGGGCCCCGGAGCCTGTGCAGCGGAGAAGGGTACGTGGTGGGCGTTTTGTGCTCGCTTGCGGCTCAGCACTCTGAGTGGCCGTGGCGACGTGTCCCGTGCCAGGACGCTCGGTCTCTGAGGCAGCTTTTACTGAGGCGCTAGAGCCATTATAACAAGATCTGCTTGGGACACTGGTCCACTTTTGTAAAATACCAGTTTAGCGAATTATCTTAAAAGTGTCCCTTTCGAATGAGTTGCTCATAACGAAATCTTCACTTGAGAAAGAGAACCGATGCTTCTGGTAAAAATCATTTCCCCTTAAGTGGTGCTTGGACACCTTTCGTAAACGAATTTTGACTCATCGGTTTCCCTTTCTACCCCTGGCTTTTGGATGTGGTTTGTCATTTGTGGAGTTTGTGACTGCTTTGCAGTTAATAGCAGCCATTCAGCAGCCTTCTTTCCTGGCCGACCTCACATGTTGTACATACTGTATGCGCTGGTATATTGGCATATATAGTGAAGGAGAAATAGTTGTTATTCGGGCCTGTTTAGATAGAAAGTAAGATAGATATATGAAAAGAAGATGCTTTTAATACCTAAAAATTCATGCTTGCAAGAATTGTTTTTCATGGATTCTGCCTTTCATTTCGGCAGGAAGTCTGTGTTTTTAACCCATGTGCTTTCCAGGCAGATGAAAGCAGCAGGATGGTGGGGTGGGTGTCCTGAGCGCACGTTGACACACAGCTTTGTGCTGAGAGGACCCCTCGCATCATGGAAGCCAGTCACCCACCGTTAGGTGCTTCCTCTGTATAGGTCTGTCGGTCAGATGACTGGCCCAGTTCCAGGATCCACTCAAGGTGTGGTTGTACCACGTGGCCACAGTGGTAGTTCACAGGTATGGCTGGGAGGTAGAAGGTGATTTTACAGTGCGTTTTCAGAGAGCTAAGCATCTAATGAGGCTGGATACTTAGCATCCGGGGCATTAATTGGAAACAGGGTTGAGGACTCATTGCTTAATTTTAGTGGCGAAATCAGCCGTTCCTAGTAAAACATTTATAGTAAATATTTAGAATTATTTGCATATGCTGGCTTACTTTGTATAGTGTTTGCAGCTGTTTTACTGTAGCGCTTATAAATTTGGTGACATCCGCCAGTGACCAATAAATCTGCCTTCTCGTCAGCGCCACCCCAGGACAAGGAGCCACTGTCTTACGAAAGTTAGGAGCTGGTTGGAGAGACAAAAAGAAAAACTACATGCCAGAATTTCCTAATATTTGCCTAAGGAGGAAAGACACTATTTCTGCTTTTGAAGATGACTCAGAGGCTTTTTTTTTCCTAACGACCATTGAGCTGACATTTTAACCTGTGTTTCAAACCCCTGGGAAGTCACAGTGAGAAATCATTAACTGTATCCTATTAAAGTCCTGAAGCAGGAGACCTGGCCTAGTCTCATTGATTGAAATATCTTCTCCGCTTCTAATTCAGTATTTACCCTGGTGCTGTCTCGGGGCGCTCTGAGCCGGAGCTGCCCAGCTGTGCGCCGGGCTTCACAGCTACCAGAGGTGATCTCGTGCACCAGCTAAGTGTGCTGAGAACCCAAGCTTAGGGTATTTTGAAGTTGATTTGCTTTTCTAAAACCTACTTATTTAATTAAAGAAGGGAGTAAAGTTTTCTAACTGATTTCCAGATCTTTAAAACGCTAAGGCACTACCAGCACGGGCTGAATTTGTCTTTAGTTCTGCTACCTTCTTAGGACCATTGAATGTCTCAAAAGGAAGGCTGTGTGGGGAGGCTTCTGTTCAGAACACAGGCAGGTTGAACATATATGTTTAATGTTCTGAGTCCGTTTTGCATATGTGCAGATCTCTTTCACATGTGTCCGGTGCTGCTGCCTCGTGTCATGTTCCCATATAGGCTGCTCCTGTCGCTGTCCCCGCCCATCACTTCGGGCTCGTGTGCGCTCCCACGGTAATCCTAAGTGCTTCTCTCGTCAGGCTGGTAGGGTTGTTACTGCTCCCCGTGGCTTTTCTTTCTAAGTGCAGTGACATCTCTTGTTCTTGTCACTTGGGTAAGAATGAAAATTTTTCACAGACAGGGTGAAGGGATGATAGTTACAGAGGGAAAGTCTCTGAACTTTGATTTAAATGAAGTTTTCAAGTAACACACTCTTTTCAAGGCAATAATTTTCTGAAATAAATAATTAAATAACCATTGAGAGGAAGAGTTATATTATTTTTGGTGTGCTGGCAGTTATTCTGAATGATGTCAGATACTGAAACCCCGACTTGATGGCACGGTTTTACCAAATCAAACTGTGATGGCAAAATGCTGAATTTCCCGTGCATGAGCCTGGAAGTCCCGGCCATGGCCCACAGTCCATCAGTGAAGGGGAGGACAGGGGCAGTGTGGTGGGACAGGGGACTCCAGCCCCTGACAAGAGTCCTCCCTGTAATTACCTTACCTGCCAGCTTTCAAGCAAGATGAATGGAAGCACTGTAGCTTGAAGGTGCCTCTGCAAGGACGAGATGCCGGTGGCCCCGCTATGTAGACAGAGATCTGAGGGCTCTTACAGAAGAAGAATAGAGGTGGCGCCCTGCTGACTAAACTGCCTCCAGAGGAGGATTAGTTTCAGAGCTGCTTTGTTAACTAGGCTGAATGTTTAAACCACTGTCGAACTTCTTTTATTGGCATGTTGTACGATAGCGATACATACGGAGGCCCTGAGTGTCCACAGGCAGGTGTTTCTCTTTCTTTTACGTAGACGAGGGTCACGTGTGCGTTAGAGGCCAGAGGAGCTCTCACTGCTCTAGTGTGGCACCGAGTTCAGCCAGCACCCAAGTCCCGGTGGCGTGAGCACCAAGAAAACCACAGCTTTTGTATTTTTCTGCTCAATCAGCTAGTGAAGGATGACTGATTTCCCTGCCTTCGCCGCTCGAATGTCCACGTCGCTGTATCAGCCATAACGTGGAATTTTAAGGAAGGACAGGGAAAGAGTTGATAGGTCACGCAGAGACTTCTAACAATTTCAAAGTAACGATTTTTTGTGTGAAGAAAGATGTGCATTAAATGATTTAGCCTGAATGAACACACTTTAAGACATTGACTCTGCATTGACTTTTCCACGTTTCCTTCCACACGTCATCGTATAGCATGATAATGACTTCCTGTCCAGTGCCTACCAGTTTTCCTCCTGGGGGCGTGAAAGCACATTGGCTCCCAACATTCCTCCCCATAGACCCTTTGTTCCTAGGTGGCTTGTTGGTCGGCTGCAGGTGACCAGGGCCCAGCGCCATTACGGGGTTACCCTGAAACCTGCTGAGGGTGCCGGTCCCGGCGTTTTGCTGACCTGGACCCACGCTGCGGGCCATGGTCACCCCTGCTCGTCCGCAGGGCGCTCTCACCCAGGCAGGGGCAGAGGAGAAGAGCTTGCCGGGGCCAGCCGTGTGCCTGAGGCCAGCGAGTGAATGCTCCAGGCTTTGTGGCGCAGGGTCTGTCACTCTCACTCTGTCACTCTGCTTTCGTTGTTGTCCAGCTCAGCCGTAGGCAGTACTTTCATAGGTGCCTGTGGCTTGTTCCCACAAGGTACTGTGGGCCCTGAAATGTGGATTTCATACGTCTCGTATCACAAAATATTGTTCTTGATTTTCCCCCAGTGACTTAGAAATGTTTGCCTTGCAAGCGCAGCAAAACCAGGGAGGGTGGAGATGGAGCCTGCAGTGCCCACTAAGAGAGCCCCACTTACAGGACGGATGACATGGGTAAGATGGGGACACTGGGGGCAGGTCCTTACAGAGCTGTCTGGACCCCAGCCCTAGCACCCCCATGTCCCCAGGAATGAGGCTGCAGAGAAAAGCCAGTGTCAGTCAGGTTGGGGAAGACCCAGTCAACCTGTGTCCTCCAGCCAGCGACGTGTGCTCCAGCAGCACACCTGTTAGCTTCCTTGTTTCAGGAGCTCAGACCTTCCCTCACTGCCGAGGTGGGGGCTCAGACCTTCCCTCACTGTCGAGGTGGGGGCTCAGACCTTCCCTCACTGCCGAGGTGGCATACTTGGGACATCGTACGCAGCACGTTAACTTGTCTAGTAGCTTTCCCCCAGTTTTGTGCTCATTTCTGGAATTCTCACTAGGTCTGCTGTGGCCCACAGCCAAGTCAAATACAAGGTTTTACCAGCTGAATCTGTGCAAAGTTCTGCATCTCAGATGCCCTGAGTAGAAACATTTATGTGTTTTCTCTGGACGTATCAGTACTGAAAATACCGCTCCATTGCCCCCATTTTATTTTGGAGATTCCGTGATATTTTTTCTACTGATGATGTTTTCAGTCTGCTCTCCTACTATTTGCTATTATTCTTCAGCACAGCTCTGACTTTGAGGGCTGCTCTCTATTTTACTTACAAAGATGTCTTAGCACAAGAAATTTGGGGTTTTTAATAACGTTCATCTTTTGTGAAACTTTCATCAGCTTTTCTTTAAAATGCATTTTTGGATCATTGGCAGTTTTGCTATTAAAAATAAGTATATGACAGAACAGATGATTAAGAGGTAAGCTTTGCCGGAGACTAGTATCTCAGTCCTGAGTTCATTTTGTGACACTGTGGGGTCCCTATCCCAGCTCTGCTCTACCTGGCCCCTTTATGCTTCTGGTCTGGATGGTTCCGCAAGCCCTAAGCGTGTTCCCCAAGCCCCACTCTGAGAAGTCCCAGTGGAACACTGTGCAGTATAACTAAGCATGAATAAAGCTGAAGGAGTGGAGTATATCAATTAGGTCTGCCTGTGCCTTTCGATGAAGCCAGGTGTTTCTGACCCCACCTGCACCACTTACTCCTCGACTATCAGAACAGGTTACTCTCCTACTGCAGCCCGGCCTTCACAGCTCACCTGGTTACCAGCTCTGGTCTCATGTGGGTTTGCAGACTTTGAGCCATAGGATCCCATCTTGTGCTCAGGCCCTGCTGGGGAGTGGGGGGGTCCATTCTAGGCTCTGGGGTGACAGCTCCACCTGAGGAAGACTCCCCCTCTCCTTCTGATACGGGTGCAGAGCCAGTTTTCTCCTCCGCCACTTAGCTTCAGTTTCTTTGTCTGTCAAATGGGAATTTTAATAATTGCCTCAGGGGGTGTTGTGATCAAATCAGATGTCATTAAAAATTGTTTGCTTAGCTTAAACTTGTTATGAATAAGTTATAACATTAGGATTCATTCTTGCCAACATGACTTCAACAGAATTTATTTAAACACTGTCATATTAAAATACACACTTTGCCATTTTATTATAATGGCACTTTTGTAGCCACTCAAGTTGCAAGAATTTCTCGTTCCAGGATTTGGTTGAAATTTTAACTACTCTTCCAGTAGAATATCCTGGTTTGAACTTTAGTCCACGCCGTTGACGTCCAGCTAGAAAGGCCAGAGCGTGTCATATCCGTGCTTAGCACGCCCATGTGAGAGGCTGGCCTGGGCGGGCGGCACCACTTCCTGAGTCCCGACGGTCTTGGTGAAGTCGGTGCTGAGAGCTGATCTCCAGGTGTGGCTTGTTGGAGGGGCAACTTGACTCACTTCTAGGAGTAGAAAACCTGGGTTCAACTTATGAGCGACCACAGCAAAGCGTTCTAATGCCAAGCGGCTATATTCTGAATTTGGGTGGAATCCAGAAAAGCATCATCTCTTAAGGGGCGTTGTGATTTTTCAGATAGCCTTTGATCAGGTGTGGTCCAGAGATGCACCATCTATAAATCCACGCTGGTTCTTTCCTCCCCAGGACCTGTCTGGCTCCATTGATGACCTCCCCACGGGAACGGAAGCAGCTCTGAGCTCCGCAGTCAGTGCATCCGGGTCCACGAGCAGCCAAGGGGACCAGAGCAACCCGGCTCAGTCGCCTTTCTCTCCGCACGCATCCCCCCACCTCTCCAGCATCCCAGGGGGCCCCTCGCCTTCTCCTGTCGGCTCTCCTGTAGGAAGCAACCAGTCTCGGTCTGGCCCCATCTCTCCTGCCAGTATTCCAGGTATCCACTTTCTTCATAACCTACTTTAGAAGGCAGATGGTGCGTTCATTAGTAGCAGCATACATTCCATTACTTTTTAAAAACTATTTGAAAACAGCACTAGGAACATAAATTTGTGAATTATCACCAAAGCATACAAGAATCCCAGTCCTGACTGTACAAACACCCAGTCAAACCACTCATTATTTAATGATTTCACATTTGCAAGCTTGCCTTAATTTATGCCAGAAAATTATTTATTCTCATGATACAGTTAAATAAGGTCCTCTTAATAAGTATCACTAAGATGAGATGATCAGCTAGATTGCCTTTGTTTTTATGGGTCTACTTAATTATACCTTGAAAGTTGTTTTCTAAAACGTTTTTAGTGTTTTTATTATCGGTGTCTTAATTTGCCAGCACGCCTTGAGGCCTTGTTACTGACAGGCTCCTACTTTCTGATTGTCATTGAAGGAGTTTACTTTCCAGTGAGCTCCTGCGATCACCTGTCGTCCCCAAAGCCTGCTCTGCAGTTTCGCTTTGTTCTGTGTTTGGGGTGTTTGTTTACTTCCTCACCCTCATCCAGCTTCCTTACATCGAACTCTCTTCAAATCTGTGGAACACCTCGATGTGATTGTTTTCTGTGTGGCGCTGGCTAACTTGACAGGTGGCTGCCAGAAAGTGCTTTTATTAACCTATCAAAACTGATACTGAATTACTGATAAGTTTTTGACAGTTTATTTTCTTGATAGTAATTTTACTCTTTTTACCATTCTGCTTCTTTGATACTTGAAAAGTTTACTTTTGCATATCAGATAAACACATATATGAATGTGCCAAGTAGGAAACAGGTTACTGACTAAATCTGCACACTCACACCCAGTCTGAGCTGGAGTAAACCAGTGCGGCCGTGGCTGCCTGTGTCTCTCACCTGAACCTCAGAACTCACCCTGCTGCGAGTAGCCCTTGAATAATTTCGTGAATCATTTTTTGGTAGGGGGACAGTGTTAGAGAATTTTAGTAGCAACATTCATATAGAGTATGTATCCAGATTCATCCTATTTCGAATATAGCTGTGACTTTACTGCGTCTTGATTAAGGTATTTTGATATTGCCTTTCAAGCATATTTGTCCTGATCATAATATTATAGTAAAACTGGATTTTTACCTGATTTTAGCATTTTTACAGCTGTGAATACTCCATATTGGAATTCCTTAGGTGATTTTCAGCATTAAAATGATTTTTAAGGTACTACAGTTTTCAAGTACTATGCGTGAGAAAGTTAAAAGTGTGTTTGTCAAAGAAGGATTCACTCCTTTCTTGTCGAAGGGACTCTTGGGAATCACCTAAGTGAAAAACCTCTCTGAGGTGTAGTGACGGTGCGGTCCTCCAGTGAAAACCCTTAACATGGAAAGTTCGCAGTCTGGTATTTTCAAACATGTGTCTGTCATTCCAGCTGGGCGGCTGGCCTCGATTTCCCTGTTGCATCGGGTGCCGCACAGAGCAGGCGGCCGGCCCTCCCAGCACGCGCCATTCTCGGGTCCTGGTCGGCGTCACTTCTGCTCTGTGTGCGGGGACCTCGCACTGTCGGTGGGGCCTGTCTTCCCGAGCACCTCAGGAGGGTCTGGGTCTTGTTTCTCTCTGCTCGCTTCTTGGGAAAGTGGCTTTTACTTAAAAGCTTCCAGTTTTCTTGGAAATGTCTTTTAAAGCATATGGTTTGTTTTTTAAACTTGTGTCAGCAAAGCTAACTGCCAAAGGCCTGAATTTCATTTCATGATCTCATTCCGAGTCAGCCCCCAGACCTCCATCGCGTGGTGCTGAGAAAACCCTCGGAATTTCATTCGCGGGAGAAGTGACCTCGCGCCAGGCCCCCTTCCTTTTGGAGGTCAAGTAAACCCACAGCTGTCTGCTGAGTGTGAAGCGCTGTAGTGACAGAATTGTGTCAAATATGACAGAGAACAGTCCTCAGTGGGAGAGTTTTCTGAGAGGAGTAACCTAGAAAATCTGAGAAGCACTTTTGACATCTTCACCTTTCTCCCAAGTGGAATCACAAATGCATTTGAACGAGATGGACTTTCTTCGTCATCTGACGCCTCCTGCTCATTCTGTTCCCACATAGTAGCTGTGCAGCCTGTTTGGCTCGTGTCTGCGTCTCCCACAGCGAGTGCAGGAAAGGCCTCTGCCCACGGCCAGCGGGCACGTGAGATGCGTGCGCGTGGCCTTGTGCTGGTGCTGCTGGGACGCCGCAGGCCGAGAGCGGTGGTCGCACAGCTGGCTGGGCAGTGAATCCTCTGGTTCTCAGTCCGGCGGCTCCTGCTCAGTTCAGAAGCCCCCGTTTCCAGTGCTGCTTTGCTGTTTTGATAGAGATTGTCTGCTAGGACCACTGGGGTGACTGTGAGAACAAAGCATGTCCTCACCAAGTCGAACCCACTTTTCTTCTAGCTGCAAAGTAGCGCAGCCTCGTGGAGACTGGGTCTGAGATGGGTGACAAGCCACCAGGTGGGGTTGCAGACAGACCGCGACCCCTGCTTCCTGAGGCGGAAGGCACGCAGTCTAGCAGAAAGCTGGACACCCCTGCAGCCTGCTGTCGGGGTTGTCCCTCACTCTTGCTGCAGCTTTGACCCACATCGCTGTGGGTCAGAACCGCCTCTCGGCCGCCCAGCAGTGGGCAGGCTGCTTGCTGGACGGTATGTGGCCGGGGAGAGCCAGGGGCCCTCTGGGGCGGCGTGGCCCATTTTGGCTCAGGCAGATGGGGCCCCATGGGTGGGCACTTTATGCTGGGCCCTTGTCCTTGCCGGCCCTGACTCCAGTCAGACACTGCCCACTCCCACAGCCAAACCAGGACATTCAAACCTAAGTTTTGACATGAATATCAAAAAGTTTGCATGATGTTACTTTAAGGGGGTTTGTTAAAAATTATGAAGGATTTTTGTTGAAAAAAAGGTTGGCATTTGTTTCTCTCCAGCTCCCCTCTGCACCCTTCCTTGTTCTCTTTTGAGCACAGCTGTATGAACTCGGTCATGGGTGGTAAAGCCACACTTAGGATCAAACAATTGATTTTTTTTCTGGTTTGCTGTTTTCCCAAATGCAAAGACACCGTCCCTTCTGGAGTGGTTCAGACCACAGCGTCCCACGTCCCACGTCCCCCTCCACTCCATCTCCAGTTCTGCCGTGTGCACTGACCTTCCGTACGTCAGAACCTGAGATCGTAGCAGCCTACCTCCTTGTCCTGCCTCCATCCTGTGGCAGGGCGGGGAGACCCGTGCAGTCTGTGCTGGGCGTGGTCGCCTCACGGCTGCGTCAGAGCACCTGCTCAGAAATGTCCTTTCGCTGGTTGCACGGAGCCTCTGCCTCCTCTTCCCCGGCTCCTCCTGCTCCTAGCTCTCTCGTCTCTGAGCAGACCTCCGTCCCACTACCCCGCACTGTGTCGTGCTGCTCCTCTGTGTCGCAGGTGGCTCTGTAGCGCCTTCTGCCTGGCTCGTCGCTGTCAACACGCACAGGTATTGCAGCTGATAGCCCTGTCCAGATACAGTGAAAACGTTGTGGGTGTTCTCCCAAGGGCTGCTTTCCCCTGCGTCAGAAGAGAGCAGTCATCTCCTCTGCTCTCCCCAGCGAAGGCCGGGAGGGCTGATGGGATGAACCACTAAAGGCAGAACCAGGTGGCAATGCCTGTTACCATTCTTCCTGCCCACTGGCTCCTCTCGCCTGCCTGCAAGTGCTGGAGTGCGCTAGGAGACACTGAGACCGACCCTGCTCATCCGTCTGTCCACAGTGTTGCGGCCTCTCCTCCCTGCAGCCCCCGGAAGCAGCTGGAGACTCCGTGGCTCAAGCACGTGGACTCTGTCCCTTTGTGTGCACGGCAGGACTGGTATCGTGGCTCTGCTGCTAAGACGGAACAGCGCTTGAGAGCAGAAATGCACTCCCCCTCTTCTCTGTGCCACCAGACGTTTCCTTGATTTTACTTAATGCTTCATTTCTGTCTCCTCCTCAGGATGTGTCACTGTAGAGACGGGACAGCTCCGTCTCTCCAGTGGGTGGCTGCGTGCACGCGGCGTCCACACACAATTTAAACAGTGGATCAAGGTCCGCGCCCTGATCCTCTGTGTGGTGTCAGACACTCATTTCCCTTCCTGTCGCTGCCCCTCTGCTGTCCAGCTCCATCAGGGAACGTCACCCAGGGTCTCGAGAGCCCTGGGCCTGACGGGGACGCTGACGCAGCACAGCTCAGGTGGCACTGCTGCGCCAGGGACCCGTAGCGCGCTGAACTTCTCTTGCCTCCGGAGCAGCCGCTCCACTTACTCGCAGAGCAGGAAAGTAAGTTAGCCCAACTTTTTTATTGTGTTTTGGTTGGCCTTGTGCTGTGCACCGCGTCAGTTTGAGCCTGAGACGGGCGCGCCTGCCGTGGGGGTACTGATGGCGCCTGATGGCCACCTGTTCATAAGATCGGTGAGGGCTCCACCGCTGAGTGTGTGTTGTGATGTGACAATAACTCCTGCTGGGTGTCCCCGCCCATAGTGCCAGCGTTTGCACCATACCCAGAGTGAGGTGGAGGCACCGTGCACGTCCGACAGGAAAGGGCTTTGCCCAGAGTAGGTTTGGACTGAAGTACCAAACTAGGCTTTGCGTTGCCATCACAACCACCAGACCTCGGTCTGGGGCCACCTCTCTCCTTGCACACCGCTGGGTGTGCTGTGAAGACCCATCAGAGACACCCTGTTCGTTAGGTGACATGCTTTGCTGTCTGTGGGGTCGCGCCTCAGCCCTCCCCACACCGGCTGTTGCCTAATGAGTGAGAAGGGCGGCCCGGGCATAAGGGCTCGGAGGCTGCCCTGGGGAAAGAGGGCATGGCAGGCGGAGAAGCGCTGCCTCGTCGCTCCCATCCTGGCCCACAGCTCCCTCCCCATCCCCCCAGCTGCCAGTCACTTCAGTGGTTCCTCTGGGAAGAGCCTGTTGCTAGGATGCTTTTCTGGCTGCTCCTGGACGGTGAGTGACGTGCCCACATGCCAGCCCACCTGAGGAACGCGCGCCCCTCGGGTGCTCGGACACCACACGCTGGACACGGGTTTTCTTGCTAACTTGACACTCAGACAAGCAGATTCTGGACGGACGCCACAGTGGGAAAGAGGAGGGTGAGTGGCAGTTAGGACTTGGTCATAGTCCCGAGGCAGCAGGAGGATTTCAGTGAGGGGATGTTAGTCCGGGTCTGATCGTTGATCGGAACCTACGAAGTGAGCACCGCGCTTCTCCCCTAGTCCGTCCGCGGGGTGTTCGCTCTCCTGGGCCTACCGAGACTGTCCCATCCCGAGTAAGTACACTTTCTGTTTTCTTAGTTCTCCTGCCTTCATAAAACTCAGGCTACAATGATGAGTTTATTTCTGTATGCGAGCGGCTCCCAACCAGTGTCTGGCCTGAGAACATCGGTAGACTCTAAAATATTTGGTGTTGTATGGAGTGCAGTCTTTTTGTATGAAAGTCTACCCAGTTACCTGGTAACCTTATTTCAAAACCTCTATCAGACACTGCGCTTCAGCTTCTCTCAAAGCGGAACCCCCAGCCGCCTGTTGTAAGGAAGACGCAGGCTGCTTCTTGGCAGGCGGAGCAGAAGTCTCAGGCACAGAGTGCCGTCGATGCGCCGTGTTTCATCTGTGGCAGCCAAAAAGCGTCACGTCAGCAGTTCTGCACTCCAAGAGCACTTCCGCCAGGGTTTTTCCCTTACACAGTAAAATATTTGCACGCCATACCAGACCACTGCAGACCCTGTCCCGGCGACGCTTAGCAGTGCTCAAGGACAGCAGTGTGCTACTTTGTCTTTTCGAGAAAGGAGATTGCAGCTCTGCGTGGCGTGCTTATTAGGGGCTCCTTCAAGTGGCCTGTTTATGGCACACCAGGACAGTGGACAGCCCGCCCTGGGGCCTGGCTGGCTGGCGCATCCCAGCCGCCACCTGCAGCAGAGGCCCGTCCTTCCCTGCCCATGCTCCGAGCCTTGAGGGATGAGTGTCATCTGTGTTTCAGAAGCAGAAATCTTTCAGTTCTTGAAAGAAATTTCAAGTTCCCCTTCTACATTCAGAAATAGGAGACAGGGCTTTCTCAGAATACTCGGTCCCAGATGGTTTTGCTCCCCCCTCCTAGTTAAAATTAATGCGGTTCAGTTTTGGGTTTTGTTTTGTTTTTAAAAAAAATTTTAAGACAGATGCAGGCAGAAATGAAGGCAAGTAGACAGGCAGTCAGGCAGGAAGAGAGGAGGAGGAGGAAGCATCTTTCTTTTTATTTAGTTGTTCACTCTGGTTGTTTCCCCCCGGATCACGACTTGAACCCCGGGCTGTGTGGCCTGTGCTTCTTTGGAGGCAGTTGACCTAACTGTTGCTCCACCAAGGCGCACCATTGAGGTGTGAGAGGTTGGAGACTCGGGTCTCTGCAAGCGCAGCCAGGCAGCCGCCCCCACTCCTCTGGGACTTCACTGTTGAGTGAAGGAGCACTCAGGCACCTGGCGCTGACCGTCTTCGTTTCACCCCGCGCTGCGGAGACAGACACCCTGCTTGCTGGCTCCTGGGGTCAGCCGCGCGCACCGAGTGCTCGGGGCTGACCTGTGTGCTGCTGTCTTCCCAGTACTGAGGGGCTGGGCTGGACCAGAGGCCTCAGCAGCCTTACAACCAAGTGTAGCCTCAAAGCAGATTTTCAGAAACCCTTTGATGGCACTTTGGAAAATGATGGACAATGAAAAGTGCTCGTGGTCAAGGCATTTCTGACGTCAGTCTCAGCAACGACGTGCGTCCAGTCTGCGTGCCTGTCCTTTCTGAGGGGACGAGTAGCATTTGTGAAAGGAATAAAGCCATTTTGCAGAGTGTTATGTTTATTTCCCTATCTTCTAATAACCCTGGAGCCAGGATGATGGTGATGTGTTGATTGATTATAGCCGTTAAGTCTCGTACTAATCATTTTCATCACTTATTCTCAATTCACACACTTGCACCTTTGATTTCTCTCCCGTAACAGGGTGACACGGGTTGTCATTGACTAATGAGGGACAGAATTGGTTTCGGCGTGAGACAAACGGAATGCCGACAGCAATCCTAAAATGCATTAATCTTTAATAATCCACATCTGCATGTTTATAAATGACGTAACCGGAGCCGGTTAGTGTTGACAGCCTCCCCTCCAAACCCGAAGTGACACGGGTTTGTACTTGCAAACGACATTAAATGCAGAGAGCTGAATGCCAGGAATGTGACCTTGCTGAGGATGCTGAAGGTAGTAATTCTTGGTTTTTCTTTTTCAGTAGCATTTATGCTATGGGACTCCACCAGGTGGTTTTCTGAGCACGGCCTGCTAGACAGATGACTAAGTGTTCTTCCTTTCTTAAAGCATCGCTCTCTTCTTTCTTTCACTGAGTGCACACTTAATTGCGGTGCTAGGAACTGGGGGAAATGCACCCAACAGAATGACAGAGGTCCTTACCTCAGGACACTTCACTTCTAGAGGAAAGACAAGAAATAATAGGATAAGTATGTAATTTGTGATCAGGGAAAACTCAGGTTGATTTTTTAGATTTCAACAACTAGAGAAGGTGTCTCAGACACTGATGTCAAAGGAGGGACATGAATGAGGAGCAGAGCCAGCCGTCCGAGTGTCTGGGGGAGAAGCGCGTAGTGTGGATAAGGAGGGTGGTGTCTGACACCACCTTGGTTATGGCCGCATTTGCGCAGCAGTCCTGGGGAGGAGGAGTTTTGGCCCAAGGCAGTGGTCCATGGTGGTGCATGCAGTGGATGGCAGAGGAAGGAGCCAGGCTTTGAAGGGGACCCTAGTTCGGTTTTGAACATGTCGTCTCTGAGATGCTTGTTGGGCATGCAAAGGGAGACTCCACTGGGCAGCTGATTTTAGAAGAATCTCGACCAGGGTAGCGAGGGAGGCTGGTGGAACTGCCAGTCATGAGGGTTCTAGCTGAGGCCACCGGGCACTGTCTGCATCATAATCGCGGAGGACACACCCACTCTCTGACTCTGCATTTGGATAGTAGATGGAGGCCTGCATTTCCAGCAAGTTCCCTGTTGATGCTCAGAAGCTGCTGTTCTGGAAACTGCTGACCTGGGGGACAGAAGTGCTCTCTCGGGCGACACAAGCTGTGAGGACAGGGCTGGGTCCTGCCCAGCGACGCTGAGCCCCTGGGCTGACCAGGACACT
The DNA here is from genome assembly GCA_004363575.1 of Solenodon paradoxus. NCBI lineage: Eukaryota > Metazoa > Chordata > Mammalia > Eulipotyphla > Solenodontidae > Solenodon > Solenodon paradoxus. The sequence goes on from RJWH01001262.1 coordinate 309,199, forward strand.
GCCACTACTTTGGTCAAGCTCTCCAGGTGACAGCGACGTGGAGCCTGAGGACTGAACTGTGGGGCGCTGAGCACAGGCGCCACGCGCAAGAAGAGGAGCAGCCAGAGGTGTGCGTGGAAAACCGGAGAGAGCTGTTCTCCACGACTTGCAAGAAAGTTGTCAACCGTGGACAGACCAGCTGAGTCTACCTGACAGCACTTCCATCACAGCGTCTCAAGGACACGCGTAAAAGGGAAACGAGTGTTCCCAGTGTGACCCTGGGTGTGTTGGTCATAGAAAAGTTTAGGGGTAAACACCCGATTTTTAAGGAAACTTACTGCCGTTTTTTCCTGACTTTTCTGTAAATAGGTTATGGTTCAGTTGAAATTGTAATGTCACAGGAAAAAGCGCTGTGATTAAACTGTTATATTCTCAGGCCTAGTTCAGTTAGTAACGGAACCCTTATTTTCAGAATTGTTCTACATGTCCGTTTTCATGCATCGGCAGGCTGCTGCCGTTTGGCTGTAGCAGCCTGTGGGCTGTGCTCCGGATGTTTGGCGCGTGGAGGAAACATAGTCTGTTCTTGGGAAAGAGAGGTCAGCTCCTTGCTGAACAGTCACTTAAATCTGTAGTGAGGCATAAGCAGAACGTTTGCGCATCTCCTGCAGAATGTCCTCCTCCCACCATGCTGCCCACATCTGATCCTGGGCTCCACCCCAGCAGAGCCCCATGTGGCTGTGCCCCGTGCCCAGTCCTCTGCGGTCCCTGCTGTCCCAGCTGGACTGCCCTCCTGAGACAACATCCTAAGGCCCGGCTGGGGCCGCCCTCCACACTTCCACGTCACTGTCTGCTGTGCCTTCTAGAACAGACTTCAGTCAGAAGCCTTGCGTGTCTTTTTTACGTCTTCAGCATTACTTTTCTGTCTGTCCTTTTAAAAGTAGTTTTATACCAAGGATCTAGAAGTGTTACATTTCACCACAAAAATAAGCTCTTATTATTCTGCAAAAGACAGTGAATTTTAAGCCCTCTTAGAAAATAAGAGTGTTATTTTAATACCTCGATTGACACTTAGTTCCTTATCCAAGTAGAACACTTGGAAACCACATTGCCCAGAAAACCAGCATTGAAGCTGTGGGTCACATTTCTGTACACATTGCTGTTTCCTCAGATCCCAGTATTCAGTCCACACAGTCCATCTGTCCCTCCCTCGCTCGGGTCAGGGGGACGCCATGCACCACCTGCCATGTGCCGGGACGCAGAGTGATGGAGCAGCGGCCTGTGTTTACACTCAGAGCATCGTGACACGGGACCCGGAAGGATAACCTCCTGAACAGGGTGCCTGCATCAGAGGCAGCCGTCTGGGGCCCACCGACCCTGGGGAGGGAGCCACGGGCGCCCCCAGTCTTCCTCCCGGGCCCAGGTGGACAAATTGGCGCCCTTTCACAGCTTTCCCTCTCCCCTTTGTGTCCGAAGAACTGCTAACCGGATCCACGCTGCTGCTGCTGCAGTTAGTTATTAGCAGAATAAAAGCAGATTTCTTCAAAAGAACGGGTGGGGGAAGGACTGCAAAATTGCAAGGTCATTAGAATCCTAAATGCACAGCAGTCGATTTTCCCCTCACTCTGAATTACACGATGAACACAAGTCTTTCATCTGTCACTGTACCCATTTCTTCAGAAGGCAGCCCAAACATTACGCTTCTCAAACAAAAAAGGAGTCTTAGAAAGAGGAAAAATATTGAGGAGGCCTAAGAATGGGTAAGAGTCGGGGAAATCAGTTTGTTTTGATTCATTTGTCCTGGTGAGAGAAATGCACCCTGCCTGCCTCGCCTGTCTGTCCAGCAGGGCTGAGTCTTGCCCCGCTGCTGGGCGGAGCCGCCCCTCCAGGCACACGGGCCCTCTTCTGGGGAGGGCTGGGAGCTGGGGGTGGCAAACACATCTCCTTCCCCACCTGAGGGCACTGTTCTGCCCCTGAGACCTGCCCTTCAGGCTGTTGCAGGCCCTGCTGATGAGAATGAGGACTAGACGCGGGCAGATTCTCCACCTGCTGGTTCCCGGACAGCGGTGCGTCTCCATGTGTGGAGGGTGCTCCATTCCCACAGAGAGAAGTGGCCCTGCTTTCAGACAAGGCACAGTTTGGTCACATTACGTCTATTTCTGATTCTTGTCTCCACGGCTGCAGGTAACTGGAGTCGATAAACTTTCCAGAAGTTTTTAGTGGGGTCAAAAACATCGAGACCGTGTGGAGCTGGAGACGGGGCTGGCCAGGCTAAACCTCGTGGGCAGGACTGACAAGTAAATCAGAAGGACAGGTGTGCCGCACCTTCAGGCCACGTGTCAGCGTCCCGACTGAGCACGTGAGACTTCAGCGCTGCCGTCTCAGGCACAGGGCTTTACGGCCTGGCTGACCTTTCGCCAGAACTCATGTGACCAGACACTGCGTCTGGAAGGCCGTTTGCCTTCTCTTCCCTCAGGCTTAGCTTGTCTTAGGCCTCACATTCTCCGTAGAAAACTGTCGGCCTCGGAAGTCTTTATTAGTGAGTTTCTGCAATCACTACTTGTTAGACTGTCTTCCACGTGCAAGGCCTGAGTAGCCTGAGTGTATTTGATCAACGAAAGAGCACCTGGGAAAGTTCTGACTTGTGGGTTGGAAGAAACGATGTAGCGAGTTGATCTTAGTGCTAAACCCAAACAAAACTGCCAAGCAGGTGTGTAAAGCCCTGTGGGGCACAATTCTTACAGAGACTGCGTCGCATTCCTCTCGGGTTTTGTGCGTCTTTGACCTCGATCGGTGTTTGTGGCTTCTCTGTCTTGGGCTCTAGCGGTCAGGTTCATAGAGGCTCCACCCTCAGCCTGCAGAGGACACATGAAAGGCTTAATTCCACACATGTTTGGCTGCTTGGAAGGCATGAGGCTCCCGTAACGACTCCATCCTGTTCAGGGCATCTTGGGAACTTTGTCGTTCCCTTCGTGGTTCCGAAGGACCCAACGGCGCCTTAAAAAATAGCAGTATCTTGGGTAAGGATTTAGGAAAATCTAACAAACTCAGAGCCTGAGCTCTCAGAGACACTGGACCTGTATCCCCTCTGGAGGTGCAGATGGGGAGAGCTATGCACAGCCCCGCTGTGAGGGAGGGTCATTCACAACAAGGACATGTGTGACCAGCCTGCTTGCAGCTGCCCCTGCCCCTGTACCCGTCCGTCCCTCTGGCGAGAGAGAGCACCTGTCAAACCCGACAGCAGAGAGGGCTGCACATCTGTGCAGGCACGTCAGGTCCGCTGTCTGCTGGGCCCCAAGCTGGGCGCTGAGCAAGTTCTGTAGAGTATCTGCTGGGGCATGTAATGACATGGATGTTAGCCAGCTTGCTGCTTGAGTCTGCAAGTTACTTTTCTTCCTCTGTTGAGGCAAATGAAATAGACACAGAAAGATGCTAGACTCCAAATAACTTGCGGATTTCTGACCCATCTAAATAAAAGCCGAAGATGCAGACATTTGGTGAACGGATGGGTGTGCCAGCTTGTTCACCCGCGTGGCCAGCAGGCTCTCTGCAGTCTGCCTGATGGCCGGTGGGCTCCACTCCCCTCTGCGCCAGCTCCGCTTACCCTCCAGTCTGCTGTGTCTTCGAGCAGTTGTTCAGAGACCCCACGGACACAGAGCCACCACAGCCGTCTCTCCCAGAATCAGGCTTGTCCTCTATCCTGGCAAAGAGCCACCCTCGCCCATTCCCCATGCTCCAGAAATTGAATAGGTAACTATGGGAACTGCCCGAAGAAGAGCGACGGTGTACCCCTCCTGAGATTGGCAGGTTGCAGGCCTTGGATGTCCTGCAGGAGATTGTGTATGAAGTCAGATCCACATTCTGCCTTCAGAGTTTGAGAGAAGCAATGTCTGTAACTCAAAAGCAAGAGGATCGCTTAGGGCAAAGCCCAGCGTCTTAGTTTGGGATGCAGCAGGATTGAATAATAAAGGGAGTGCAGAATGGAAGTCCGTCTTGGCTGTGACTTACTGGTGATAGTGTGGTCGTTTCTACAGGGTGTGAGTGTTTGTGTGCACACTTCACTGAAGTTGGGGATCCCAGCAAGAACTCTTGCAGAGTTACGAGAGTAATTCAGTTGCAGTTGCTAAAACCTAGAAAATACATATTGGTTGTGTGGCACCGCTGCAGAAGAAGTCGATCTCTACCAGCAGTGGTGTCCTCGGCCAGATGACTGGCAGTGCCCTTTGTTTCCACTACCGGTTTGACCATGACTGCAGCTGGTGATTTACCTCACGGGGAGTCACGGACTCGTTTTTCTAGCAATAAACTTGTCTTGCCCTTGTTGATTTCACAGAACTTTTGAATAGGACCCAAGCCTTTGTCACTAAACACTGCATGATCCCCGTGTCCTTAAAGATTAGTACTAAAGCAGATTCTGTGATTTAGTGTATGAGTTCATGTTATTTTAAGGAGCCAATGCTCATGAATTACTGATGGCGAACTCTCATTCAGTGCTTAGCCTCGTAAATAGTAAATACTCACTGTTTTGTAAAGAGAGGAGGGCGGACCGGAGAGGAGAAGGAAGCACTTTCCTTTAGTTGGGTTTTTTTTTGTTCTCCCCCTTTCATTTTTACATTCAGCTAAAATAATCTCCAGTTTATCTGAGAATTTGTAAGACAAATAAGCCTATATTCCCATTGTTGTTTTCTGTCTGCGTTTGCTCAGAGTCGTGTAAGTGGCATCAGAGTTCCATCTAGGAAAACTAAATCCACCCATGGTTAGTGACCTTTTCTTTAGCTACAGTGAGAATAGCTTCTTTTCACTGACCACTAGAACTTTGGAAAAACTGAATTTCTGGGTATTTCTGTGCCTACCGAGATGATACAGAGATAGCTCAGAATCACTTAATCAGTGGTGCTTTGAGTGCTGGAGGCTACGGTGGTTCCGACTGAGTTCGCTAGTTGTGTGCCGTGGTGCTTTCGTTTTAGTCACAGCACAGATGCCTGTCCTCCTTTCATCTCCTGATCAGCCCTGCACTCTGTCCCTAGCGTAGCCGTGTCAGAAGGGAACTCGGCGATCACGTCTGATCATCAGTAGGGCTGATGTGTTTGTTCTGATCCGGCCAGAGTTGGCTGGAATCATGAAACTACGAGACATCACTGGTACGGGGATGTGCCTGCTAACTGCGTTCGCCACCTGCTTCTTGGACTGTGCCGGGGTGAGCACTCGGAGCTGCTGCACGCCCCGCCGATGGAGGGACAGAGACCTGAGTCTGCCACTGACGCTGGCTTCTGTGGGCCTCTACACTGGGTACGGGGCCACTTTATGTGTCCACTTTATGTGTCCTTACTGCTAGTAAAGACCACTGATGTTCGCTGGCTTTTTGAGCAAGTGTCCCTGAGTGTATTTCTGCTGATAGTTTCATTTACATTATGGATCAGAGATTACCACCCTTGGGCCAAGTCTGTCTCGCCACCTGTGTCTGTAAAGTGAAGTTTCATTGATGCTGTTTTGTCTAGACCTATCAGTGACCACTTCTGAACCGTGACAGATGAGTGGAGCAGTACGACAGAATATGTGGTCGGTAAACATAAATATTTACTACTTGACAATGCGCAAAAAATGTTTGCTTGCTCCTGACCTAAAATGTTAAAGTAAAACTACATGACTGCTGATAATCTCTAAAATCTAATTATTAGTCTGAGCATGGGTTCTGGAGTAACCAGCCACTGCTATTTTAACTCAGCAAATATTCACTGACTACCTACTGCCCATCTGTTTGTGGAATAGAACAGAACAGACAGACAGAATTCTCTGTCCTCGTGCACTTTGATGAGTCCAACAATACATACAGAAGTGAAGTGCGAGCCACCGAGTTACTGCTGTGTCCACCTGTGGGACACAGAGGACTTAGCACTGACTGCCCCGCCCTCTCGCTCTCTAGAGTGGACCAAGTTATGTTTGTTTCTCATCATCCACTGTAAGTAGCACACATTACCCCGGGTGTGCCATTTTGCCAAAAATATGTGCACTAGCTATTTTCTGCCAATTCTGTTATCCTAAATTCCAGTGTTGTGTTAGTAAACATCATCACTTTGGTGCATACACTCTCTGTTGTTGTTTAAAGGAAGGGTGCAGGCAAGAAGGCAGGAAGAGAGAGGAGGAAGAAGCATCTATTTATTTTATTTTGGTTGTCCCTCTAACTATCCCCCTCCCCCGGACCCCGCCATCCCCCCGCTCTGGGTCATCAACTGGGGTCTTCTTGCTGAATGTGGACTGCACCTGCAGACTTAACCGCTGAGCTACCAGGGCGAACCTAGATGATTGATCTAATTGATCTAATCTTGATCTAATTTCTAAAAGCTATTTTTAATTAGAAAATTTTCCTTCAAAACTTATCCTATATAAAAATTACAGAATGAATATTAGCAAACAATCCAGCAGTGCAATAAGAATATGATGTCATGTGACTAAATGCAATTTATTTCAGGCATGCAAGATTGGTTTACTTTTAGAATAGAATTTGAGGGATGTTTTCTCAACACAGTACATTGTATATGCCGTAGTTTTGTTTTTGTTTGTTTAAGGAAAAGCGCAGGTGGAATGAAGGTGAGTAGACAGGCAGGCAGGGTGAGGAAGAAGAAAGATTTTCATTTTCATTTAGATATTCATCTTGGTTGCGCTCTGCCCCGCCTCGCCCTCCCCAGGCCTGAACCCGGGTTCCTGGGGTGCATTTAGACCTGTTTGAGGGGAGGTGGCAGGCCACATCACCGCTCCGTCCAGCCCACCGTTACCTTAGTTTGAGGCGAGTGTCACACGTAGCCGGGAGCCTTGGGAGACTGGCTAAGAGGAAGCACGGGGCGGGCCATACGGCCGCCTTCTTCGCTGCTCTCAGCAGCGTTCTAGGGGTGCTGGCGAGTGTGGTTGGGAACTTGGAGGCATAGAATGGGCATAAAAACTGTAAAGTTGTTTATAGATGATGCAGTGGTGAGCTTGGAAAGCCCCAGAGCGTCATTGGTGAATTAACTCCAGCAGTAAAAGATAAAAGAATTTCTTGTGACAGAAAATTAACATGCAGAAAGTAATAGTCTCCCTGTACACTAACAGTAAACAGTTAAAGTCATAAAGGTGAAAAACCCCATTTGTAATAGCCATATAGAAGATTAACTGCTTAGAGTTAAATTTAGCATAAAATACGCGAAACTTCTATACAGCTGAAAGAAACTATTGAAGACTCAACAAGTGAAAGATGCACCATGGATTCTAGGATAGGATGAGCTCAGCTGTCATCCGCTTTTACTTTATAGTAGTAACGTAATTCCAGTAAAACTATTAGTAAATATATTACATAGATTAATGTAACATTTCATGCAGAAAAATCAAGCATGCTAGAAAACACTGAAAATGAAGAAGCGAAAGGTGGTGATAGAGGACTTGCCTTTCTGCATATTAAACTACGCTGTAACCACTATAATAGAACCATTAATAATTATAATCATTTCTATGTTTAAATTGAGTAATGCTGGTACATGGATATGCAAATAAACCAGTGGAATAAAACGGAAAGTCCGGAATTAAACCAAATACATAGAAAAACTTAATAACAAAGGTTACAGGTCAAAGGACCGAGCTGCAGCTGCATTTTTATTTTGTATCTATTTACTGCTTTTTGCTTTAAAGGTGATGTCCTGTTGTTTACATGGCTGTGCATACACATTTAACAGGACTGAGGTCAGCGGCGGGGTGGGTGTGCGGACACGTGGCCACCGGGCGCAGTGGGGAGGGCTGCTGGCCTCTTCCCAGCCATGAGCAGGGAGCCTCTTTCCATCTCTTTGTGTCTTCCTCTGTTTCTTTTCGCAGTGTCTGGAGTCCCAGCTCACTCCTTGTTTATCCCGTGCTGCACCAGGAAGCTCTTCAACATTTTTGTTGAGTTGGCTCTGACTTTCCTGGTGATGCAGTTCTGTGCATGCAGGTTCACTGTTGGTCAGATGTACGGCGTCACGCCATGCCCACCAGGGAACCACCAGCAGTCCTCCCCCGCTGTCCACGGCCCCACCACCGCTTCTTCCCATCCCCTTCCCCCAGTGACCTCAGTCCTGCTATTAAATATCCAAGAGTGGGCTTTGTTGAGTCTGTCCCTTTACTTGTTTCTTTATGTTCCATGTGTCAGTGAGGTCATCTGGTACTTGTCTTTCCCCTCCTGACTGACCTCACTTAGTATCATCCCCTCTAGCTCCATCCCTGTCGTTGCAAATGACAGGATTTCATCTTTTTACACATGTGTAATATTCCCTTGTGTATATACATGGGTATAGGTGGTTTCTAAATCGTGCCTATTGTAGATAAAGCTGCAGTAAACATGGAGGGGGCTCTGCCAATTAGTGTTTTATGGGCAAGTACCCAGAAGGGAATGATGGGATCGTATGGCATTTCCATTCTCCGTTTTTTTGAGTAGTCACACTGCTGTCCATAAAGGCTGCAACAACTTACACGCCCACTAGCAGTGTGAAAGTGTTCCTTCTCTCCCCACCTTTGGCAACATTTGATGCTCCCAGTCTTTTGGATGATGGCCATTCTCACGGGTCTGGGGTGTTATTTCATTGTTGTTTGATTTGCGTTTCCTTGATAACAAGTGAGGAAGAACATCTTTTTATGTCTTCTTAGAAATGTCTATACAAGTCCGCCCATTTTTGAATGGGTTGTTTTCCTATTGTTGACTTTCATGAGTTCTTTATGTATCTTGGACATTAAGCCCTTGTCAGATGTATAATATGCAAATATCTTCTCCCAGTCAGTAGGCTGTCTTTTTGTTTTGGTGACAGTTTCTTTCACTGTCCACAAGCTTCTCGGTTTGATGTGGTCTCATTTGTTTGTTTTGATTTGTTTCCCTCACTACTGGAGTCCTGAAAGACCAGTGTCATGGAACATACTGTCTGTGTTTTCTCTAAGTGTTTTATGGTTTCTGATCTTACATCCAAGTCTCTAGTCCTCCTTAAATGCATCCTTCTGAATGTGTTAGAGTGGACTAGTTCATTCTTCTGCATGTGGCTGTCCCCTTTTCCCAGCACCATTTGTTGAAGAGACTTTTCTCTCTCCATGGTATGATCTTGACGCCTCTGTCATAATTAGCCATACATGTGTGAGTCCGTTTCAGGTGATTCTGGTCCTTTTCCACTTATCTCTGTCCCTGTTTTTATTCCAGTACCATTCAGTTTTGATCACTCTCACTCAGTGTCTGGGAGTGTGTTACTTCCACTTTTGTTCTTTTTTCTCATGATTGGTTTGACTCTTTGGTATCTTTCATGAGTCTAAATACATTTTTTTTAGTTGCTCTATGGCCTTGAAAAATGCCAGCAGAATTTTGATGGGGATTGCATCAAACCTGTATATTGCTTCAGATAGGTGGCCGTTTTATCTATGTTAATTCTTCCCAACCATGAGCACGGAATATCTCTCCACCTCTTTGTATCTTCCTCTGTTTCTTTTAGCAATTTCTTATAGACTTCACTATAGAGGTGTTTCACATCCTTTGTTAGGTATATTCCAAGGTATTTAATTCTTTCCATTTCTATAATGGATCATTTTCTTGATTTCAACCTCTTCTTGTACATATACAAATGCCACAGATTTGTGTATATTAATTTTCTAGCCTGCCACTTTACTGTACTCATTGATTAATTCTAGTGGTTTCATAGTGGAGCCTTTAGGGTTTTCTGTGTACACTGTTGTGTCATTTGCAGAAAGTGGTCGTTTATCTTTCAGTTTGGATTCCTTTTATTTCTTCTTGCATTTGCTCTCTAGGACCTCCAGGATGTTGACCGGTGGTGATTGGGCAGCCTTTTCTTGCTCCTGATCTTCATGCCTTTTTAAAGTTTTTGACCATTGAGTATGATATTGGCTGTGAGTTTATCATATGTGGGTGGCCTTTATGTTAAGGGATTTCTCTCTAACCCAGTTTTATATAGTTATTTTCATAAATGGGTGCTGAATCTTGTCAAATGTTTTCTCTCTGTCTGTTGATATGATCATGATTTTTTTTCTTTACTTTTGTTGATTTGGTGCATTATATTAATAGATTTGTGAATTTTGAAACAGACTTGTATCCCTGGGATACGTGCCACTTGGTGATGATGGATGAACGATGATGCATTTTAAATACATAGTATCTTAAGAATCGTGGAGACATTTGGATAAAGATAAAATTAAATCTGCATCTTATACCACATACAACAGTAAATCCCCCAACAGATTAAGATGCGACCATGCATGTACTTAAAGAAAACTAGGGCAAATTTCTCTTCAATTATCCACAGAAAAGGTAACTATGACTCAAAATCCCAAGGCAGTAAAAATCTTGATAAAATTGTCTACTTTTTAAAAAACATTCCAGTACAAATACAAAAGACACCATAAACAGTGTCTAAAGACAGCTCACAAAGTCGGAGAAAATAGCTGCCTTCTACCAAAGACAGGCTGGCCTCCCCAATAATAAAAACAATCAAAATTTTTGGGACAAAGGACTGAAAACTCAGAAAATAGGAAGTACATGAACAAGTAATTTACAAAAGGAGTATGAATTTGCCTCAAGTATGAAAAAGTGGTCAAACTCAGAAATGCAGATTCAAAAATATCAAATACCATTACTCATATAAAGACCACCAGCGGTTTTTAAGCTACAGTATATTCACTTCAGTGGTCTGAAGTCAAGCTCCTCAAACATTGCTGGTGAGAATATAAGTTGGTTCAAAGCCCCAGAAAGGAAATTTGGAAATGCATCTTGAAATACATCGCCTTTTGGACCAACATTTCAAGGAATTTTTCCCTAAAGAGACTTGACAATGTAAAAAATACAAACACAAAAGGTTAGAACCAACTTCAAGGCCCTTATTTAGGAATATGGTAACTAAACTATGGAACACACACACAAAGGAATACTCTATACTCATTTTTCACGTTAAAATATATTGCAAACTGATAAACTGTATTTTTGGGATTTGTTGTAGGTGGAAATGGCCAGGCCCCAAATAATCTGTCCTGCATGTGCCTGGCATATGCCTGCACTCTCCACAGGAGGAAGAGGACGGGGCAGGTACATGTGTCATCTCACTTACTAAAAATGCAGGGAAGACAATACAAAGGCCAACGAGGCTGGTTCTTTATAAAGTGCTGGAAAGGAGAGTTAACCCCTACTAGAGGAGCAGGGGCGGGAAAGGAGTCTCTTTGTCTTTCTGTGGACGTCTCTCCTGGGACTGAGGAAGTGATTGACACTCTCCCCAGACACCAGCGAGCCCAGGCCAGTGTGGTGTGGTGGGAACTCAAGATGCACACAGCAGTGCCGGCTCCAGGGCTCTCACACAGACGGATGGATGGGTAGAGAGATAGATGGTCGATAGGTTCATAGATAGGTAGATGATAGATGATACATTATAGATATATAGGTGGATGATAGAGACATGTAAGTAACTCTGAAATCACATTGTGTACACAATAAAAATGAACAAATAAGTGAGTTGATTTAGATCATGAGCATTGAGTGTCCTACTATTGGAAAAATAAGTTCTGAATTAGGAAAGGGAAAGCCTGGAGTGCCCTCTAGTTTTACGCTGCATCGCGGTGTTGGCATAATCATGCCTGCACACAGACACTAACGCTGACACAGAGTGATGTGCACATGAATGGCTCACGCTCACCTTTCCTGCTCTGCGCACTGAGAGGACCTCCGAACAGGAAAAACGGACAGAGCTGGCGTTCTGGTCTTACCGTCAGAACCCCACTCTCCAGTAAGAAACCAGGGCTCCTGAGAGAAGCAACTGATTATAGAGCCTGGGCAGGAAAACTGCAGGTGAGCCTGGAGCATCTCATGGTTCCTCAGAGGAAGTAAATTTGAAGCTTCTACTGTTCAAAGCCGGAATAGCAACATGATGGCAATGCTGGATTTTAAACCATTGAATAAAACAAGTGAATGTGTTTTCCTTTGGTGTGTAATAAGTCACACAAATTTAGCAGCTTAAAACAACCCACGTTTATCATCTTTGAGCTTGGCAGGAATTCCGGGCTCTGCTGGGCATGTCCTCTGACCGGGCCTCAAGGCCGCAGTGACAGTGCTGGGTGGTCTGTATTCTCATCTGGAAACCCAGCCGGGAAGAACTGACTTTCAGTACCATTTGTTTCATTGGCAGAGTCCATTTCCTGTGGTTGTCGAAGTGAGGTCCTCGGGTTCTGGAAGCTGCCATCCTCACCATGTGGCTCACAAGCTGTTTCACTGCCCTCGGGAGCACCTGTCAGCTCCCAGAAGGTCCACATGTGTGGTCATCTCTCTTGATTATTTGGAAGCCAACCATTTAAGAATGTTAATACTCTGCAGACCCCTTTAACTTTGCCACGTAACGTAATTTTAGGTTGCCGACTCCATCACATTTGTTAGTCTTAGCTTAGAAGGGAAGTCACAGGTTGTGCCCACAGTCAGGTGGGGATTCCCCAAGGGTGTGACTTATGGGAAGTCACCCTACAATGCCTGCCACAACAAGTCCATATGGAGGGAAGTCATCTAATAAATACATAGACACCTGGGGAAGAAAAGAGCGCTTCCGCGGTAGATCCCTCAGTCACCCTGGGAGGAGCGGGAGAAGAGTCACCATTAGCCAACATCGCTGTAGTGAGTGTCACCGACAAGAAACTGATAATGGAGATGTTTGGGAGACACAGGATCTGCACAATCTCGAGTTCTCCCCTAAGACACCAACTACAAGTGGGCAAAACACCACCTTTATGTTGGAGGGACTTGATGGATGGCAACTTTACCAACTTGTCAGAAACAATAAATGTCACCAGAAACAAAGCAGTAGCGTCCCAAGCCCCCTGGGAGCCTGAATAGAAGGACACACCATTTTTGTGGTTCCCTTCCCAAAACGCATTGCTTTGTTTCAACATGAAAAATACCAGACGAAACCACACGGAGGAACCTTCTACTAAAAACTGACCGGCTTACCGTTCGGAGCATCACCATCACAGAGTCTAAGGAATGGCTGGGGCCCTTAGGACCTGGACTTGACCACGGAGAAGTCACGAGACGCCCCGGAGGCTCTGAAACGGGGCGATGGCCTGTGGGCGGGCGTGACGCGCACTGCGTCCTGGACACTGGAGTCAGTTATGGGTGTAGAGCTTCTCCTCATCCTGGGTGTGACGTTCCTGAGTCTCAAGTTAATCAGAAATAGGGCTCTGTAATAGAAAAATGTAAATTTATAGACTTTCAGCAAAGGTAGAAATTCAGGCGGCTTGTTGATGTTTTTTTGTTTGTTGCACCAACATTTTGCACAGTCCTGCTTGTGCGGTCCTCGGGGAGCGCGTGTGTCTCATGGTGGGTTTATTCTAGCAGCCTGGTTTTTCCAGCTGTCATTTTCTCTCACTGTGCTTTCCTTTGTTACAGATGTAGACAGGGGAAAACCCAAGGCTTCCTTTGCAAACCCAGTTTTAGTGTTAAAGGCTCCTCATGAAGTTGGTTTACGGCCACTGCGCACGGCGTCTGCAAATCCGTTCCTTGGCGTGGAAGGGGCTCCTTCAGTTGTCTCACAGGGCTCTGAGCTTTCTTTTCCGCCCGTGGGCCCACAGGTGTCGCCTCTAGTGTGCTTCTTAGGCACTTGTTCTGACTCCTCATCTGCGCGGACTGCTGGTTCCTGTGCCGTGGGGGATGCAGTCATGAGCAACTGTTGGTGGAAAGAGGGGTTGGAAAAGGACAAGGGCAAGTCCAAGTACCGTGGGCACATCTGTCTTGACCAGGGGAAGGCCTGTTCCTCTGAAGGGTGCACTGAGTAGACGTATGTCCTCGTTGCTCTGAAGAGAGACCGGGGATGACACAGGCAGCCGGGGTGCCTCGGAGGGGCAGTGGTCCCCAGCTCATGCTGGTGGGGACATGCCTGCGTCCCCGCAGCTGACTGCCCCGTCACGTTCGGGAAAGTTGGCATGTCGCTTGGCGGCCCCGGTACTCACAGGAAGCACCACCACCCGAGGCCACTCGGCCCGTCAGGGTGACACTCTGCCCAGGGGCTCGGTGGCTTGCGTGTCATTTCGGCACTGCTGCCAGCTTTTTGCTCTGACCGGGGCAGAGAGGGCGGTCCCTTCTGCAGGAGCCCTGCGCCCTTCTTGCAGCCCGACCTCTGTCCCGGCTCTGCCCGGACAGCCGCCCCTCGCGGGGTCGCCCCGGCCTCAGCAGCCCTCACAGTTGTGCCTCCTTAAGCGGGAAGCCGAGGCTCCCGAGCAAGGACAGTTGCATGGCGTTATCGTAACAGCCGTTCCCTTAGACGCTTAACGTGAAAACCACCTGCGGCCTCTTCGCGGTCACTGCACCAGATAGTCAGTGAGCGACCCCGTGGCTCTGTGGACCTCGCTGGGCCCTTCCTGTCCTCACGCCCTGCCCTGCAGGCACGGCCGCAGGAGAAGCCTGCTGGGTCCCCTGTGCTCGAGACCTTTGTGGGCGAGTGGGTGGAGATCTGCAGGTCTTCCCCGTCCTTCTCTGCTCCCTCTGAGTCCTTTTAGCAACGCACACGGCTGGGGCACAGCAGGCCCTCGGGGCCAGCAGTTAGTGCGACCTGGTGTAATCCGGTAACTACTGTACCAGACAGCCACGCAGGGCGGGGTAGTGTGTGTCCGTGCGTACGCTGTATATGCAACCCGTTCATGCACGTGTCCGTCTGCCTGTTTCTGTCTGTCTGCGTGCACCTGTGCGCGAGTGTCTATGTCTTTGCGTGTTTCTCTGTGTGCACCTGTGTGTGTGTGTCTATGTCTCTGCGTGTTTCTGTCTGTCTGCGTGCACCTGTGCGTGAGTGTCTATGTCTCTGCGTGTTTCTGTCTGTCTGCGTGCACCTGTGCGTGAGTGTCTATGTCTCTGCGTATTTCTCTCTGTCTGCGTGCACCTGTGCGTGACTGTATGTCTCTGCATGTATGTTTACCGTGTGCATGTTTGTGTATCTACCTGCATGTGTTACATGTGTCGTGTGTGCACACATCTATACATGTGTGGTGCATTTATGTGTATGTGTACATATGTGTGTATATTTGCGTGTATTACTTTTTTGGTAATTTATTTTGGCAAAGGGGGAGACTAGAAGATTAAATCGTATGGTCTACGTGCCTTGGGGGCTAGTATCGTGGAGACTATACAAATGACGCGACCGACTTTTTTACTCTATAATGTGTTCAGTCATGGACGTGCATCTAAACCCTCTGTGATGCAGGGTGAGTGAGACGTCAGAGATCTCTGAGGAGTCTGACATTTCAGAGACCCACCTCCTGCCTTCTCGCGATTCGTTGTCTCAGATTCGTTAAATAATACGTATCTTTGCCCTTAATTCATATTCTCAGATTAAGGGCCATTAAGTAACAGATAGTTATTAAATATTTGTCATGCTAGTGGGGGGTTAAAGGCATCAAAGACTTGGCTCCTCTGCTCAGGAACTTACACTATAGTTTGGAAAGGCGGGTGAGCAAACACTGAATAAACAAATAGCTCAAAGAGATGCTACTTCTTTCTTAGCAATAAAGATCAAAAGAGATGAAGTACATTTACTTCCTTAGAGACAATATCCACTACTGTTTATTGTAATATGGTTCATTATTTTTAATGGAGGTCTTTCCAAGTTTGTTAAATCTCTGACTAATTATAAAGACTTCAGAAATGGGTGATATTGCCACATTAAATAAATAATGCCAGTGAAGAACTGTTGGCCACTGTGCGTGTCTGCCCATGTAAAGACAAGGTTAAAGTCAGGCGGGTGTGACATGCATTCATTAGATTTTGTTAAGTACATTAAAGAAGTATATATCAGGAGATTTCAGCACTAAATTGGTTCATCTGAGTTTGGGAATTCAGTCAGAAATTGAACTTTTCATCAGGTCCTTTGCTAAATGTGTTTATGCATGTTTCTTTGTTTTATCCAAAAGAGAGGAAATACCTCACGTTTACGCTGTCTTTTCCTATGTGGAGCCGTGCCTTTTGTGACTTTAATAAAGAGAAGGTAAATGGAACTGTTTCTTGCTTTTGCACACCTGCAGTAATAATGCAGCGGCTCTCCACCCCTCCTGTGTTCTGCAGGTGGTCAGATGCCTCCTCAGCCGCCCGGGAGCCAGTCAGAATCCACTGCCCACCCTGCCTTGAGCCAGTCACCAATGCCACAGGAGAGAGGTGAGTCTGCGTGGGTCGTGTGTCCCTTGTGCTGGAGGACACGGCTTTCGTGAATGTGCTTCACCAGTTAGTTTTAAAGGATGATAAATCTCTTCATCAGGTAACAGCAGTTACCTCCAGGTAACAGCAAATACAGAAAAGAGGGCTGCTCTTTGCAGACTGGGTGAAGTTTCATCAAAATGCACTTCAAGACCCCAGAGTACCTATGTCCACATAGCAGCATGGAGCCCAGTTTACCCATGACCGTCATCTGGCACCTGATCCAGCTGTGTGAAAATGACCAGGGATGATTTGATTCGGGCAGCTGGCCTAATGAAGTCAGTGTTAGATTGTGGGATGTTTAGCTGTTGATCAGTTACTTGCCCACAATATCTAATAGTCGCATTTTAAGCACACAGTAAGATTCCACATTATACAAATGTAGACTCTGATAAGGGAACAGACCGCAGCCGTTGTCACCTCAGTCACATGAGAAACTAGGACATGGAGGACACATGTGACTTCCTCGTTCTCTGCAACTGGTCGGTGCCGAGCCGAGAGGGAGGTGGGCTGTCCTGGAGCCCTGGATGTTCAGGCTCCCCACCCGCCCCACTCCGTGTGTCCCCATGCGTCAGGGCCATGCTGGAGGCTGGAGGCCTTCCTCTCCTTACCTCTGTCTTCTTTCTCCCCTCAGTAGTAACGCTGCCTTTCTGGCGGTGGTGGTGCTTTAATCCATTAGCGTAGACAAGGGTTTTCACGGCTGCTCACCATCCAGTGCCCACCAGATCACGTCAACTGCCTGCCCAGCCGCCACGAGGCTGCACTGTCACTCTCCGTCCTCCCCTGTCCTCCCCTGTCCTCCGCTGCCCACATGGAAAATAGGAATTCAGCTCTCTAGCTGGTGTTTACAGGTTCCTGACTCCTGAGGAGCATTAGCTCTTCTATAGACGCTGCAAAGATGATGGTCTCTTCTCCGGAGAATTACAAGGTTTCTGTGAAGGTGTCACAGCACTTTATTAGACAGAGGTGCTGGCGTAAAGAGGAAGTCGCCTTATCCACATGTCGTGTGGGTTGAAAGGGGTGATTAGGAGAAATAAAACAATTTTCATATTCCAATACCCTAACACCTTTAACTTATGTATTGTTGTTTTTCCTGTTTATGGTATTTCATACTTTAATTCTCTTATCGAGGTGCTAGAACATGTTCTAGTGATGGAGTCGCTAACGGTATTCAGCCTGGAGGATAAGACCCAAAGAGCCTGCTCAGACACCTGCTGGGCCTCGGCCCGCACATCTGATTCGGGGTCTGAGGTCGGCATTTCTGACAAGGTTGCGGTGTTGCTGTCTGCTGGCGCAAGGGCCACCCTTTGAGAAGACTTCCTTTATGACGAAGCCTGTGTTAGTGACTGTCCCAGGTGTGCGTGGGCTTCTCTGAGCGCCCCACTGCGGCCCTGTCGCAGGAGGCAGGCGCCCTCCTCTGAACGGGCGTCCGTGCTCCCCCCGCGCTGTGTCGGCGCCCTGCGCTCGGCAGGGAAGGCTGCTGACCGCCAAACCCTGCGCGGGCGCCTTTCACTCGCTCTGCTGCTTGTCCTGCCAGAGGTCGAGCGACAAGAGGGCTTCCCAGGTTTTCCACAGCATCTCCCCGGCCGCTTCCCCGGTGCGCGTGTCACATTTAAAAATGTGGGAAAGCAAATGTGTAGGACGAGACAAGGAGGAAAAGTAGTCAAGCTTTGAACTTAAAGCAATACTTTTTGAAAGCAAGTCTCAGTTGTCCTCTGAGGCCACTAATGGAACTTGTACGCGGAGGGTTCCTTCACTGTAATGACACATAAAATCTGCTTGGTTACAATAATCGTTTCCTTCAAACAGTGGATCTGGATTTTATCATTTGCTAAATCTGAGAAATGTACACGGTCCCCACGCTGAAAGACTGTGCTCACACGCGGTGTGCTGCCCGTGTGCCTTTTGTCGTGGGAAAGCCCGGAGGAAAGCTGCCCGTGTAACGTGGCTGCGAGGTGCTGCACCGCCAGCGTGACCGGGCGCCACTGCTGAGACCTACGCGCCTTGTGCGTTAACATCTAGGAAGAAATGTTAGCTCCTAGTGACACATCATTGGGTGTTTCATGGGAAATGGCACAGTGATGCCAATGGTTAGATGTAATAATAAAAGCATTTTTCTTGTTTGTTTTACCACCATTTGGTACCAACAGAGTATGCACTGCGGAGTAACGCTCAGAAAACACTCGCTAGAAGCCCCCCCCCGCCCCCCGTGTAATCTCATTTACTTAAAAGTAATGTAACTTTATTTATGTCTTTACAATTGATGCATCGCCCTTATTTAGGGGAATGATGAAAGAGTCAGAAAAAATATATATTCATGATTTAGCATCTTTAAAAAATGAATTCCTGGTAAGGACATGGTTTCTATTCTGCGAATGCTAAAGCAGCCAAGCGGCGCAGTCCATTTGCCCTGGTTTTGCTTTAAGAGATTAGATGAAGAAAAGAGAGCACATTCCACAGCGGCACACGTGTCCTTAATGCGCTCGTCAGTGCACATGCAGCAGGTGGGTTTTCTTTAGTGGCAGAGAATCTGGAAACACACCCACCCAGAGGCACGAAGCGGGAGCTACAGCCCACTGGCTTGTTCCCCAGAGTCCGCCCGCAGAGCCTCGGTGCTGGCTTACGCTCAGGGACCTCTTCGAACTCTTGCGCCACCATTTTCTACCCCATGGGCCTTGTGCCCCACTCGGGCACGCTGACTAGTGAGCTGCGTTGTCTGTTGAAGGGGACTTTGCCCTGGAGTCCGAACCATGAACGGCTCCAGGCGGGCACTGGGGCTGTGTCCTGTGGGCCCCCACCCACCCCAGTGCCATCCCTGTTTATCTGGTGTCGGCTTTGCACATGTCACACACAGCAACCCCAAATCCATGCCCCCAGTCGTGTGTAGGTGACGGTAGTGGCTCCTATGTCTCATTTCCCATGAGGGAAGGTCTGCGTGTGGGCGCAAGGGGTGTGGCACGGAGGTCACAGAGGGGGGCAGTGTCTCAGCCCCTACTGGTCACCGCTTCCTCTGCCTTCGGCCGGGTCATCTCGTCTCGTCTCCCACATGGAGAGCCAGGGCCTCGGCCGTGACGTCCTCCTGCGCCTCTTACTGACTGGCAGAGAATAGTTGCACTGCGTTGCCGACTGCGGGAAGAAGGGTCTGAACTTGCGTGTTCTATTCACCTTTACTGTAGGTTTTATTTAAAACCACATCCTCTCTCTGCAGGTTTCACTCAGGTACAGACAGAGTTCCTATTAAATGACCCCCAAATCAAGTGAATTGTGATGCCATTTGGAGGAGCAGTGAAGAAAATCCTGAAATACAGAAGTTGGTTCTACAGCAAAGTTGTAACTAATATGTTTACATTTGTTTTATCCTTATTTCTCCATCTTTAATATTTGTATTTTTTAATTTTAAAAAAGCACTAGTAAATGCCTTATTAAAGTGTCGCCCTGTTATCCAAGAGGGCTTGGAGGGAATATGGGATAGTCATCAGTAGATAAATAAGTATAATTATTATTAACGTTCAGATGATTGCATTTTTAACCCCTGTAAAATGTTAAGCTTAATGAAACTAGCAAATGCCCTTCTAGTTTATTGGATTAGCAATTAGGTGAAAACGTTTCAAGAAGACTTA
The DNA here is from genome assembly GCA_004363575.1 of Solenodon paradoxus. Taxonomy (NCBI): domain Eukaryota; kingdom Metazoa; phylum Chordata; class Mammalia; order Eulipotyphla; family Solenodontidae; genus Solenodon; species Solenodon paradoxus. The sequence goes on from RJWH01001262.1 coordinate 328,990, forward strand.
TTTATTTGGACAGATGCAGAGAGGTCAGAATTAATTTTTTGAAAGCCTTTTAATTGAATTCCCTTTTAATTTTCACAGTGGTACCTAGTTAAATATTCATGTGAATGCGGGTGGTTTTCTGAAGGTCTGTTCCAATTCTGGGCGCTCAGAATCCGCATCGGCTGTTTAACCCTTTTCATCTGGGGCGCCAGCAGAGACTTCTCGACACAGTCCCCTAGTATTTGAATAATTAGAAGGTAATAATGAGAATTAATTAGTCCTGGGGATGTCTGAAAACAGCCGCTGCACACGTCGCCTTTGGACACAGCAACGAGCAGAGTCGCCCCCGTAGGGCCCGTGGTGCGCTGGGAGCTGCTCCTGCTGGAGGCTCTGCAGAAGGGCTGCAGGAGGCGCGCCTTCGTCCACTGCAGTGGCCTCGCTCTCCCTCGGTGTCGGCAGAGCCCGCGGGCAGCACCGCCACGTAGCATGTGTTGGCCACTGTCCATGTGTCCCCAGCCCAGGTGAACGTGTGTCGCAGTGTCAGTGCCTGTGCGCGGTGTCCGTCTGTGGACTCTGATCTTCAGTCTTTTTTCAGTAGCTCCACTTTCCTAATATACACATGATACAAACAGTGCTGTATCTGGGAAATTATGTAGCAGTCAAAGTGAACACTTAAATGATCATTTTCTGCATTACCGTGATGAAATAAATCAGAATTTCTGTACTTTAAGAGAATTTCTATACTTCGTGTCTAACTCCATACTTTTTATATTGACTGAAGACAATTCTTCACTGTCTTTTTTCTCTCTTACTATCTGCCAGTGTTAGTTGCCTGGGTATAATTTCCCCCTTTCTCTAGCTGTGGGTTTCAAGCCCAGGCCCTTAGTCTTTACACAGCTTCTCACCCGCCGAGCTGCAGAGGCGCTCCTGTTCCCCTAAGTTCTTTGCAAAGTCTGAATGGAATTCCTTATCAGATTTCTAGCCACATTTTATTTGCTTTGTGGCAAATCTTCCTCTTTGTTTTTAATGTCATGTTTAAAACCAAGTTTGAACTGGACCATAAACAGTGCTTCAACCTTTACACCTGTTCGAAAGTTTCAGATCTTCGAAGCACAGAACAACCAAAGAAGAAGAAAGTCTTTCTTGTTCTTTTTTTTTTTTTTTAAAGGAAAGGTACAGGCACGAAGAGAAAGGGGGAGGGAAAAGGTTCCATTTTATTTTTATTTAGTTGTTCACACTGGTCATTTCTCCCAGACAGAGACTCGAACCCAAAGGTATGTGGCTTGGAGTCCTTTGCAGGTGACTGACCCAACCGCTGCTCCACCAGGGTGTGTCCTATTTCTTGTTCTTAAGAGAATTTACCATATCATTAGTCTTACTTCAGTTTTACTGTTACACTTCCTTTTTTTAAAGGAAAGATGCAGACAGGAAGAGAAGGGAGGTTGAAACACTGGGCCCTAGGATGTCAACCTGGGTCCTTGGCTTGTATGTGTGCTGGGCTTGGCTGGAGGAGTGAACTTCACCGCTTCTCCAATCATTATACATTATTTACTGTAGTGTCAACTGTTTGTCTCAGAATGCTATAGGCATTTTATTTTGTACCATATAGAAGCTTCACTTCTCCTCTCCATCCATCCTGACTGCACAGCGCAGGTGTCTGAGCTGGGGCTCACGCCCGGCACCAGAGACCTGTGGGCTCTAGGCTCTGCCCCCGCTCGCCCTGGTCAGGCTCCTCATAACCTGGGAATATTAGGCAGAAATGAGTAAAAATTTCGAAAAGTGTTTAATGCTGCTTGCTAGTTTCATAGTGATGCTGACACCAAAAGTTTGGTTTGAAATATTAAAAAATTTTTTGAGTATCTTAGTTGACCTACCACCTTAATTGTCCAGAACAAATCAACAAGTTAGAAGAACCACCAAGATAATTGCTCAAGGACCAGAAGTGGGAATGAAGATTCTTGTGTCTGTGAACTGCAGAAACCGTCCTCCTTGCGTAGGCCTCTTAGTGTGAGGTCTGGGGCACACCTGCAGGCACTGCAGCGTGTCACGGAGTGTGCTGGCGGTCCCACAGTGCTCTCGGTCTCTCCTCGAGTGCCCTTGCACATCTAGTGTGAGCGCGTAAGTCGGCGATGTGCTGCCTTCAGCGCCAGGCCTTGTCCCGAGGACATCTCTCCTCGCCTCTGGCCAGTGCAGCAGACCCGCCCCACCCGATGCAGTTCATTTAGCCTCGCCTGTGACAGATAAAATCAACTCAAAGGGGAGGTTAGATACGTGAGAGAGCATCTAGGCAGCGGCATCTAATTTCTTCTACCTCAGAACTTTACCTGAGCTGTGGACCACGCCAAGGCGAGTTAGGAGCGAAGGAAATAACAGCTCGCGTGTTGGGTTATCCTTCTGTTCCTTTTACGTCTACTGTCCAGAGAACTGTTCACCCGGAAACTGAGAAAGCAGGTATCTCGTACAGTAAGCCTCGATTTACAAGCATTGAGGAATTCCCAGTCTAAATTGTAGGGCATTTGGAGAAAAGTGTTTCATTGCTTTTTCGCACGAGTAGGTTTTGAACTGCCGACTAACACTTGCTCATCTGTTGCTGCCTCCTGACCTTTCAGGGAAGGCACCCGAGAAGGTCTGCACCCGGGGCACGGTCAGCATGTCGGGTCTCTCCTAGCACTTACCTTCTCCCGTGCCCAGGGCCTGTGCCCGCCAGAGAGCTGGGAGCTGGTGCCTTCCTCCACTGGTTACATGCGTTCCCTCCTCGGCACCCACTGTCACCACCCGAGTCCAGGCCACCAGGCAAACGCCAGCAGCCTCCCATTACTCTTGCCTCAGGCCCCGGAGCCTCTTTCTAGAAGATGGGTGGGTTGTCCGTCCTCCACTAGTGGCTTCTGGCTTGCTGGTTCTGAGCGCCCTGTGGGGACCCCAGCCCACTCGGTCTCCTCTCTCGCCCCCGCCTTCTCGGTCTCCTGACAATGACCTTCTTGGCGTCGTTTTAGAAACCTAGTCTCCAGGACTGATACCTGCATGGGCCCTACCCCACCAGTCCCTCAGGACCTCAGGCCTGGCACTTGGTGGCCCCTGAGTCCACGCTTGCCGAGTGGACAAACGAATGAAGCCGCCCTGCTGTGCAGGGGCTCGTGGTCACTAGGGAGGCTGCGGTGATGCTGTTGTCCTGCTGCCCCTCCGCTGAGAAGAGCTCTGTGGCACTTATTTTTGTGACACGAGTGTCAGAATGAGCTTGTAAGCCCAGGCAGACTGGTTCCCTATTTCAAGGTCACAGGTCATGCATGAGCACTGGGTTTTGCTGTGATGGGAGAGGTGGCCCAACCCCATGTTCTGATCCAGACAGTTGGGGCATGTGTGTGCATTGTTACGCTGCTTTACCTTTTCTCTGAGAATACAGCTCTGCACTCTCGCTGCTTAATTTTTCACCTACAGGGTAGCCCTGATTTTTTTTCTCTACTATAATTTTTTGATTTGTTTTGAGGAACATGGCATCATAACATTGTACAAGTTTACGTTTGTGTCATAAATCAGCACCTGTATAGCAAACCCAGGTCACCACCACTGTTCAGCTGTGATCTGATATTTATAGCAGAGTTGAGCCTCTTCCTCTGGAGTGCAGTGTCGGTCCTGTGTGCGTGTGTCTGACGGACTCAGACAGGAAACCAGTGCTGTAAAACGTGTGGATGTAGGTTAGGACTGAAACAGCTCATTTTCATAAGGGGTGTCTAAGGCTTTCCACTGTCTTTTTGTTTAACGTCACTAATGTCTAATGTGGTACTTCCTTTTCCAAAGTTTGAGTTTTCCCATGTTCATGTCTGCTTGAATATGTAATTCCATCGTGCATCTAGTAATTCATTAATTTTAGAATGTATAGAGAACTCATTTTATACTTTCGGAATTTCCTTTACCAAGAAGTTTGCCACTCTGCACTCCTGCACCTAGACAGATTTCACGCCGTTTATAAAAAGCATCTTCATTCTCTTAGCTGTGGTGTTTTGCTCACACACTGCTTGGTGCAGTGCCATAGGTAACAGCTCTCTGAAAAAAGCAAAATACAACGAAAGATGTCACTAGTCATGGGTCTTTGGAAACAATTTAAGGAAACATTTTAACGTTTGTTTTAAAAAGAAAATAGTGGAGGGGATACAACATATATAGGAAAATCATCTGAATTAGTTTTTTCTAGGGGCTCAAAAAAAAAAATGTGGAAGCCAGAATTCGAGACCTAGATCCAGAAGCACCCTACAGGCGCGGGTGCCTCCCCAACCCCGTTTAGCAGATGTGGGAGCTGAGGCCGGAGAGGCTGAGTTGGTCTCTGGCCTCCGCAAAGCACGCGTGGATGGAGCCTGGCCTCGCGCCTGACACAGCGCAAGCTGTGCATGCCGCCGCCCTCCCGTCACGAAGGCGCGACAGAACTGAAGGCTGCTCGTGCGGCCCTGCGCAGAGTGTGGGGTCCCTTGTCTCCCTTAAGCCCACAATGACCAATGGGCAGTACCTAGGCGTTGTCCCCGTTTCACAGGGGAGGAAACCCATGGTAGACATGCAGATTTCTATATTTAGGGTAAAAGTAGCTAGACTTCATTTTTAGCTAACTTGTTTTCCAGTTTTTCATCAGTTTGTTTAAATTATGGTGATGTTTAATAACCTTCAGAGATAGTTATATCCCTACTGGGCACTTTTTCAGTAGGATTTCTGCTGGCATTTAATTGCGATTGATTATTATGTATCACTCTGCCTTCAGACTTAGCCTTACTCTCCTTTATGCGAAATCTTATGGGGAAATTTGCTCTCAGAAATGTAAGTCAGGGCCTATTGTTTTCCTCCACGCAGTGCCAGCGTTAAGTGGACAGAAGACACAAGTCCGCAGGGCTGCAGAGAGGCAGGCCCGGGGGACAGGACCTGCCAGTGGGCTGATGTGCAGGGTGAGATACTTCTGTCAAGATGCATAGTGACCAGGAGCAAATGGACTGATGACTTAAGCAGTTCCATAAAAGGAAACAAAAATAGCTATCAGGCAAAATCCTCAACTTATGACAGGAGAAATAAAGGGTCAAACAAACAAATGATCTCTGAAAGATGCATTAGAATCCCTTTGCTTGGGTGACAGCCGAGGCGCTGAGAGCGGGACATACTTTGACCTTTGGGAATTTGCAGTGGTAGAGTACTGGGACAGCAGGGTTCCTTCCAGTGTTTAAAATAAACAGGTGTCGAAATATAGCAGAGCCTGCACCTGAGTTTGTGGGGCATTAAGGAGCTGAAAGACACGTGTGGGACTTTGTAACCCAGGAAGTTATCTTCCCAGTCCAACTTGTATGTGTCACATCACAGATGACAGAAACGTCTCTGTGGGTCTCAGTTATCATCCTCAACCTCATCTTCATTCTAGGGTGAGAAAAAAGGCTCAGGCAGCTTACGATTCGCCTGAGGCCACAGAGCTGGTTTGACTGGACACAAACTGTAGCTATATTTACAAGATTCTGAGCGGGTGCCACAAACAGGACTGTCATCCAGGCCTTCTGTTCTCAGCTGACTGTCACACACGGGTATAGTTCAGAAGGGAATCAAGGAATCATGTCCCTGCTCCTGTTGCTGGCCTGGGGGATTCCCAGAATGGGTGTGTCTCGTCAGATGTGTAAGACAAGGTCGCGGAAGCTTATAGACAACGAAAAGTTCCAATTTTCATTTCTCTGGAAGGAGGTGGTCCCTCCCCCGTGGCGCCTGCTCCTAAGCTGTGGAATTTGGTGCTACGACACTGTCCGTCTGGATCAGCTTTAACAGTCTCCCCTGTCAGGCCCTCGCACTCCTGGTTTTCTGCAGGTGTTAGCGGTGAGGGGTGTCTTCACATGGAACACGACTATTTTTTAAGGGCGAGACCTAGGAAATAAAAAAGTGACTTGCCCGGGTAAGAGTGCTAAGCTACAGCCCTTAACCCTTTAGTAAGAAGCAGAGGCGGCGTAACCTGTAGACCCAGGGGGCGCCAGGGGCGGAGGCTCAGGGCGAGGCCACGCAAGGGCCGCTGCTGCCTGCCTCACGCAGGAAGCGGACGATGCGTCTCCACCGTCTCTGCGGACTTGAAACGCGTTTTTTACACAGGACTCGTATGAAACTCTTGAGAATCTGAGAGTAAAGCTTAGATAAATATTTCATGTAACATCTTAAGATGCAGTCATTTATAGTAATTTCAGTGCTCTGATTTCTGTTTGTTTTCAGATTTGAAAAAAGCAAACATTTTCTGTGATGATTTATATCTGGAAGCTGCCAATTGAGCCCAATTTCACGAGGCTTCTCTTTATAAATAAATGAAATAGGATAATAAGGAACATCTCCGCTTATTTTTATTCTGTCTCTCTCAGAACAATGTTAGATCCTTTCCATTGCGAGTGTGAGTGCCAGCCACTGTAGACACCCGTCACCCATCCACCGCCGCCCTTGAACTCACCTCGGAGCCGGCAGCACTAACCGGGGCTGCACCCAGGCCCCACTGGGAGCCCCAGACCCCTGTCTGCACCCCAGGGCTGAGAGTCTGGCCCACAGGGGTGGGCTCTCACCACCTCCAACCCCGGCACTCTGGGAGTAGCTCTTCAGACTGACTTTCATTTCACGCTGCTGTGATGCTGTTTTCCGTTAACACGTCTGCTCCCAGGGTTCTTGTGTCCACATGCGATGTCCCGCGGCCCGGGGGCCCCCCAGACGTGGACACACCTTTTTTTGTTCTGTGTCATTTAAAGATGCACTTTCATTGTCCAGCTGGAGCAGTGCCCGCGGAGCATCACTGTGTTCGCTGGTACAGGAGCCACTTGACATCATTCAGAAATGCACTGATGCTCCAGGTGCCCCCCGTGCTGCCGAGCCCATGGGCGCAGCAGGGCGCAGAGGGGATGCTGCTGGAGCGAAAGGCCTAGTGGGAAGAGAGGTGACATGAGCCCCTAAGGTCAGCACACGGAAAGCGGGGGATGCAAAGGGGGATGCAGGGGATGGACCTGTGCCAGGAGAGCCAGTGTCCCTGGTCCCCGGAGGTGGTGGGGAGAAGACGGCTCTGCGGAAGGACGGGAGTCCCCATGGTGTTGTCAGGGCAGTGGGGACGTGCGGGCGGCATCAGAAACACGCTGACTGCAGGCCGGGCCCTCAGACCACAGGCGGCCCCATGGCGGTGCTCTGATGCCCTCGTCTGTTCCCAGTCTGTGGGGGCTTGGCAGCGGGAAGAAGTGCTGCGATTCCCTTTCTCATCCTGGAGAGATTTGGCAGCTTTGTGAAAATGAATAAGAGACGCGGCGAGTGAGGCAGAGCCAAACTGGTTAGGCCTTAGGCCTGGCCAGAAACGGGGAGAGGACAGCACGGCCTCAGGAGCGCAGGTCATACCCGGTGCTCTGGAGCTGTGGGGGTGGCAGGACCTGCCTGTCTGAAGGGGCCATGGGTGCAGCAGTGCCCACAGCAGGCCGGGCAGCCCTGAGTAGAGCTTTGCAGCCGAAGATGGAGCTGTGTGGGGCAGAGTAGAGCACTTTCCAAGCCCTGCAGTGGTCCTGCTCCCCAGAAGGGGTGGGTGGGACCAGGACCCGGACCAGTGAGCCGCCGATGTTTGGGCATCACAGGGAATGACTGGCTCTGAGGACCAAGGGGAGAAGAGCGTGCAGGGGAGCAGGGTTTGTCTTGGACGGAAGAGGCATGCTGAGTGACCTGTGTACCCCGAGGTTGGGAGGTGAGCAGAGATCTGAAGGTCGGGCTCAGGATGTCCAGCCTCATAGACCAGGTCTTGCTGTAAAAGGGGTCCCAGCCCTCATGCTTTCCGTAGGCCCCACTTGTACGAAGGTGCGGGCACTGGCCTCTTCCCCTCCTACTCCCCTAGCTCGAGGTCAGCACCGTCTGGTTCCTGTCTCACAAGAGGTCCGACCCAGGATGAGCGTGCGCCCAGGCCCCAGCTGGTGTTGGCATGTCCTGGGATACTCTTCTGGGGAGCTCAGCAGCAGCCTCGTGCCGCCCAGTCACACAGCGCACGTCCCGCTTGTCACCTGCACTCACGTTTCTCCGTTTATCTCCCACTCAGGTTTTATGGCAGGCACTCAGAGAAACCCTCAGATGTCTCAGTATGGACCTCAGCAGATAGGACCGTCCGTGTCACCTCACCCTCCTCCCGGAGGCCACATGCATCCCGGAATGAGTAGCTTTCCGCAAAGTAACTCGAGTGGGACGTTCGGGCCGCAGATGAGCCAGTATGGGCCACAAGGTAAGCAGACCTCCTGGACACCGGCCGCAGTGGTTCTGTGAACGGAGCCCCCCGGGACCTCAGTGCTAGACACGCCTCTGAAGACCGGTGTTTCGCCACTGACCGATTGCGAGGTCAGCGCAGACCGGTCTGCACTTGCCCAGAGTGGTGGGGGCATGATCACAGCGATGGCTCATTACGCTTTCATGGGACCACGAGTGCTCACGTGCACTGGTCCTGTGTCCGTGAGGAGACCTGAGTGCTTGCTGAGCGGAAGACAGATGTCTTGTCCTAAAAGGTTTCACTTAAGACGTGCGCTTCACTGTGGTGACCTGGTCTTGCTGCCTGCCCCCCTGCCCTCCATTACCCCTTGCGGCAGCACCCACACACCTTTGCCCAGCATCTCAGCACTGTCGTGACTGGCTCTGCCTCCCGGTCACTGCCAGCCTTCCCCCAGAGGACCGGACCACCCAAAGTGTTCACGCCTCCCACAGAGAGCCGCCGAGTGGCGACACAAGCGCCGCCAAGCCTAGTGCGCGTCTCTGCAGCCGGCTCCTGGAGTCGTCTGCTCCGTCAGCGCCGTGGAACCCTTTTATCGAGGTTTCTACCCTGATACATTTTTCCTCAGTCACTTTGGCAAGAAGGCCTTTGAATTTAACACCTTTTTTATATTTTGTTTATTTAAAGTAGACATTAACCGTTAATTTATAGAGAATGAGATTACCTGGCACAGTTCCCAGAGTTTCTCACTCAGAAATACCAGGAATATTTCCAGGAAGGATGAGGCGCCCAGGAGGAACTTGGGGGGCATTTGCGCGGCCCTGCAAGGGTGGTCACGTCCCAGCAGCCTTGTCTGCAGACACCTGCCGCCTGGGGGCCCATGCCCCACCCCGGCGAGCCTTTCCCAGTGTGTCAGAAAAGCTGTTCGGAGGGGGGCAGCCTGCCCCCTTGGCTGACTAGTGGAGCCCCTCAGCGCAGCCGGCCCGTCGCTCCCTGCCTCACCGTTCTGTTCAGTGTGCCCCCGGCATCACCACTGTCAGGGGAGCGTGCAGCGCCCCCGGACAGGACACTCGGCGACCCTCCCACCTCGTCTTTGCACCAGGTCATGATGAGTCTCCATTGATGCATCTTGCCAGCCTTCAGAATCCCTCTGCCCTGTCCCTGTCGACCCAGGTGGTGGTGACAAGGAGCAGTTTGTCTCCGAGCTGAGTGGCGGCGCATCACTCAGCTGCCAGCGTTGTCTGCCCCTGCACCGCCATCTCTTGGGGCCTCTTCCAGCCGCTTCTGCATGTGGCAAGAAGGAGGAACGGCAGGGCATCTGGGAGAAGCAGCTGACAAGTTGTGGAAGTCGTGATGTCAGCGGGGAACTTGGCTCTCGACAGAATGTAATAGACACAGTCCAAGCCTGTTCGCAGAATCGGAGCGGCCGCAGTCTCGCTCACGCGCCCATGGAACATTCGAAATGGTCCTCTCTATGCCGTCCTCTCCACCACCTCTCCTCTGCCGGTCTCTTGCTGAGGCCGCTGGCGACTCGTCCCACCCAGCTAAGGGAGCGCTCCCTCAATCGCAGTCACAAATAGAGATGACCATTTCTATGAAATAGATTTCCTTTTTCAGTAAGACCTCAGTTTCCCAGAATCCCTTGATCATCAGGTTCTTGGGAGCGTGGAACCTGTGAGAGTTTTCCAAACTGCTACACATCCCTGAGTAGGCCTGGCTGCATAGTCAGGAGTTTTCTGTTAGGTGGTGCGATTTGTTTTAAAGAACGGAAAGCGGGGAGAGGAGGAGGAGGCATTTGGAAGCAAGGAAGAAGGGAGAGAAGGAAGGACTTATTTACTTGTTTGGTTGTTCCCCAGTCTTGCATCCAGGTCCTTGGCTTTACGTGGTCTGCGCTGTAGACCTGCGCTGCAGGCTTAGCCCTGAGCCACCCGGGGCACACACGCCGAGTGAAGTGTGGCATTAGAAACAATGAAAGCAAAGGCGGTCACTCCCAACCTCGGTGCTTCTAACTCTACACAAAGTGCTTATTTGTGCCTCTGCTGTTTCCTCCTCTGCTCACACCTGCTCTTTTCCTCTCAGTGCCTCCTGCCCCCACACGCCCAGCCATGGGACCGGCGCCCTCTCACGGCTCCTCACTCTGCACCACCTTGTTGATCTTTTTAAACACAGACCCCCAGTGAGGGACTTTCCCTTAACTAGCCACTCACATCATTAGTAACATGCAGCTTCCAGCTTCACTTTGCACATGCTGATGTCTCTGGGAAGAAGCAGCTGTGTCCACAGCCGCAGAGGCCTTGGTCTCAGCTTCTCTTTCTGATGCCAGTGAGGTGACTGTCTTTGTTTTGTTCATAAAAGATCTTGGGGGAAATGGTCCACATTCTCTCTTTGATAATCATTTTCTTGTCAGGAGCTGCTGCTCTAGAATTGTTCTTAGTAAAAACCATCATTTATTGAAGGTTCCTGTGTCCGGGTGTGTTTCATATATTAACTCATTTAATCCTCACAACGTGCTGTGTGCTAGGAACTGTCAGTTTCCACCTGACAGATGAAGAAACTGAGGCACAGAACAAGTGGTCAACTTCCCGAGGACGCAGAGTGCCCACACCATTACTCACGTTCTCCCAGCTAATGCGGGACCTGGGCACTCGCCCCATCCTGCCCACGGCTGCTGACGCGGGCAGAGCCACCAGTGGCGCTCACATGGCGGCCGGTGTGTCATCCCCGAGACATGGCCCTGCTCGCTGGCCCACTCATGCAGAGTGCTCAGGGACGCACACGCACATCAAGGGTCGTGAACGTCGTGTGACTACAGACTTGGAAATAAATCAGAATACTAAAGCGATTACAAAAGAAGTTTTCAAGACGTTAAGAATGTGACATTTTTAGAAGTGCTTATTAATACTATAAAATCTGAATTATTAAATATACAGAGGATGTAGTCAATTTCAATGTGTAAAAATGTTTAATTGCAGTCTTTTATGAAATAGTAACTTTTCTGCCTTGAAGCGAGCACATAGAAAAACTACCCTTGCAGAGTGTTTACAAGAGAGGACTCTTGGGACTGGCATTAATAAATAGAAAGGAATTCTGTGATCGACACATTAATTACTGATAAATGAATTTGTGTCGTAAAGAAGCAGATATCAGTTTCATCTTCACAGGCTTTGTATTTCTTAAGGACAGAGACGGTTCTGTGTTCTCCAGGACTGCGCCGCATTGACTGTCCACAAACATTTCTGCATATTTGTGACTCATTGCTAAGTAAGGGTCTAGCTGTAGTTTTTCTCTGAATGAGTAGGATTGCCTTGATGTTTAAAGAGAATTCTGAGCCTCACTGTCCCCCAGGTGCCGCGCATCAGCACGTTAGTGTCTGGGCCGGGCGGCCAGCCGCACAGGCGCTGGTTTCAGGCCTTCCTTTGTGCTGTGTCCTAAAAGTGTGGACTTACAAGGAGGGAAGTCTGATGAGCCTTATGTTTAAACTGCCTCCTGGAAAGTTGTTTTCAGAAAGGTTTAAAGGTTTTTTTCTTTAAAATTAGATGCCATCTGTAATCTTCTCCATTCATTAAAATACTTTCTCACAAATTTAGTAGAAGCAAACTAAATGACACTGGTTGAAATGAATAAGTTCCAAGAAGTGCAGTGACCTTGCAGCTGTTTCACTTCAAGCGGGGCCATGCGTTGAGGGCGCGGTTTGCGGCCCCGGCTGCCTGAGGGCCCCGGACAGGCCCTTGACAACCTCACTGCGCCGGGATCCGGGGTCGCCGCCGAGGAAGCCCAGAACCTCAATCCTGTTTCCTTTCTCGAAGAGAGGCTTCTGTCACCCAGACTCATCTCTTCATGTCGCGCTCCTCCCGCCCGCCCTGGCCCTGCCCGGCCCGGCTCCCCTTGTCGACCGCATCTCTCTGTCTTCCCCGACATGAGTTTCTGTGAGGCCACCCCTCTCTGTTCTCTCCTTGTGTTTATTGCTGGAACCAGGTGGTAATTTACGGGATGTTTATACAGCGTCCAGCTACCTGAACCTTATGTGTGGCTCCATCAGGCGAGCTAGGAAAAGTATTCATCCCACACTCTGTGTTTTCTTGTTAAAGAAGTGCACTCACTCTCACTAATATTAGAAAAAGCAGAGAAGGAAGTCAATTATTTTATAGCAAAAGGTAATTTTTATTAAAGCTTCAAATTTCACCTTCAAGATTTAAGCATAAATTTTTCAAAACCTGGGAATTAGGAAACAGGGAAAACAAAATTCAAATCAGCTTAATATTAAAAAAGTAAAGCAGCTTTAATATTGATGGTGGCTCATTAGCCCTGCTGACGGAAGGCCCTTCCTCATGGGGCAACGGCCGCCCCTGCGGGGCCACCGCCCCTAAACGGTGGGGCTCTCGGCAGGTGCGAACAGCGTGCGGAAGCCCGGGGTGCGCGGCTCACAGCCTCGCCAGCGGCCTCTTGCGCGGCTCGAAGCGCTGCCGTGTTCATTTACAAAGAAATGAGGCCTTTGGCATCTTAACTCCAGCATCATGGGAAATAAAAACACTTAACAACTGGGACTACATAAAACTTAAAAGCCTTTCACAGCAAAAGCAAACATCACTAAAACCAATAGGCAACCTACCAACTGGGAAGGAGGTATTTGTGTTTCATATTTATGACAAGGGCTTAATATCTAAAATATACAAAGAACTCATAAAACTCAATATCAGAAAAACAGGCAATGCAATCAAAAAATGGGAAGAGGATTGGAGAGACACTTCTGAAGAGGACACACAGGTGGCCAACGGGCAGATGAAATTATGCTCCTACTTGCTGGCCATCAGGGAAATTCAAATTAAAGCAACAATGAGATATCACCTTACAACAGAAAGACTGGCTATTATGCAAAAGTCTGGAAACAACAAATGTTGATGAGGATCTGGAGAAAAGGGAACTGTTGGTGGGAGTGCAAATTGGTGCAGCCCCTGTGGATAATAGTTTGGAGATTCCTCAAAAAGTTGAGGATGGAAATCCCTTACGATCCCGTCATCCCATGTCTGGGCATCTCTCCAAAAGATACAGAAGCTCCCCTCCGCAGCGATGCATGCACCCCCGTGTTCAATGCAGCCGAGAACTGGAAACTGCCTTAGTGCCCAACATCAGATGCTGGATAGAGAAGACATGGTTTATACACAGTGGACACTGCACAGCCCTCAGAAGAGTGAAACCCTGTCATGTGAATCAACATGGATGGAGCTAGAGGGGATGATGCTCAGTGAAACAAGTCAAAAGAAGAAAGATGGATACCAGATGACCTCACTCACAGGCGGAACGTGAACAGACCAAACAAAACCAACCCTCGAACGCTTACAACAGAACTGCGGTGACCCATAGGGAATGGGGCGGGGGCTGAGTGGGGAGCAGGTGGTGGCAGAGCCCACTTGTCAGTGATGAGAACACTTGGTGATGTAGTGGAGGGCAGGGTGTGTTGACATATATCTGAGGTTGGCAAACCTATACATACAAGGTTATTTTAATATGTAAAAATAAAAATAATTAAAAAAATAAAAATAAATGATCTATTTAGCTGTGTCTTACAAACCTGTCAGAGACACACGGGACCCTTTTGAAGGCCCCCGCCTGCCCACAGTGAGGTCCCATTGGGTGAGCAGATCCCAGCCCCCTACGCGTGCCCCCACCCGCAGGGGACACCAGGGTTCAGGTCTGGGCGCCTGTTTCCTCCCACAGGGTTCACTGCTCTGTCGCCAGCTGGGCTCCTGCGTTACTGTCCTTTTACCTTTTCATGTCAGTCTTGCATCCTCGTCCTTTGCTCTGAGAGTATACTTGAATGTTGTGTGTGCTGAGGAGCCAGGCCTTCCACTCGACGTGCGGTCAGAGGCCACTTCTTCCCTCAGGCCGGAAAGCTGCTGGTGCGTTGGGGCGACCTGCCTGCTCCTCGGTGGGCAGTGGTCCTCAACACGTCCTGGACTAGTTCTTGACTGGAGTGAAAGCAGGTCCTCCAGTGACATTTGTTTGACGTTGGTGGGGATTTTTCTCTCGTCAGTGTCATAAGGAAATGGTGACATGAAAGGTATCACTCAAGGACCTGTATTGATGGCCCATGTTGTGGTTGCTGTGATAATTTCCTTGCCACATCTCAAGGATTGTACTGTACCCGTTTTACAGACGAGGAAACTGAACTCTGGATAACAGGTCGCTTTCTGGAGGTCACGCAGGCAGCAGGTGACATAGCCTGCCTCATGGGCGCCTGAGCACTGCTCTTCATCTGCCACCAAGTCAGGCGCTGAACCCGACCCTGCGCTGTGGCCCTGGACCTGTGTCCTGGGTCACCTGGGGTGGGGTGGTTCCTCCCAGAGGCCAGCGTGCACAGCACCCTTCCCCACGGGCTCTGCGTGGCCCTCACACCCACATCAGCGCTTTGTTCCAGCCTCTCCTCGTCCTCAGCAGCAGGTGCCACTGTCTGGACCCAGCCCTCGGCCTTCCTGCCAGCGGAGCGGGGCCACTGCTCCTCCGTACCCTGCAGTGTCCCGCTCCCCCAGAGCCAGACACGGGGCCTGGGGTCCTGGCCAGCTCTCTGCTCAGTGCTCCAATGCCACCTCCAGGCCCTGTGTGACATCGGTGGTGCAGGCTCAGTGACTCAGTCCTAGCGGTCACCCTTGGGAGAGGAAGCTAAGGGTCACTTGTCCCTTCTCTCTGTGCTGCTTTGTCTTCTTCATTCTCCTTGTAACATGGAGGGTGAATGACTGAAGTCCTGCAAGGTCATCGGTTTTCTCCTTCTCTGCATGATTCTGTTACTACTTTTACACGTTAAAGCCCTTTTAATGAGTGTGTGAACTAGGAAAATATCGTACCTTGCTTGCACATCAGTTCAGAATGTTCACGTGTCTCTAGCTTCACAGATAGTTAGAGTTAATGCAGCAGAGCTAACGTAGCTTTCCTTCTGAACCCGCATTTGTGGTCGTCTTAATCACTTGACCCGTTTTTCTTTCAGATTAGTGCCTGAAAGAGCAGCTCTGTCCTGGGCCTGCGTGGAAGGGGAGGGAGGGGCGCAGTAGGTGAACTCATGCAGCAAGTTGCTGGTGTTCGCAGTGAGGTGTTCCTGAAAGCCCCCATGTGGCAGACCAGCGTCACTTCCATCTGAGAGATTATCTATTTACACGGAAAGCATCCTGCTTAAATATGGTAATTGGCAAATATGCACATGAAAAATCCTCAGAATCGTTCTTCCTCAAGGAAATGAAAACAGGGCCCCAGTGATATGTGCTGGACACCTGTTAGGATGGAGATACTTTGGTAGCATCAAGGACTGACTAGGATATGAGGCAATTAGAACCCACGCACTTTTGGTGAAGTTCCTTGTAAGTTAAACATACGCTTGCATACAACCTAGCCCTCTCCATTCATAAGATTTTGCCAGGAGAACTAAAATGTATGTCCACACAAAGACCTGTGGAAAGATGCTTTTATACTTAGCATTTTTTTTATTGTTGCCAGAAACAAGAGACTGCTCAGATGGTTGCAGAATGCAGAGCTGCTCACGGATCAGCGGAACACGCTGCCACGTGCGAGCTGAGCGAGAGGGGCCAGGCCAAGGAGACTGCTATTGCATGACTCCTTAGACGTAGGAACAGAAATGAGATAAAGGTTCCCAGGGATGGTATAAAACTGTCACAAAATGACACCTGTTCATCATGATAGCAGTCGTTGGTGTCTTGACTGCTGGTGGTCACAGCGCTGTAGTGTGTTATTAGCATAAATTCTCTCTCAGTAGCCACAACAGTGGAATATCGCGCAGTAGACTGCTGTAGAGAGTGGTGGACATCACTGACTAAACATCAAGATAAATGCATATTAGCCCTCGTTCACAACTTACCGTCCTGTGTGTCTCTCCCGCTGAGGGTGAGTGTCCACAGCACGGCTCGTGGTGAGTTGCTCATAAGTAATTGTCCAGCGATTGAAACAGAAGCAGAATCTCACATAAGAGGAAACATTGAATGGTTCAATAAAGGCAGTAAGCTGGGACTATTGATTACAGCTAGCAAATTTAAATGTTCTGAGTCAGGTACGGAACTGTTGGTGATCCTCCGAAAATGATGATGGTGATGTGAATTGAGCCAAGCTCCTGCTTCCTCTGCCTGGTGCTTGAATAGAGCTCCTGGCGGGTGGAAATCTAAATTCACTGGGTTACCAATTTTCCAGAGCCAGTGTGCCAAGATGAGCCCACTTGACCACTGTGGGCACTTGGACTTGGCTACGAGACCTGTCCAGCTGAGGTGGGCCGGCCCAGCATCTGCTGCTTTCATTGTGCTTAATGCTGGATGTGTCTGCTTTCCCTCAGAGCCAGTGCCAACAATTACTAATCCATTAGAGAAACGTGGATACGATTGCACTGCTCCTTCCTGGCTTTTCCGCTCATATTTTGCTTGGCTTATAGATTTGGTGTTTGTTTACTTTACAGAGAAAGATATGGTATCGAGTAGGCAAGGGAAGGATGAATCGTTTTTCACTCCATCCACGTTTTTCAAAGACGATAGGGAAAGACCCTGCTCGTGGAGATTGACGGTGTTATGTTGTACACGGTGGTGATGAAATAGCAGCTGCCATTACTAGTAACTCACGCTGTGCTTGGTGCTGGACAGCCGCCCTCTGCGCTCAGTGCTCCGGCTTAGACGGCGCAGGTGGCAGCTGATATTCAGCGGTGCAATAACTTGTCGGAGGTCAGGCTGCTCGGAAGTGTCGGAACCAGTCTTCAAACCCAGCTTCTGAGCCTGTCCTCACCTGTTGTGCCTCTTACGCCTCTTTCAAGCTTTTAGGGGCCATTTTTATCCAGGCCTCCTTTGAATGAGGAAAAGCTTTAGAGTTTCAAGAAGAAAAAGGGCCTGTGTACTTAGTCGACAGAGACCTTGCACTGAGCCCTCTGTAATCATGTGTATGCCCCTGACACGAGCTTTCGAGTGCCAGCTCACGGAGTCTCCCCGACCGACTGGCGGAGGGACTGGGGCGCACTCGGCGCCATGTGAGGACACAGGGCATGGCGTCCACATGACACGGACTTGCCCAAGGCTGGCTCCCACGCTGGGCAGAGCTGTTCTGCTCTTCTGCCGTGAGTGCAAACATGAACGGGGAGACGGCAAGAAGGGACTCAGCACCACACTTGCTGCTTTGTTGTGTTCGTGAGAGTACAGCTCTGACGCCAGGCAAACCCAGGTGACGGCGCCAGAGCAGCGTCCCTGCTCCCGCCGCCTGCGGCGCTCAGTGACACCAGACCGTCGGGAGGCGCGTGGAGCCCACCACAGGAACCACCGTGCCCGGGCCTCTCAGCAAGTGTTCTTCCCGGCCCTTCGAAAGAAGGCTTCTTTCCAGATGAGTCACTCATCGAGTGTGAGGGACAGTGACACAGTGAATGAACCGCATGTGCTCTCGCACTGTTAAGGAGGGCCATGTTCCTCTGATGTCATTGGAAGCTCGGAGGTGGGCTGCTCTGAGGTCTGTGGAGACTTGACTTGACGGAGACGGCTGGCCGCTGCCCACTGCCTACACACGAGCTGGCGCTCGTGCCCTACCCGCCCTGGGAAGCGTGTGGTGCCCTTCCCGCCAAGACGGTGTGACGGGAACACAGACGAGACCTCGTGTGTCTGAGAGCGTCTGATAGAGAACTTTGAAGCCGACCGGTGGGACTGGTTTAGCTGAGCTCGGTAGACATCCGATTGTCTCTGCAACAAGGCAGGTGGACATCGGCAGCCACACAAAGGACTGACTTGTCAGCCGCATGGCCCGAGGTCCCAACATGCAGGCTCCTCTGTGCCTTTGTCCTCTCTGTGTCCCTGTCCTTCCAGGGCTGGCCTCAGGCTGCCCCCTCCTCACCTCGCAGGCAGTGCCCAAGGCTGAGAAGCACCTGTCAGCCCGGGACACTGGTTGCCTATCCTCAGCTGGGCCTCTCACAGGGTCGCAGGTTTGTGGCCTCTCTCGCCACCATGTACTCTGTGAATAAAGTCTCCTGGATCCCAGGTCCCCGTCTGGTGTGTTGACTCTGCTTTGGGGCTGCTGTGCTGGCCCATGGCTGGCAGACTGGCCCGCAGACCCTCAGAGACACATTGCACAGCCCGGGTCTGCACAGCCCGGGTCTGAGCAGGCAGCGCCCTTGCCTTTCACACTGCAGCGCAGGCCTCCTGACAGCTGCACGGGCAGTCGCGTGTGCCCCACAAACGCCCTGCTGTCGAAAGGTCACGTTTCTTGCTGACTGGCAGGTCATAAAGCTTCATCCAAGTGGACTTTAAAAGGTCTGGTTGGTGCACCCCGGTGGAATAGCTGTTGAGTCACGGCCGCCAGTCAAGCGCAGTCCACGCACATCCCAAGAAACTAGATTTACGTCCTGGGGAGCCATGAAAAAAATAAATGCTTCCTCCTCTTTTCCTATCTGCCTGTCTGCTCACCTTCACTTTAAAAACAAACTTCCGTTCTGACCTGTTCAGACCCTCTCCGGAAGGTGAGAGGCTCGCAGCAGTGGTGAGCTCGGTCGCTGGCCTGACTCCCGGACTCGGCGTTCTCCCGTGAACCACGTGACCTTGGCCTTGCTGATCGGCCTCTGTCCCCGGGCCGGGAGTCGGGCCCCCAGAGTAGGCCTCCCGGGCCGGGCAAGGGTTCAGAGCCATAGCGGAACCGGAACTGAGCAGAGCGGCGGTCAGCAGGTCGTGGCTGTACCTCTTGCCAGCCCAGCCATTCGGCTGGAGCTGAAGCAGCCGCTGGGCTGCAGCAGACCAGCAGACCGCCCCTTCTGTCCCTCCATGTGGGACACGAAGCTCACGTGTGCCTCGGTCTTGCTTCTCTGAGAAACCTTCGTTCCCGTGTCCTCACAGCAGTGTGGTGTGGCTTCCGTTGGCTTTTGGGGGGAGCATCTGCGTACAGGAGTTGAATTTCATATAAGTTTATATGACTGTGTCCCTGCGCCTGGAGCAGCTGCTTTCTAGACGAGATTCTTCCAGAAAGTACTCAGAATCGCTGGAGAGGCACTAACCCACATTCTACGTGGCTTGTTACATTTATTTTATTGGAAGGCAGCGCGTATCTTATTCATGACCTGGCTTCCAGGGGCAGTGTGCTCGCTCCTGAGTTTCTCACTTCAGGCGGGGTCGCAGTGCTCCTGTGTTTCATATCAGGAGCTCAGCTCGGTGATGACTGTTACTGGAGTACGTCACATGTGCCTGGAGTGTCCCTGAATTCAATTTGCACATACTTGAACGAAGTGCGGAGGGAGGTGGGAGGAGCAGCACTGCGGGGAGGTGTAGCTGGCCCCGTGTGGCCCTGTGTGCCCCTGTGTGCCTGCCTGTGACTGTCACTAGGGCCTGAGGACATGCACACACCAGCCTCTTCTGTGCCACCCACTGCATACAACCGACCTGTGGTGGGTTTTCTGTCCGCTCCTGTGGGCTTCTGGAGAAAGTATGGGGGCACGGGGGTGTGGGAGCGCATCTGGAAGGCTGGCCATCGTTGTGGGGCGCAGCAGGTCAGGCCAGCGCCCCCCTCCAACGGGCTGCGGTCTGTTCCATCAGACGAGCCCGGGAGGACTTGCATGTTCGGAAACCTGATCCTAGATGGCTTTCACAAGGAGCCGGGCTTCGCCCTTGTACCGAGCTGGCCCCTGGGCTCTGACAGGGCTTGCACAGATGGTGCCAGCGAGGCAGGGTTAGCAGACGGCCGAGGCTGTGTGCCAGCCGCAGTGGTGGACAGTGTGTTCGAGGTGGGACTTCCACAGTTCAGATATGAAGTAAAGGTTGTAATTTGTGTCTGCTCTTTGTTTAGGTAACTACTCCAGACCCCCAGCTTACAGCGGGGTGCCCAGCGCGAGCTACAGCGGCCCGGGGCCCGGCATGAGCATCAATGCCAACAGCCAGATGCATGGTCAGGGGCCGGGCCAGCCGTGCGGCACCGTGCCCCTGGGACGCACGCCAGCGGCAGGGATGCAGAGACCGTTTCCTGGAAACATGACCAGCATGACCCCCAGCTCCCCTGGCCTGTCTCAGCAGGGGGGGCCAGGCATGGGGCCCCCGATGCCCACCGTGAACCGTAAGGCACAGGAGGCAGCTGCCGCAGTGATGCAGGCCGCTGCCAACTCGGCACAAAGCAGGTACGCCGTGGGCGGGCCGGCGGGCGCGCACGTTGGGCCCGGGTGCGGGTGGTCCTCGTGTGCACTGGCGGTGTGAGGGATGGACAAAGCAGCAGGCGGCACCTAGGATGGACCCGGGGCGAGCAAGGCCGCGCTGTGGGAGGCTGCTGAGCATCTAGGTGGTCAGCGCTGCGGCGAGCGGGTGAGGGGCCACGGGTCCCGGTTTCCACCGTGGGGCTCAGACAGGGAGCTCCAAGTCTGGCGACCAGTCAGGTTCTGAAACACGGAGAGAGGAACCTTCCCCCACCTGCTGCTCCACCACAGGGCCTTCCTAAAACAAACTTCATGGTGCTCATATGTGTATTGTGTGTCTGCATGCATGTCTGTGTGTGAGCTTAGAGACCTCAGAGTCATCCGCTCCTTGTGTCCGGTCTCACCGCCCTGTCTGTCGAGACCACAGTAATGCAGGCCGCTCCCCGGGCAGTTTCGGGGATGGAGCAGGACTGCAGCAGTTGCGCACTGTTTTCAGCCCTGAAGTTCAGAGTCGATTATTGAAGTAGACATTCACCTGTGTAAAAATAACATACTTAAAATATATGAGGCAAAAGTATGTTTTAAAAAAACAACCACATGGAAATATTAATGATGTTTAACATGTCAAAATGTGTTTTAAAATGAAGCGCATTAAATGATATGTAGGAGGATATTTTATCTTCATATGAAGATTCTGACTTTTGTCAAAGGGAAATAAAAGCTGTTGTGTGTGTGTGTATGTGTATGTGTGTGTGTTTGTGTTAAAATGAATCCCTTTGTTAATTTTCCTCTAAAGCTGCTATTTCGGGGGATGTTAGCTAGGACCCCTCTAGCCTCACTGTTTGCTCCAAATAATAATACATTTTCCTTAGAGAATTAAAGCCTGTCATTCTCTCGCTGTTATAGCTGCATTACGATTACTAGAACCTTCTGGCGCAGACACTGCCCTCGCCTGAACCTTGCCCACCAACGGAAAGCTGTAGTGACCCTGTCTGTGAAGATGGTTTTCCTGGACCAGTTGAGGCTCTAGTTTAGGTTGAAATGAACTGCCCTTAGTTTTGCAAGCCCTAGAGCACAAGTTATTGTCTTTCTAAGTGGAAAGTACTTGACTGCATCTGACAGGAAGCCTTGCGTAGTGATCTGGGAAGAGGCAAAATTCTGTTTGTTCTGTCCCTTCTGAATGACTGTAGATCATGGTGGAGAAACAGACATCCCTGCATCCTCTTTCTACTTCTGAGTGGTTTGGCCACTCCAAACCGGCCCTCGTCACGCCCCAGCTTGTGCTCGGGGCACCGACACGGGCTCTGTGTGTTTGGGGGCATCTACCAGAGTCGAGCCAGACTTCAGTCCGTGAGCTGAGACAAGAACTGAGCCTGTTGCCCCCTGCCCCTCACTCTGGTTGTAAAGGAGCGTGTCCTGCTTGCTCCCAGGCACCTCATGAGGGGACGCTGTGTTCTGTGGCCTCCTCGCCCACCTGCGGGCACAGCACACGGACAGGAGCTTCGCACGTGTCTGCGGAACAAACCACAAAGTTCTTCTCTGTTCTACCTTAGGCCACCATACGTTAGGTCACCTGCTTACCCCAGCCAGGCTGGGGCTGGCGGACGCCCCCTGCTCTCTGCCCAGCACCCCAACTATGGCAGCTCTCAGGCTCCCTCGATGAACCAGCCTGACCAGTACGGGTAGGTAGCCCTAGACCCTGACTTGCTGCGGCCCCGGGCTTTGTAAACTGTCACTGAACATGCCATTTGCTGTGGCAGGCCCCCCAGCAAGAAAGCGACAGGCCCCCAGGGGATCCATCTCAGAGTGTCTGCTCGTGTCCTTCATTTGTGTCGTCAGAGGCTCCTCATCCTGAGGACGTCTCCGGGCTGGGAGCTGCATGCGTCCCCATCCGTCTGCATGGCTTCGGCTTCAGCATGCTGCTGATTCCCCATGAGGGACACTCCTCGTCTCGCAGAGGCATGAGGCCACCTGCTTTGGTGTTGTCTCCCCTGTCATTGTGTTGTGTGGCATTGTGTCATGACTGTGTGCTTGTCGTCCTGGCCACCGCAGTGACCCTCTTACAGCCTCCACAGTGACTGTTCCAACACCCACCACAGTGATTGTTCCTATAACCTGTGACCCTCCTACAGCCTCCATGGTCATTGTTCCTACACCTACCACAGTGACTTTTTCCTACAGCCTCCACAGTGACTGTTCCTACACCTACCACAGTGACCGTTACTACAGCCTTCACGGTGATTGTTCCTACACGCCGTGACCCTCCTACAGCCTCCACGGTCGTTGTTCCTACACCTACCACAGTGACTGTTCCTACAGCCTCCATGGTGACTGTTCCTACACCTACCACAGTGACTGTTCCTACAGCCTCCACGGTGACTATTCCCTACGCCTACCACAGTGACTGTTCCTACAGCCTCCACGGTGACTGTTCCTACACCTACCACGGTGACTGTTCCTACAGCCTCCACGGTGACTATTCCCTACACCTACCACAGTGACTTTTTCCTACAGCCTCCACAGTGACTGTTCCTACACCTACCACAGTGACCGTTACTATAGCCTTCACGGTGATTGTTGCTACACGCCGTGACCCTCCTACAGCCTCCACGGTCGTTGTTCCTACACCTACCACAGTGACTGTTCCTACAGCCTCCACGGTGACTGTTCCTACACCTACCACAGTGACTATTCCTACAGCCTCCACAGTGATTGTTCCTACACCCCGTGACCCTCCTACACCCACCACGGTGATTGTTCCTACACCCCATGACCTTCCTACAGCCTCCACGGTCGTTGTTCCTACACCTACCATGGTGACTGTTCCTACAGCCTCCACGGTGACTATTCCCTACACCTACCACAGTGACTGTTCCTACAGCCTCCACGGTGACTGTTCCTACACCTACCACAGTGACTGTTCCTACAGCCTCCATGGTGACTGTTCCTACGCCTACCACCACAGTAATTGTTCCTACACCCTGTGACCCTCCTACACCCACCACGGTGATTGTTCCTATACTCCGTGAGCCTCCTACAGCCTCCATGGTGACTGTTCCTACACCTACCACAGTGATTGTTCCTACACCCTGTGACCCTCCTACACCCACCACGGTGATTATTTCTATACGCCGTGACCCTCCTACAGCCTCCACAGTGGTTGTTCCTACACCTTCCACGGTGACTGTTGCTACACCCACCATAGTGACTGTTCCTACACCCACCACAGTGACTGTTCGAATACCCGCCACAGTGACTGTTCGAATACCTGCCACAATGACTGTTCCAGCATTCATTCACCCTCCTACACCCACAGGGACCGCTCCCACACACCCTCCACAGTGACCCTCTATACCCTTCACAGCGACCACTCCAACATGCATGGCAATGACAGGACCCAGGGCCTCCAAGGACCTCTGAGGGCTACATCGTGTCCCCAGAGGATTTCCACTGTTCCCTCTTCCTAGTAGTCTGAGAGTATTCAAGTCACCAGGAAAATAGAACCAAATGACCCAGCACAGGATTTTCTTTCGGAAGAGTGTTTGGGAATATACATCATGTGGCCGTATTGCTATCAGCTTTAACACAGGAATTACACACAGCAACTATCAGCTTTAACACAGGAATTACATACAGCAACTATCAGCTTTAACACAGGAATTACATACAGCAACTATCAGCTTTAACACAGGAATTACATACAACAACGAAGCACCTCTGCTCCGATACAGAAGAGGAAAGGTCAGGGGAGCCAGCTTAAGACACTTGTTGCTCTGAGATGCAGTGTCACCGAGAGATTTAGTGGGGAAACGCTAACCAGTCAGTGTGTCCTGAGAATAAGATTCTCCTACTGTTGAACCATGTTCCATTGTTCATTTCAGTAGAAACAAACCACACTTTTTATTAAAATAAAAATGAGCAGTCAGCTAGCTTTGTTTAAAGTCCAAGCTCAGAACTGCGCTTCTACTGCTTGTGAGCGCCCAGCGCAGCACTTCTCAAGGGTTTCATGTGTGGTGTACATTTATCTGGACGGCAAGAACAAATGATCATTTTGCAGCTGAGAGTTCTAAATCCTGTAAACATGATCCTTAATGTGGACCAACAAATAGAGCATTCTGTAAACATCATCCTAAAAGTGAAGTAGCAAATGGTAAGCACACTTATTTGAGGGAAAGTGTCTTTTCCTCCTCATTCCTTTCCCGTGGTCCCTTCAAGGTCATTTCAGGAGTCAGTGGGGAGATGACAGCGGGGAGCATTTATCATCAGCTGCTAATCCGGAGGCTCTGTCCTTCCCCAGCTCGGGAGCCCTATTTAGACCCGCAAAGCTAGTTTGGCAGAGCCTTGCCAAGCCACATTAAGCAGCTGTGTAAAATGAATTTAAATGGCATGCATCGAGTAAAATGTCTTCCACTGGGGCAGAAAATCAATGTTAGCTAACCAGCACGAGAAGATCAAATCTGCATTTCAGCCAGCAGCATCCAGATAGCTTCTTCAGAAGGCAGCACCTCCTCCTTAATTAGAAGTCAGAGAGAAGGACGTCGGTGGCCGGGGCACAGCTCTAGTACGCATGGCAAAGGCTCCCTGCGCAGCCCCCTTCCCACTCACTCTGAATTCACCTCGTGTCTTACCGTTCTTCCTACCAAAGAAGAATATTTAGATTTCTGTTTTCCGTCTCCCTTCCTTTGCACTTTGCACTACGCGTCACCTGTTGTGCCTTTTCTCAGAGTCACAGCTTGACTGAGGGGGCACACAGGCTGCACGCTGGGGCGCCGGCAGGTGCCAGCCTGCCTCCTGCCTCAGCGGCCAGCGCGACGTGCGCGGGCTTTGGCTTCGTTTCTGTTTTCTCCCCGTCGACAGCGCTGTCAGCTTGGAGTAATATTGCTGTGTGCAAGCAGTCTGCTAGATGTCGTTTTGCCTTTGGAGGGAAGCAGTGGTGCAGACCTTTCAGAGATGTAGGGTTCGGTTCCTCGGATAGTTTCTCCCTGAGTCAGAATCCCAGAGGACCTCAAGACTGGAGGAATCCAGGAGAGATGTGTACACGGCGAAGGTGGAGGAAAGTGTGTGTGCACGTGTATGTGCGTGCACCTGCGTATGCCTGTGTGCACTTAGGCACAAACACTCACCAAAATGTGAGGGGTTGGGGCAGTGCTGCTCAGACGCCCTCAGCTAGTGGAATGGAGACACAGTGGGGGAGAGGCCCGAGGCCCACGGCCCGCAAGTCTCCCTGGTTGGCGGCCCTTTCACTATCCTCTGCAAAAGGGTGCTGAGAGAGCTGCACCCTGATGACCTACTGGATAAGTCCATTACCTCTATCTGAGTACAATCCACACACATCCCAGGGACCTGGGTCCACAGCAGAGCCGGGCTAACAGCCACAATGAAAAAGTAAATCAAGTGCTTCTTCCCCCTCTCTCTTCTGGCCTGCCTCTGCTCGCCTCCATTCCCGCTGCACCTGTCCTTAAAAACAAGAGTGGCTCTCAGGAGTCCAACCAGTGTGCTCCCTTCATTCAGTTCAGCAGGCTTGTAGATGAATCACACTTTCCTACCCTTTGCATAAAGGAATCCCTCCCTTCATTCAGTTCAGCAGGCTTGTAGATGAATCACACTTTTCTACCCTTTGCATAAAGGAATCCCTCGGGTGGATGATCAGAGGTTCCCAAAAGAGTGAAGTGACTCTTACTATGCGACATTAGGTGAGCTGAGGGACAGTCCAGTCATTTGGAATTAACGGTTCAGGTGTGATGTCTGTCCAGCACCCCCCATACACATTGATTCACCTTTTTCCAGAAAATGCCTTGCTGTGTTCAGTATTTATTTCCCTTTTCTGGTTAACATTCTTTTTGAAGGACTTACATTCCTTTGAAGTAAAGAGAAGCAAAGTTGGAAAGACTAGTCTTTCTTAAAGCCTACATCAGGAACGGCACATACCCACTATGATCAAGTCTTGGTGACCTGAGGTAGAGTTTGCGGCAAAGTTTAGGCTGCAAGTGTCGTGTGGGAGTTCGAGCAGCCGTGCTGTGCCTGGAGATGCAGCAGGCTGTCTGTGCGACGGACCCCTCTGCCTCACGTGCCCCGGCTCGCCCCTCAGCGCTGTGCTTTGTGAGGTGTGTTTGGAGTCGATTTTCGCCAGCAAGCCTCTCTGTCTGCTCTCTTCCCGAGGCCCACGTGGTGCAGCTGTGCTGGCGGAGGGCCGGCGCCACCACTGACCCGGGGAAGGTGTGATGCAGACGTGGGCTAGATGTCAGCTCCCGCGCCAGGGGCCAGAGAGGCAGGGAGTGGAGTGCATGCTCTGGAAAGCGGGCTCCTTGGAGTTCGGACAGTTAGGTCTCTAAATAATAACTGGGGTTTGAACCGTTACATTCTTGAAAAACGAAAGATTTAAAGGGCTTAAGTAGTTTTCATTTCTGCAATTAAACGTAAGCCTTTACATTATCACCTAAGCACTGTGTTTGAATTTTCACCTTCCCTTTTCCCTTTAAAATGTGGAATTGAACGATTATTCTTATGTGGCATTTTTTTATGCTGGTATTTTAAGATTATGACTTTAATGCAATCTTTCAGAAGTGCAGTACTGTTGTGGAAGCCATAAAGTACATTTATTAGTCTTCAAATCAGAAAGTAGTAAAACACGAAATTTTAAAGACCAAGAGGGATTCTTTTTTATTTTTTAATTTTAATGAGGTTCAGGAATCAAAGTGTGAAGTGGACTGGAGCTGTGAGAGTCCCAGTGATGAGACGCCTGGAGAGAGAGGAAACTTGCCTGCCTCCCCCCACTGGGAGGTGCGCACCTGTGTCCGCCATCAGCCCCATGGGTGCTTCTGTGGACGCCAGTCCTCGTCTGAGGTGGGCCGGTGGCCATGCTTCTTGCTGTGAAGAAAACTAACGGAGACGCAGGAGGAGGCGGAGGCCAGGTGCCCCTCATAACACCCTTCCTGACAGACAACGACAAGGGGAGAGCGGGGCTGGAGCGGGGTCAGGAGAAACTAGGTTTCCACACCTGCCGCTTGACCCAGGCCCTGGCGCTCTGGTCCACTCCCTCTGCCTCTCTGCCTCTAGTTTCCCCTCAGAATGACTTTCTCCTCCTCCTGCTCCTCCTCCTCTTCCATCACAGCCGTCTTCACTTGGATGTCTGCGTCATGCCAGCCCCTCTCTGCGTGGTGTCACCCTGACCGCCTGGCATGACTCACAGTGACGTGGGTTTTGGGTGAGGGTCCAGAACCAGATGACTCCTGTTCATGAAGAGTCTACCCTTATTTTCCTGTTTAGGCCACTTGTCCTCATGTCCAGCCTCAGCCCCCCGCACACTCACGCACTCACAGGCCAGCTGGCGTTAGCGCTGACTGTCTGTGCTGCCGTCCACCCATCATGGAAGGATGAGCAGCACGGCCACCCCCTCCCCACTGTTCCCAGTCACCCAGGAGCATGCTGGCCACACCGCCAACCTGGAAGGCGACACTAACTCTGCAGTGAGTGTCCTGCGGGCCTTAGCTCGGCCCTGCCGGCCTTGCAGTGGTCTGGGCTCATGAAGCCCAGTGGCTTGTAGTGGTAGAGAAGGTCGCTCCTGCATGTCCGTGTCCCCAGCCTGGCTGCAGGGCTTGTGGGTGACTGTGGGGAGCTCCCAGACGGGGCCTGGGTGCTTGTCGCTGAGGACTGAGACAGTGTCTCCTGCGCTCCTCGTCACTGTGGCCGTCATCCTACCTGGAATTCCATGTCATTATGTTGAAGGAGAGCCAGGCCCACAGCCCACACCGTCCCAGAGGGCTGTGCCTCTTGCGTTGATCGTGACTCACTGGAGGGTCGACCCTGCCAGGCTGGAGCCCGAGCAGCAGTGCAGCTCAGCTCACCTCCCGCCTGTCCTGCCACACCCCGTCCTCATTTTGAACAGCACTTTGCTAAAACAGATTAAGGGACTTTGCAGCCCTTGCTGCAAAGTGAATGTAAGAAGGTTGGGAGGATTCGTTAAGTTAGAACTGACCAGCGCTGCGGGTGGACACGCTGTGGCAGTCTGGCGGCGCACAGGACCGACGCACTTCAGTGGCGGCCCACACTGGACATGCCGGCCTCCCGAATCGTCCGCTCCAGCACCCTGAGCCGTGCTGCTGCGGCCCCGCCTCCACGCTCGTTGGGGTGACGTGTGCGTGCGTGTCAGCGCTGCCCGTGTCCAAGCAGACCTGTGTCCTTCAGCTCACCCTGATGCCCGGGCCCAGGAAGGGTGTCCAGGTGCTCCGCTGCCCCAGACAGGAGTGGCCTCCTCGTAAGTGAATCGAAGCCTTTTCCAAGTGGGAGGATGCGCCCAAGATCAATGCCTCCTACAGAAGCAGTTAGGAGGGCATGGGTTTTCTTTGTGTGGGGACACCAAGGCCACTCACTCTTCTTTCCTGAGGGTCTCATGTTCACCAGACCAGGAACAGGGCTGATTTCAGGCCCGAGGGACGCTGATGGACCTGAATCCACAGAGCCTTGTGACACCTGCAGGGGACCGTGGGGACCCCGTGGCTCTGTGTACCAGGTGTGATGTACAATACCAGTACTCTTCCCAGGGACAGAGCAGACACTGTCAAACCAACCTCGACCGGCGATGGGGAGACCCTCGTTTTCGGTCAGCAGATCGTGTGGCGGACACTTTGCAGCTTTTCCACGATGGTAGGGCCTCTTGCCTCAGGATCCCTGAGAGCGCAGTCTGCTCCCCTGTTGCTTCAAGAGCCTGCAAAGCCTACGCAGGCCTGGCCCGAGGCGGAAGGCTCGAGGCCTTGATGTGGCCCCAGGGAGCTGGGTCCAGTGAGCGCAGGACAGAGGGGACGTCCTGCGGTTGCAGCGAGGGGAAGCCTGGGTGGACTCGGTGGAAGCTGCTTCGCCAAGATGCAGGGTGAGACAGCCCAGCCGACCGCGGAGACCAGCAGACATGGGCCCAGGTGGCAGCCTTGGCCAAGACTCACCGAGGACACCTTCCCTCCGCAGAGCTTTGCCCGCCAGCTGTACGGCCACGACAGAGGCTTGAAAGACAGAGGCTTGAAAGAGGCTCACAGGGTCCCTTCTCCTCGAGACTCTCCGTGGAACTGTTGAAAATAGGCTGACTCTGCCCCTTCTTAAAGGAAACAAGATAATAAAACTTCAGCATCTCATTTCCAAAGACCTTGAGACGTTTCTCATTATCGTGGGGATGGCTTAGTCATTGCGCCACCTTGCTGCTGTCACCCTCCAGTTGGGTGCATTTCCGCTTTCTTTGAGGGACAGTCTGTCTTGGAAAGAGACCACATGCAAATCCTAGAAAAAGACCCACAACTCTTGTCCAAGGTACTCCCACCTATGGAGCAAAAACAGGTGAAGGCCTGCTGACCCTCTGCTGCCCAGATGGGTGTGACCAGCGCCTACGGACTCGCCTCTGCAGATTCGGAGCACAGGGACAAGGCCAAACTCAGGGTCTTTCTAGTATCTTCTCTGCCGCCTTGATTCTCCTCTGTGCCAGCCAGAGCCCTGCCTGTGAGACCGTGCTGCTCCTCTCCTCTGCCCCCGTTCTCAGCTCATCACAAGTCCTGTCGCTCTTCCTCCAGAATGTCATCAGCCATCTGGGGCTCGGGCCTGCTCCCCGGCTCCATATCCTGGTCTCTGGACTTTGTGATAGCCACACACCTGTCACCTCACATGCCTTCCTCCTGCTGGAAAAGTCCTCGTCCTCCTGTTCTCTTCGAGTAAACAAAGAAGCTCATGAACACGGGGCTGCCCAGCCCTCCCCTCCTCTCTACCCTCTTCTCTCTCCCTCTGCCCCACTCTCCCCCATGGACCTGTGCCTGGTGTCCATGGCTGTCATCTCCTGCCCCAATGGAGTCCCATCTGGCTCCTCAGGTTCCTTCTGAGGAGGGCCAGGGGACCTCTCGTGGCCGCACTATGAGTGTTCCGGCTGCGGCTCGCTGTCCACACAGCATGTCTGTGTGACGTTCACCGCTCTCAGAGCAGCCTGTCGTCTGCTTGTTTGTTTCAGCGCCTCCTACCTGCACCATCTTAAAACCCGTCTTGGAAACCAGGCTATAACAGTCGAAAGGAAGTATTTCTGATGAGTTTAGTTACATCTCACTTGTCTGAGCAAAGGAAATGCAATCACTTGTTTTAACAGAAGAGCACGTGGTCATCTCTTTTTCCTGGAATCCAGTTTCTCTGCAGTGGCCCTTCGGCCTGGCCTCTGGTTTCATGAAGCACATCTGCCCCTCTCTCACAGGAGTGCTTCCAGGCTGACCCTGCCGCGTTGAAACGAGAGTTGCTGTTTCAGCCTGCGTTGCTGCGGGCCTGGTGGCGTGTCGCCACGCCAGCACAGGCGCCGGTTTGGATAGCTTTCTGTTTCGATCGTATTGTTTTGGGGACAGAGGTTATGTCTCTTCCCATCTTCAGATACTAGATTTAACGCCATCTCGACTGAATGTATCCTCCTTGGCACTGCTTTGAAGGGGACCCTGTAACTCAGGTGGAAAATGGTTCTCACTAGCGGCACCGTGCGGATGGACACCTGTGCTCTGCTCGGCGGACAGGCGGGGCGCACAGGCGGGGCGCACAGGTGGAGCGCACAGGCGGGGCGCACAGGCGGGGCGCACAGGCGGACAGGTGGGGCTCACAGGCGGGGCGCACAGGCGGAGCGCGCAGGAAACGCTGCTGGAGCTAGCTTCGTGGTTTCGGTTCCCAACGCGGGAACGCCGGGCGCCCCAGCTCGCTGGCAGCCTAGTTTGCCTTGCCAGCCACAGTCTGCTGGCTTCGTCGCTGAGCCGCGGAGAAAGGTTTGCACAGCGGGCGCTGTCGGTCAGGAGGTGAGGCTCCGGTCTCACCCAGCGTGCTTCCTGGTGGCCCTTCCCACCATGTGCTCTGCTGGGCCCACCAGGTGGAGCCCAGGAGCGTCCACTCCCAGAGCATCTCTGCCCCTGCACCCCCCTTCTCCAAGAGCTGGGGCAAAAACTTATTTTCCAGATAGTCTCACACTTGCCCGTCTATCCCTGCTGAGTGACGACACCAAAAAGATAGGGCCTACATATTTTCCAGCACCTTATCCAGCCTTTATTTTATTTTAATAAGATGTCTGACCTGCAGAATTCAAATGCAGAGGGAAGTTACTCTGTCTGCCTTCACAGTGAACCACTGGAAATGGTCATTTTAGGTGGGTGTTTGCTTCAGGGTTTTCCCCCAAAGTCAGCGACAGATGCAAAGTGGAGAAATCTCCAAAGCAAATAACAGGAAAATCTCTTTTCAGAAGTGCTTTGAGTAGGGGTGGGCGAGAAGCCGGTGAGACGCGCCTCGGGGGCAAACCCGCAGTCTCCCTCCAGTTATTCTCACGTAGAGCCTGGTTTGGTTGTAGAGCGAGAGGCCTTAAACCCCATATCTCGTCCTGACCAAAGCCCGCTGTAAAGACTGGTTCTGGGTGCCCTGTGGGCCAGCGTGCTGAGACACCGCCCCCTGAACTCTGACCTCTGACCTCCAGGAGTCAGGGCACAGTGCCTGACCCTCAGCCCGCAGGTCCAGCCAGGCACCCTGGCAGCATAGGACGCAACGTCTGTAGAGGTTGGGCCCCCCACCAGGTGTGAGAGCTATTCGTTGCCACACCAGGCAGGTTCGGAATCTGGCGTCGGCGTCTGAGCCTGGGCCTGTCACCCATCGCTCAACAACCCAAACGTCAGGACCGGGCTCTGCGCTTCCAGGTTGCGTGTGACCTTCGGACAGGCTTCTGTGGAAAGCTCCCTTCTTTCAGTTTGCACCTTTGCCTGTTGGGGCTCTTTTGCTCCTATTTTCATTTTGGAAAAATGAAAAAGTGGTGAAGTGTTCTTCACTCCCCTATTCCAGTCTGAAGGCGCCAGGCGTGCCCTTGTCAAAAAGGTGTTTGCACTGCGGGAGCGCCGCCTCGGGGAAGACCAGCTTCTGCCTTGGTCATCACCCTAGTCGTGGTGCTCGTGCTCGTCCTGGTCGTGGACCGAGTAAGCCCTCGGTCATGAGCCGCAGAAACCCTGCACCAGCCGCTCTGTGATTAGCTGTGCACGAGGCTCGCTCAGAGAGATGACGTCTTAGTTTCCTTCCACAAAACTAGTTGTGTCCGTTTCCAGCGTCCCAGGATCCGTGAGAGCCCTTCATCAGTATGACGCTCTTCTTCCTTGTTGAGAATCACCAGGGGTCTTGGCCCCAGCTCTACCCAAGCAACAGGCGTGCTTGCCCCGCGTCCCTCGGGGGAGCAGACTCCCCAGCGTGTGCGTCCAGCGGGGTCGCTCCCACCGCTCATTGTTCGCGCCCTGAAGGCTGCCGAGAGAAGTGCGTTCTGGTTTGTCCGTTTTCTGCAACTGAAATGCCAGGGAATGGAAAGTGCTCTGTCGGCCACCATGAGCCATGGTAATGCTGTGTCTCCTCCAGCAAGTTCGAGGCCCGTGGAGAAAGTGTGGCCAGAGGGACCAAGTGCAGGCTCGGACATGGGCCTTTCTGCCACCTACTAGCTTTCGGCTGCATGCTTTATTCTCACCTCCCTGGTCCTTCCTTTCTTTGTTTTGAGCATGAACACACCTACCTTCCTGCAGGAGTTAAAATAATTAAGGTTCAAGTCCTAGGACTCAAGCCGGGCATGTTCGTCACTCCTGGTAGAAGAGGAGCGTTTATCTCCGTCTGCCCCTCGGCGTGCATCGTGAAAACTGAGGCCGGAGAGCAGCGTGCTTTGTTCCCAGACCCTGGTGACTGTGGAAGACATGGCAAGTGACAGTCAAGCATGCAGACCTTGTCCCCAGGCTGTTCAAACAGCCGGTTTGACTCCTTTACCCACAGCTGGCGCCCACACCCGGTCCTGCAGCCCTCGTTGCTGCTGTAATGGTGTCTTCTGAAAGCTCCAATGCACACCTTTGTCCTGGGGTGCCTGAAGATGGCCAGTGTGCTGGGGAGGCATCCTAGCCCGTTAACCGGCCCTGGGAGATGGCCCCATCAAACCTTCCGTTGACCCTACAAAGAGAGCTGGAGGTCCGGTGTTTGCTGTGTATGTAATGCAGGAAGTGGCGTGCTTTTAATGCACCTGATTTCAAGGTGCTACATAATAGGATCGGCGAGAACTTTGGATTGCCTTCTCCCAAATTCATTACCTGAGACTAACTGACTCTTCCACCTGCAGCACAGACAAGAGTGCTTCCGGAGAATCCGCCCCGGCGTGCTAGTTCCTACCCGGAGGCGCTTTGACGGGGCGTTGAGAGGGCAGCCGTCTCCATCAGGCCCTTCGGCAAGGATGGTGGATCAGCTCTTCTGCCCTTGTGAGACACACCCATGCAGCAGTGTGTGCACGTGTGGGGCTGTGCCGTCCAGACGGCGAGGGCGCTGCGCCGGCGGGGAGTCCAGAGAAGGCGGGGCGTCAGATGTGGGGCCAGAGCAGCCTGGGCCGTGGGATGGTGGCGGGGAAGGGCTCAGCCGTCCGTGACTTGTCAGCAAGCCTGACTTGGGTGCCGTCTCTGAAAGCACCACCTGCTCAGGAGCAAGGGTGCTGGTGCAACACCTCTGCTGAGGAGCTGAGAGAGCGGCCCCCACCGGCGCC
Organism: Solenodon paradoxus; assembly: GCA_004363575.1. Lineage (NCBI taxonomy): Eukaryota > Metazoa > Chordata > Mammalia > Eulipotyphla > Solenodontidae > Solenodon > Solenodon paradoxus. Next base: position 362,824 of record RJWH01001262.1, read on the forward strand.
CCTTGTTTTCTTTTGAAATAGTTACATAAATACTAAATGGTGGGGTTTTCAATGAAAATGCCTCAGAAGGGGACTGAAGAGATCTGAGTAGATGCCAGCAGGCGGCAGGCTGACGTGCAGACCAAAGGTCAGGCGCACAGGCCGCTGGGTCCACAGGCCTTGGGCCCGTCTCGACGAAGGCATGAGGTATGAGGTCCCGAGTGAGAGCTGGGGGCCAGGCAACTCACCTTTATCCCAGAGCCAGACTCCTGCCGTTAGGCACTCAGCCTTCTAGAATGTTCTTTCCAAAACACATTAAGTGGTAGTTTGTAAGGGGTTTCCCCAGTTTGTGTAATATTTAAAATAAAAATAAAAAAAATAAAAAAACATGCAGTCCTTTGAATTTTCATGTGGGCCATGTTTGAACTTCTCACTCGGGAAGTTGAACCCACTGCAAAGCTGCACAGACAGAACAGTGCATTTTAATGACTTGCTAACACATTCGATCGTATCTTTTTAAGCTGCTGCTATTCTATATTAAGAACCACCAGACAAAAGTTTACCAGAGGAGGAGGGGCACTCATTGCCCTTCCTTTGGAGAAGACGGTTAAGACGCCTGAGTGCGAGTGGACCGAGTGGCCAGCGCCAGGGGTCTTTGAAAGGTTCCTGTTTACATGAGACCCCTGACCCCGTGGTGGAACCTTCTACCAACCTTGCCACGTGCCCTCATTTTCCTGGGAAAGTCAAACCGCGTTTTCACTCTCTCCCCCCGCAGTCTCATCACCAGCACTTAGAGACACGGCATTGTGCGACAGTGTCTCCTTCAGATCCAAGAATACCTGCTTCTCTGCCAGAGGCGGGGAGGTTTGTCTTTCACAGCAAAGACACCAAACTAGCAAAACTAAGACACCAGGCAGACAAAGAGCGTGAGTCCGCGGGCCGTGGGGGCGCGTCCGGAGCCTCTTTGGGACAATCCAGGCCCTTCCTCCTGTCACAGAGGCTCCTCGGGAGGGTCACGGCCTCGGGCTCCTGTACCTCCAGTGCAGGGAAACGGCGTGTTTTCGGTGTGCTCCTCCAAGGTGCCACACAGGAGGGTGGAAAGCACTTTGAGTGCCTTCTTCCAAATTCACTGCATCGGAAAATTTAGGTCAATTACATATCCTTTTTTTCTAAATACCATTCCCACGCTTGTTATTTCCATACTTGCTCATTTGTTTCTTTTTTCTTCTTTTCATGTTATTGCTAGTACTGTGCTGCTGAATGGGAAAATCGTTGTATTTACTTGCCTATATGCGTGCATAATATTTTCTCTCCTTATAATTTAATTTGTTGATTCTGTCTTGATGCAAAGGTACTAAGGAATTTTGGAAAAAAAAAAATAAGTCAGATCTTTTTAAACATTAGAAATTTTACTTGCCTTTGTAATTCCTGTTCTTATTTAAAGCCCCCCTTGTATTCCTCTGTATATATCATCAGCTGGAACACTTGACGTAATTTAAAAAGTGTTATTTATTTGTGGTATTTATATTATTCGCCATTTTCGAGTAGGCTACTGAATCATTACCCAGCAGTAGAGTAGAGCTCAGCCTCTCCGAAGTCAGTGGCCTTGAGCAAACATGAAGAGCAGGCGCTCCCGCGTGCCTGGTCGCAGTGACTCGACGACAGGGGCTCTTGTGACCGTGTGCTCTCTCTCCGGCCAGGCAAGGTGCTTTTCCCGGCGTGAACCAGAGTGGACTCCTGGCTTCCGGCTCACCCTACAGCCAGCCTGTGAACAGCAGCTCCGGCCTGGTGAACGCCCAGGCGCCCGCCTTCAGCGTGACACCAAACATGGTGAACAGCTCCGCAGGTAACCGGGGGCCCCGGGCCCCAGGGTGCCCGCCACCGCTCCTAGCCCAAGCCGGAGCCGCGCAGGGAATCAGGCCGCTTGGTGCGAAGGAGGGCATCCTGCTTTCTGCTTCTTGGAAACTGGCTCAGCTGGTGTGGCTTCTAAGAGCTCAGGCTTCCTGCCAGATCGGTTGCTCCTCTGTGTTCGTGAGGCAGACAGTAGGCCTCTGGTGTCACTGGGGGTGTCTGCTGAGCGTGTACTGCCTTCTCTTACGGGGGACTCTTCAGGGGACGTTGGTCTCCACGGTGGTGGCGGTCCACAGGTGAAGGTCATATTGTAAAGACAACTGAAGGCTGAAGAGGGGCTGGAGGGCTTTTGTTTTCATTTCGGGAAACTTCTCTGGACGTACCAGGGATAGAGTTGCCCTGTCCCCTCTTACCCCTCTTTGCAGATTGTCTCCACTGAGAAACTACGTCATTTTCTTAATACCGATTGTGTGTAGGTTTTCAGAACACTCTACAATCTCAAAAATTACCTTCTTACCAAATCCCACCTGCTTCATTTTGTACAGCCAGAATCTTCTGCCAATTTGTGAAAATAATTAGAATGTCTAAAACCACACCCCCCATGTTCCTGGATTCCTGGCCCCTGACTCGCTCCCCTCCTTCCCAGTGACTAAAGAAAGGAGTGCCCCTCCTACGAGAGAAGCTGCTGCCTGTTCCAGTCCCTGCTGGCACCTGCGGGCACCTGCGGGCATGCAGCTGCCCGGGCTCTCCTGTAGGACACAGCTCAGTTAGCCACTATGTGCCCTGCATGCTTCGTGGTCTCAGAAGCCTGGCGGAGTCCTGTGGTCGTCTCAGCCCTGCTTCATCCGTGCCCTCTTCCTGCACCCTCTGCCTACTTGTACCATAGGGAGCAGGCCTGGATCAGCCAGTGAGAGGCTAGCTTTGTTCCTGCCTTCCTAGGTGTTGCTTTCTCAGGTCCCGTTTGAGAGCTCCATTCCCTGCTTATTGTGACAGTGGGAAAATAGAAGCAGCTGCTGACAAGGAAGGTTTTTAAGTCAGCGAAGTGCCCTTTCTGATGCTAAGAGGCGTTGTGCCTGGCCGTGTGGGTCTCAGGACCGTGCAGGTGCCCCTCACCGCCAGTCGCACCCTGGAAGCAGCGCGCCGGGCCGGATGGGCGGTTCATCCGGCTGCAGAAAGTCACTTCGGAGCACTGGAACGCACGATCCGTTCCACCTCCTGTCAGCAGCACTCAGGTTTCCTTTTCTCCTCTGGACCTCAGAGCCAACGAAACAGCCACCACACACAGATGGCCCAGTGGCCTACCCGAGAAGATTTATGTGTTCCTAAGGAGATTCACAGAGAAAGTTCTTTTCGTTATTATTGTTCAGATAATTCAGCTGTTCGTTACTTCATGCAGAGGAGATCTGTGCGACGATAGGCCATTCATCTTCAGTCTTCTGCATCAGCAAGAACTGTATTGTGTATTGCATCACGCATCTCCAAATGCTGAATTTTTAATAATTTGAGCATTTATCAGATTTTCCTCTACACGTTTATATGGTTTTATTAAGTGTGATACTGCCTGCTAGGCAGCCGCGCCCTGCCCGGGGGAACACTGGTGACTTCACACGCACTTGTGCTGTTGAGACGCCCATCCTCCGGTGGGAACAGCGCTGACTGGGCAGAGCGGCCTCTGCGGGCCTTCAAATCAGAGGGGCGCCCCTGACTCTGGCCCCGCAGCCCTCGTTCAGGCCGTGGGCCTGTGGAGGCGACTCCCAGGAGAGCAACCAGATACAGTCTCCGTCGAGGTCCCCAGTGGGACAGAGAAGAGAGGCCCGGCGAGGGCAGGGCTGTGGTGGGGTTTCTGCTCCTCGCTCCGCAGCTTACGAGCGGCGTTTCAGACCCCGGTGCTGCAGGCATGCGCGGGCCCCAGCGCTCCTGCATGTGACAAATTGTTACACGCTTCAGCGAGCAAGTAATTCTTTAAATGGAGTCGATGTGAGTATGAATGTGACAACTTTCTCCACTTGAAATGCAAGAGAGGCAAGGTGGTAAGCAGCAGGGATTTTTCCCTCTGCAGAAGCTTTTTGAAGAAAGATGCTTGGATTACAATATTAGAGTTATGTATTACTGTGGACGATCCACTTCATAAGTAACCTTGTAAATATCCTCACACGGTGCCTGTCAGTTGCATTATGTTTACTTGGTTGTCTAGTACTTACTATTCTGCATAGAAGCCATCATCTTAGAGAAGACACCTACATTCCAGGAAAATAGATTATCATCGGGCCCTACGTCCACTTGCCACGAGGCACCCAGCACGTTCCCATTACGTGACACAGGCAGCAGGCGCACAGGTCCCCTCCGCCCATGCAGCAGGGCCATCCTCCAGCCTGCTCTGCTCCGTCCCACACTGTCCTGTTCTGTCCTCACAGCCCCATCGCCCAACAAGAGTCGAGAGCGGCCGCTCTCCACATGTTCCCAGCTACCCTCAGTCTTCTCAGAATGCCGCAGAGTCCGCGGAGGCTGTGACGGCATGAGCCCTGGGCACTCCCAAGGGTGGCACCCAGGCTCCTGCGGGGCCCAGGGTGCGCCCAGAGAGCCACTCAGCCAGCTCTCAGTGGCCTCTCCGTCTCCTGTGGCTTTAGATGGTCACCAGATCATTGCTGTTTGGAAATTTAAGAAGGAAAAGCAACTTAGAAAACTATACCTAGAATATAAGTCTACCAGCTGGTGACATTTTCTCTCTCAGGCCCTTAGGACCCTTCATGAAGGAAGCTTGGGGTCTTTGCTGGGGTGCTGTTCAAGTACTTGCTAAGATACCTGGGTTTTGTTGGCTCGAAGTTGGTGATTTCAGGTGAATTGCTGCTCTCTGCGCCTCCCCACCACACCCCGCCAATGTGAATGACTCGCTGCGCCTGTGAGTCAGATCTGCTAAACAAGAAACCCACGCTGAGATCTGGCAGGGGCGCCGGCCGCCCTGCCCTGTGTGCGGGTCCTCTCAGGATATATGCTGGCAGCGCAGGAGTGCCTTCCCCAAGTCCAGGCGCGTGGCAGGGGCACTGCCCGGGGTGGCAGCAGGGCCCCTGCATCTCACGACTGTACCCCAGGGAAGCTCGTCAGCATGAACTTCCCGGGGCTCTGTAGGCCTTGCTGGTCCAGAGAGGAGTGCGGCCCCCGTGCTTCCTGGCCTGTGTGCTCTGTTAGCGGACTCTGACAGGCCGCGCGTGCTAAGTCACGAGCACCTACAGGCCCGCACAAGCTTTCCAAACAAGGGACAGAACGTCACAGAGCGTGGCACATCATTACTGTGAGCAGCAGAGAGCGTTTGTGTTTCCGGTCCAGCTTCGCCATCCTCGGGGGTGATTTTGCAGCTGCAGAGGAGGAGCAGGTCCAGCTCCAGTGTAGTCACCTGTGTTCTCTCTCTGTTTCTGAAACACTTACTCCTGTGGGACCCGGCCACACACACTTTACCACAGCATCTCACCCTTACATGCCAGTGCTGAAGCCAGAAGCCAGCGCATGCACAGTGCAGTTGGATGTCTGTCCTGAGCCTTTTCAGACCGTGTTTTACATTCTGGTTACTGATGACCTTGAGGGGACACTGCTTGATGTCACACACCGTCCAGCAAAAGTGGTCCTTTTCTGGAGGGAGCAGCCCATGCCCTGGAGTCTGGTGTCCTGCAGGCTCCCGGCTCTGCAGCAGTTGCACTCTGGGAAGAGCTCAAACAAGCCCTCCTGCAAACAGAGCAGCAGGAGCCCCACGTGAGAAAGCTTAGACCCTGCATAAAAGAAATGGACAGTGCAAGACCATTGCTGTAAATTGTGTCTTGATTTCTCCCTCAAAACACTAAAACAGTGCAGCCTGGACAGGTTTCACATTTGCATTATAAAAATACATTACAGAAGGGAGACATTTGTGGTGCAATGTCAAACCAACATGCATGCTTACAGTCATCGAAATCTGAGTTCTAATCTGTGTAAAGGATGGTCATTGGTTATAGAACATACTGCTTTATGCTTCAAAATTGCTTTTAGTAGAGCAACACATTCAATGTACGGAGAAGGCTGTTACTATTCCTGCTTTTCACAAAGGACATTTAGGCATGATTTCCCCTAACGGTCGAACAGCAATTCCTAGCCGAGAGAAGCAGGGCTGCGCAGCGTGCGGGCTGCCCACTGTCTAGGATTGTCTGCTGCGTCCCTTGAACCCGTGCCGAGGAACGAACAGTGTGGCCCTCGCTCATCCTACGGGTTTTCCCCCTTCTGTTTTCTAACAAGAGCTCTCAACATATAGACTCCTGAATTCATCTCTCGCCAGATCCCAGAGATGAAACTGTGCGGCAGCAGCCCTCAGCTGCCTGGTGTAACATCTCAGCTGCTTTTTTGAGGTTTCACACATTCACAAAAATAACAGCATTTTTAGCTGATCCCAATAGATTTTTCTCTGCAGCTGCATCACTTGAAAAAGCCTTTTGTTCCAGTCTTAAAAGTCTAAGTATTGAAAGTAATTTGATAAAAAAAAAAAAGAAGAAAGAAAAACATCCCAATTATGATTTGTGTGTGTGGTGATGGCTTTAAGGGCTGACTGGGCTGCCAACGGGCTGTGAGCGCTCGGCCAAGGAGCCAGGGGAGACACGAGTGTCCCGAGCGCATCGTGGGGTGCTGGTGGGAGCCGGCACGTGCGGTTGGCGTTTTTGGCAGGACCTCCAGTCTCAACCTGCGGTGATGCTGATAATATTAGCGAATTAGCACCGCGCTGTGTGCCAGTGAGCTCGCTGGAGCCTTGCTCACTCTCTCTCTGCTGTAATTAAAACTAATTATTTCCTAAAACATAGTAATACATGAATATGTGCAATAATCGTTTCGTAGTGGCCAATCTGTGCAACCTTTTTCAAGATGCTCGCATTCTGGCACCTCTGTGCCACATGCCCAGCTGGGTCCAGCCGGCCCTGGGCTGCAACCTGTAAACGGGGCCTGCTCGTGAAGCCCAGGGGACCTCACAGAAACAGATCGTGTCCGGTGCCCACCTTTTCTCAGGCTCACAGCTCCCTCCCTTTTCGATGTCGCCCTCACACTCCTGCCCAGTGCTGTGCAGATGGCCACCCCTGGGGCTGCCCTCCCTGGCACTCGGCACTGCGCTGAGTCCCCACGGTAGCTTTGCTCTCCCTTGACAAAGAACTTCAGACCCGTCTCCACCAGAAAGTGCCTGTCAGCACTTGCCCTCGCGTGTGTGTCCTGGGTGTCACCGTCCTCGAGAGCTCAGTGTGCTGGCGGGAGCACCCGGCCTAGAGCCAGGCAAGGCGTGCTGCCTGCCTCGGGGTGTGCGAGGCAGCGGGTACTGGGCTGTGACTGTGGCCAGATCCCAGACCCGCAGCAGACGCAGGGTCACCCACCCCACCACGGCCGTGAGGGAGCTTCCCCGTGGACCCTGGTTTGGGTGATTGTTTTTGAAATACCGGGGCGTCGTCTTCCTGCACCGTGGGCCAGCCCGCTTGCAAGAAATGAGAGTGCAAAACGTTGAAGCGTCGTGCAGAGAACCCGTGAACGGAGGGAGCTAAGGCCACGCCAAGTCCTCGTTGCCGGTGCGCCGTGTGCCCACCCAGCGCACGTGAGAGGCGTCCGTTCGCTTTCAGCGCCGCCAGCTTATTTCCACCTGTCAGCCACGCTTTTAAAGCTGTGGTAATTTTGAAAAACTATGAAGTTGACCTTCGCCATTTGGGTCTTGAATTAAATGACTTTTTTTTTTAATGGATTGTCAGAATGTGGTGCTGTTTAGATTCCAGAAATTCAGAAGTGGTTATGCACCAAATACAGTTTCTGTTTCCTTTCTTCAAGGGAAGTTGAGTGCCCCGGGCGCCACTCAGTTTCTTTGGTGAGCGGGAGCACGGCCGCTGATTGCCATGTATAATCCTAAACTCTCTCTCCTGTTTCCGATTAGCATCTCTGGGTCTTGCAGATATGATGTCTTCCGGAGACTCCAAGCTGCCCCTGCCTCTCAAAGCCGACAGCAAGGATGAAGGCCCTGCGCAGCCCGAGAGCAAGTCGAAGGTACCTCTCCGCCCTCTGCACGCGGTGTGGGTCTGCTTGCTGGCTCTCATGCCCTCACGCTCATGGTGTCACCCGCCTGCTTCCTCTGGCCTGTCTCTTCTGCATGCCTCACCATGTGCGCGTGTCCGCAGTCTTCCTCTCCCCCACCCCTCCGTGGTGTGGACCTGAACGTTACTAGTTCTCATGGCATCGAACTCGGGCTGGAGCTGCGGGGCGGAGGTGGGAGAAGGAAGGGTCTTGCCTGCTTTGGACACTCGCAGCCACTCTCTGTGCCTTCAGTTTATAGCTTCCTGTTGTGCCGTCTGAGCGACAACATACTTAACATTTTGCTTTCCTGCCTTATTTGATAAATAAGGTGAACAGCTCTTTTTTCATTCTTTCTTTCTTTCATAAGGGGTAACCCATGCTTAGCGCTCCATGTAAGCTTGCGTAAGCATCCAGCGTCCAGCAGCTGACCAAACTGCTAACTCAGAACGTTGTTTCAGGGCTGCTGTGCATGTGTTCGTGCGTGTTGTGCGTGTCTTCTGTATACAGATGAGTGTGAAACTGCATGTGCTTTCTGTTACTTCAAATAAAGTTTGCCCTACTTTTGTCATTTTTGTTTTTATTCCTCTACCACAGGATAGCTACAGCTCTCAGGGTATCTCTCAGCCCCCAACCCCAGGCAACCTGCCCGTCCCCTCCCCAATGTCCCCCAGCTCTGCTAGCATCTCCTCATTTCATGGAGATGAAAGCGATAGCATTAGCAGCCCAGGCTGGCCCAAGACTCCGTCAAGCCCTGTAAGTGGCTCTGGTTGTTTGTTTTTTGTTTTTTTTTGTCTTTTGGGGTTTTTTGATAATTAATTCTACTTTAATGCTTGCTTATTTATTTGTTTTATAAGACTTTTTATTCATAATTTATCCATGCAGGGGTTTTCTTGATGATGTTATTAATAATGAAATAAGTAAAATGTATATGCCACATAGAGTTGATTTCTGGAATGAAATGCTGTTTCATAGAAGCACTTGGTACAAAGCATGTGGTGGTGTTGTGGGGTCCCAACTCCTCTGCTCAGCAGCGTCTAATCCCTGCAGAAGATCTTTAAGCAGACTACCTCTCGGCCACACGGGTACTGGAGCGCCACGAAGTGGGCGCCAGGCTTGGCTTTGGTCTGAATCTCTCACCCAGAGCATCTTATTTCAAAACAGTCCACTGAAAATAGGCACGGGCAGGGCAACAGCAGCCCTGCTCTGCTTGGATCTATTCATCAGAAGTGTGAGCCCGTTAGTGCGTGAGAGATTGGCAGCGCTGCTTTCAGATGAGCCGCGTGCCGGCGTTAGAGCCGGTTGAGACCGAAGAGTGTGTCCTGTACAAGACACGATCCTCTCGAAATCAAATATTGATTCCGTGTGGTGTATATATTTAAATGGTAATGTACACAGAGGGCATTGTTTAGCCTTAATAGTCTCTGTCCATAAATCTGTGCCATTGAAAAAAACAATGGCGTTGTATTAACCTTTATGTTCCATTCATATGGGGAAATCCAACAGTTTAGAAACAACCTTAACATGAATTACTTGCCCAAACAGCTTAATTAACAACTAATTTTTGTAAGACGACGTATTAAGAACACAGCTTGGGAAAAGCAAGTTGGAGGGAGAAGTTTACCTGCTCACTGGCTTAACCAATCACAGCTGGGGGTGTGTCGATCAGTGCTTCCAAGAAATGTTTGCAAAACTCCTGCGGGACTCACTATGAACAGTATTTTCCTTTTCAGGGGAGGAAAGGGCAGTGTTCACTGCCACCGTCTTTGTAGACGTGTGGTCTGAAAAGCGCTGCTCGGACGGGCTCGGGGAGGTGCACTTACTGGTTCTGTTGTCTCAGTTATTTGCTTTGAGTCTCAGAAGGCAGTCAACACTGTGGGGTCCACCCCATCATTCACCTGGTTTTTATTTTGTTCCAGTGATAAGAAAAGCATTTGTAATCAGTAATACTCTCAAGTTAACAGGTAGAACTCAAATTAGAACTTTTCAAAAACATTTGTATTGGCTCAGAGGGAAAATTTCAGAGGTTGGAAATAATTTTCTTTAAAATTTTGACATAATAATTAAGTAGTTTATTTAAAGCAGATTCCACTGATGGACTATATCATGTTTACCCTTGCTGACTTCTGAGTTATAAAGGATTGAGATATTCTAACTAGTCATTTAATCTCCATCTAGTAGTCCTACAGAAAATTATCAAAGCCCTAGTTTCTACTGAGATATAAGAAGCAGACTGATTTCTTGATGTCATTTTTCTGGTTTTCATAAATTATTTCTAAAATTGCATTTTTTTCCTAAGTATTTCCACATTAGTCTCTCTTTCTGTAGCCACGTTGTCTCAGGGGTAAGAATTTGGAGGGAACCTGACTCCTCCTGTGGTCAGTACGAACAAGAGCAACTTTCGTCCAGAGATGTTAGAGGCTCGCTCTGCACTGAGGGAAAGCCACTCTGAACGAGACACCCACTCAGACCTGTGTCACTCCTGTGGTCAGTCACACAGATAGAAACGACCTAGAACGCTGAATGGAGCGGCTGTTGACGCTGACGGCCCTTCACGGCACCCCGCGCAGCCTGCAAGAGCAGGCCTGAGTCGGACTCGCTCAAGAAGCCGCTCTGCGTGCCATAACACTGCTTTGTTATAAAACCCTCTAAAACAGAAGTAAACATTTGCACGCACACATCTTACCAGGCATATGGTAAAGGCTGCTGAGATGTAAATGTCCCTGGAAGACTTGAGGAAAGACGCACTTATAGACATCATTGGGTTATACGCAGGGGAAACACTGGTGGCACCATAGTCATGTCTCGCTGTCATTTTTCAGCACTTGCCCTTCCTTTTTCTTGCCTCCAGACCATGTCAGAGCAGTAGGGTACAATTTTGACAACACAGAGGCAGTGCTAGGTGGTCCCGGGGACCTAGAAAGATCTTTCCGTAGAGCGAGGCTCTCTCCTTATCAGCAGGTGGGGCCGTGAATGACATTCATCCCAGGCCACATCAAACTAACATCTGGGATCCAAGGAAGGCAGGTGTTAAGCCTGATAAAGCACATACTCTTTATTTCCAAAGGAGTTGGTTTCTCTTAACGTCCGTTTTCTCTGTTCAGATGCCCAGAGACCAGCTATAGTGATCAGTTGGCTTGTGAGGACCCTTGAGCTGGGGATGGTGTCCCCGTTCCCGCAGCATCCTTGCTCACTGGACCCGTCTGCAGGGTTTGAGTCCAATTTCCTCTCCTGCTTGGGTGGAGCCAGACTCTTCAGGCTTGCCAGTCCATTTGCGTGTTCCTGCGGGCACTTTGGTCAGTCCACTCGTACTGTGGGACACGGACAATCACATGCACAACACATGCTTTTAGACACCGTGCGTCTGGTGCCCCCAAGGCCAGAGGAGTCCGGCGGTGGGGTCAGGAGAGTCAGGGAGGCTGCAAGGATGCACACCAGACAGGCTGCTGACTCCGCGCCCTGAGGCATGTTCCTGCCTCATGGTGCCCAGGAAATGCTTTCCTGAAGAGCTGAAGTTATTGTTTCAGTAAATGTTTCCAATTTTATGAGAACAAGTTGAGATATGAGAAGTTAATCAAACTTGCATTTATTAAACAAAGCAGAGTTCCATGTTAGTCAAGCTAAATCCAAGCGTTGCCCGTTGGGTTTCCAGTGGGGCGGGCCCAAATGGCTTGGGAGCTGATATTCAGGAGCAGGGAGCTATTAAGAGTAATCTTATATGGAAATGATTCCTTTGTTTCTCATGCCCTCAGACTGAATCTCACCCAGTTTTTCACAAGTGAGATGCAAGAGGGAGATTGGTATATGGCTTTGTTTTTATACTGATTTTAGGTTTGGGGGGGTTTGTTTTTTTAAAGGAAAGCGGCAGGCAGGAAGAGAGAGAAGGAAGCAGCCCTTTATTTTTATCGAGTCGTTCACAGTGGTGGTTCACCGGCCCTGCTGCTTAAACCCAGGACCCTGGGACCTCTGCGGGACTGCTGTTGGTGGCCTAGACCGCTAGGCCACCAGGCGTCCCTGATTTTAGGTATTAACATTTTTGTCCTCAGGTTCTTACTCCAAATTTTCATTTTTGGAAAACAGTGGACCCACGATTTTAGTGTGCCTCCCAGAAGAAGGAAATTTTGAATACCAGCATTCAGAAGCCTCCTGACAATAACTGCTGTTCGTGAACAGCCGCTCCGAGACGCTGCCAGCGTGAGGATGTGGCGCGCTGCGCTGGATGCCTTCTCCTCCTGGCCACGCCCTCCTTGGGTCTAGGAACGAGGACAACGCACTCCCAGAGCTGACGTTCGGGTGTACAGTCGCTCCTTTCCACGTGCGGTGCAGACGGAGGGTCTGCGAGTGCGGCTCCCAGCTGCAGCCTTTTTCAGTGACTTGCAGTTCAAATTCCGCGTCAGGACAAATTCTAGAGATCACACTGTTTTTACTCTATGACTCTGCGTTTCTTATTTTCATCCACTGTATCCCCATAATCCACAGCTGAAGAACTCCTGAAAGTCCCCTGGGAGAATCCCATGCCCCCAGAGGGAGAGCCGCTCTGCACCCTGTTCCCCCGGACCCTCCCTTGCGGGGCTCGTTCTGCCAAACGGCTGCTGGAAACCTCAGTGGCAGCCACGTCCCATAGCACCATTGTACGTGTAAAGAATGTTACCCTAAATATAATGGGAAAGAGTGAAGGGCAAACAACTGAAATGATGACTGCACATGCGTGTGACAGCCTCGTCAACGGCAGCTGATGAAGAAAATTCTTATTCCAAGAAAATCATCACTGAGAGTTGAGAAGTGATTTTGCACAATAACCCTGGAGTTGCAGATATCACAGGCACACACATATGTCCCAAAATAGTGACATAAAGGGAGGAGAAATGTGCAGTGGGCTGTTTAGGACAAGGTGCTACCTTCCAGCTCACACATCCAGAAGGTGGGCTCAGGTGCTGGAAGCAGAACTGCTGGGGTCACGTGTAAATGGAAAATTAGGATGAAGAATTCGAGTATCAGTATAGGCCACGTGAAACAAAAGTGAACATACACATTTATGGACATCTATCCTCAGATGTGCTGAGACTATCAAAAAGTCACATCTGTGATGAAAACAGGGTCACCTGTACAATCTGTTCTAAAAGTTCAAAGAATGATCCTAAGAGTTCTCATCACTAGGGAAAAAGAATGCCTTTTTTCTTTGAGTAGCTACACAATGAGGGATATTTGCTAATCATTTCACAATACTCGTCAGTCGTGTACACCTTAAATTTACAGATGCTGTACGTCAATTATATCTCAGTAAAATTGGTAGGAAAAAAAATCTATCGACCTAACCATTCCATAGCCCCTGACCCCGGCAGAGGAGCTCAGGCAGTCTTAAGTAGGGGAGCTGGAGGGGAGCTGGTCCGCACGGTAAATGCCCGCGCTCCGGCTGCCCAGGGTTCCCGGGCTCTCCACGGCGCAGGGACCTCTGCTGGGGCCGTGACTTGTCACTGCCTCCGATGTCGCAGGAGCACCACGTGTGCCCTTCCCCGTGGTATCCCACAGGAGTTTTTGAATTCACTGTGGTCCTCCTCTGAGCTAACACTTTGATTTCTCGAAATGCATGAGTCATTAGTGGAGTCTTGCCTTCTGGGAGTCAACGCTTATATGAATAAAGTAAACACTTTTGGGTTTTGTGTTTTGTTAAGTATATATATAAAAGGGAGTTTGGGCCCTAACGTGATGTCAAAGTAAATTCTTAGTGAAGTAACTATAGTTTGTGCCAGAACTAGTAGCCTTCATTCCTGATTGTTGTGTGATAGCAGTAGTTTACGTGTCTTCCGGTACCGGGATCTCACACCTTCTCTCACCTTCTCCTGCCCTTGCCCCCCGCACCCCTTCACATGCCCCGCTGGCCCCAGAAGTCCAGCTCCTCCGCCACTGGGGAGAAGATCACCAAGGTGTATGAGCTGGGCAGCGAACCCGAGAGGAAGCCGTGGGTCGACCGCTACCTTGCCTTCATGGAGGAGAGAGGCTCCCCCGTGTCCAGCCTGCCTGCCGTAGGCAAGAAGCCCCTGGACCTGTTCCGACTCTACGTCTGTGTCAGAGAGATCGGCGGGCTGGCTCAGGTGAGGAGTGAGGGGCGGGAGCAGCAGACTCTCCAGAGAGCAGACTCGAGTGTTTTCTTATGGGAAAGCGAGGCCTGAGGGGAGCCCTGCCCAGAGTCCATGTTCACACTGCAGGGCTGGCCACTCTCCCTCTGGGGCCTCAGTGTCACCTCTGTGACTATGAGGCCCCAGGCTCCCTGTGTCCTGAAGTCCCTGAGCACTAGATTATCCGGATCCGTCGCACCGGATTGCACAGTAAACACTGCAGAAGTGTTTCGCAAATGACATTTACTTGTCAGGATCAAGTACAAGTCCGATGACTTTCCTTGCCGTACCAGTCAGGCACACGCCCCGTCCCTCCCTGCAGGGAGGGCCCAGTGCTGTGGGTGGCTGTGCAGCCCTGTCCGGTCTTGGGGGAATGGGGTCCTCACTGCCCCCAGCCTGTGTGTCCCTGGAGCCCCGTGCACGTTTCCCAGGTGCTGGGCATTGTGTCGTTGTCCTTTCGTCCGCCCCAAAGAGAGGGACAAGGAAACTAACCAAATGAAGGGCGATCGAGTGGTGCCTTGTGCCTCACCAGAGCCTTCCCCACTGACTTGACCCAGCCTGCCTTCGTCATAGGCCCGCCTGCAGCCTGGCAGTGCAAGCCCAGTGGCCGCCAGTGGCTCAGGTGCGTCCTGCGGCCTCCTCATCGCGCCCTCAGTGCCAGCTGAGTGGACCAGGGCACTTTCTGGGAAAGTTTGAATCCAACATTTGAACGTTTCTACATTTTAGAAACACCCCTTAACCTTCCCATGCTTCTTACATGGGTCACAGCTAAAGGCAGAGCTGCCCCCGCACCTGCAGTTCTCCGTGGGCTGTCCGTGTGCGTGGTCTGCTACAACGCTCCCCGGGGACCCAGCGTGGTGTGCCTGCGGTCCCATGTCACATACCGGCACTCTCCCCTTCTCTCCTTTTCTCGGCAATTGTAGTCCCTCCACAGCAAGCAGACGTGGGAATGGGGGGCCCAGGCAGGTACCCACCCTGGCTAGCCGGTGGCTGTGGTCACTTAGCTGTGGCCCGTGAGGCCTTGTCCGGCATAGGAAGCCTGGTGGGAGTGGAAGCACAACCGTTATCACACTGTTGGAAGGAAGCAATGTTTTCCCCACCCCAGGTCTCGAGCAGGGTCCTGGGGCTTTCCCTGGCCTGCCTCCCAGCTGCGCCTGCCAGTGTCTTCCCTCTGAAGTCGGGAACACTTAAATTGTGAAATGGTTCTGTTACTGTTCTTTAAAATCGTTTTTCAACACCCTTTTGAAACTGAGAGGTGGGGTGGGACTGGCGTGCGGAGCGCACGTTTGCTGAGATCTCTGCTCCGAGTGGCCGCGGCTCAGGACACGCGAAGCCTGGGCGAGCGCCAGCAGACCTCGGCCGCAGAGCCTTTCACGTAGCGATCAGCAGGCTCCTTAATGGTTCTATAACTAGATGCTGTGTGCACTGCTGAACGGGGGCAGTGAGCGTTGGTCACAAGAGGCGAGTGAAAAAAAGTAAGCCGAGATTTTAAGTGCTTTTTTTTGTCTCCCAGCTTTAAACAGGCCACTTTGTGGCAAACCAGTGACCCTGCCACTTTTCTGCCAGGTTAATAAAAACAAGAAGTGGCGCGAGCTGGCCACCAACCTGAACGTCGGCACCTCCAGCAGCGCGGCGAGCTCCCTGAAGAAGCAGTACATCCAGTACCTTTTCGCCTTCGAGTGCAAGACGGAGCGTGGGGAGGAGCCGCCGCCCGAGGTCTTCAGTACAGGGGACAGCAAGAAGCAGCCCAGGCTGCAGCCGCCCTCGCCGGGTGAGTGGCACCATCGGCCTGCAGCCTCCCCAGAGGCAGCCGACACGGCCCCAGAGAGCGGGGCCTGCTTTGTTTAGTTTTGTTTCTTTAACTGGCCCGGCTTCGGGGCGGAGAGAATGAAGCGTGAGCTCTGTGAAGGCGCGCTCTCGGATTTACCGGATTTCACCAAAGTAGACGCTGGAATTGTGAGCACTAGACCTCGATTCCTTTCACAAGTATTTGAAAATACCCCCCGTGTCCCAGCAAGTGCCGGGTTCCTGCTCTCCTGGAGCATGGCACTCTGAGGGCCTAGCAGCCAGCTTCTGCCAGTCTCGTCTGTCCGTCAGGGCAGCGCTGTGCTTTAGCAAAGGGAAATGTGGACTCGATTTTAATGCTTGAACACACTTCATGTCAGGCGCCCTGCAGCCCCCGCTGGCTTTGACCTAGAGACCGGGAGTCTCGGAAAGACCGCATAGGGAAAGCAGATTCCCTGGAATCCTAAGCGAAACCAGAGAAGTGATCCCGCTCTCTGTCCTCTTCCCAGTCAGCTGCCGGGGCCACTCTGCTCCTTGAGCAGCCCTGCTAGGCTGGGTCCTGCTGGTGGTCCTTCACATCCGCAGTGGTCAAGTCAGCGCATTCTGACAAGTGCAGTCTTAGAGACGGGAGGACATCCATCCGCATGATCCCCATCCCGGTGCTCCCCCATCAGCTGCTGGCTGCTTGCAGCCTGTCGGGCCCCACCCTCCGCTGCCGCCCGACCCGGGTCCTGGGATCAGGTGACCAGCTAGCATCCTAAGCAATGCGTGTGTCCTTTACTTTTCACATCCACCCTGTGGCACGGCTACTGTTTTCACATCCTTAAGAAACTGCCCAGGGAGTAAGAACTGCCCGAGGCCACTTGCGAGTAGACGGCGGTGCCGGGCTTTGGCCCTGGCCTGGCCCTGGCCTGGCCCTGGCTCTGCTGGGGCCGGGCTGCTGCTGGCCACTCACACAACTATTCTCCATGCCAGAGTGACAGGTAAGCCTTACCCTCGGAGACAGCACCTCGGAGCCCAGAAGAGACGCTCCCCTGAATTATTTGCGCTCGCTGCTCGGGCTGACAGCTCTAGCTCAGCTCCCTCACCAAGGATCATACACGAATACTCTTGTAGGCCCAGCGCTCGCTGTGATGTACCTACATTTAGATCTGTCACTTCTGTGTACAAGGAGAGGCCGTCCCTGTTCACCCCGCCCGTGAAGACTCGGAGCCCTCGCCAGTCACGAACCCTTAAGCCCTACAGTGGAATTTCTTAAACCTCATAATGTGGCATTCAGTTCACAGAGCACAAAAGCTGCCTGCAAACAGCTCTGAAACTATTTTTCCAAAATAAAGGCCCAGTGGGGTGTAGGGAGTAAAGCGGGGATGTCTGCAAAGATCTAAAGGTGCGCTCTGTTTGCCAGGAAATAGCTCATGTCTCTGACTGGTCGGCACTTGTGTGCAGAGAATAGCTATCCCGTGGGCCTCGGCTTCCAGACAAGAATTCCCACTGAGGCCGGCGCTTCAGAACATGGAGGCCTCTGCTCCTAACAGCCCCTCCCCCCGCCCCTTCTATAAACTGCCGTTTTTATGACGACATTATCCGTTTAGCTGCACGATAGATCTGGGACCACAGATGTGCTTCTGAAACTATGATCATCTTGTGACCCCTGCCGCCAAGTCCTGCGGGCAGCGCAGGGACTCCTGACCTCCCACCCAGAGGCACCATGCCGAGGGCACAGGCGCCCAGCTGCTCGGGGACAGTCGGACAGGCGCACGGGCAGGAGGCAGGGAGTAACACACCCATCACCGGAGCCGGCGTCTCCCCGGCGTTCGTGACTCAGGAGCGCTAATTCCAGAGCTCTCATTCAGGAAAGCGTCTCTCAAATACTTTTATTCTCAGAACAGGGGAAGATGATACCTGACAACTTGCCCTGTCAGGGTCTCTCACAGTCCAAAATTTTGAAAACTGATCTTCAGTCTAAATTCCTGTTCTTTGAAAATAGCTTTTCTTAAGAATATAATTATATTTTGTTTCCTATCTATAGGCAGGCTAAGCTGAGATATTCCTAAGGAACAGTCTAGATTATTTTTTTAATCGTCACTGAATCCACTTAAATCCTAGTCATTTGACTATGTTCTAAACCTTCCATCTGTGTTCCAGCCCTGATATGAGGTGTCTGATACAGGTCTGGAATCATTTCTGTCGGCCCTGGGAGGCCTGACTCCCCTCGCCCCTGGGGTGTGTCCAGCTCTTCATTGTTGACGGCTGTGAGGCTTCTCACCCTAGACACCTGCTCAGATTAGAGCAGGACA
Organism: Solenodon paradoxus; assembly: GCA_004363575.1. NCBI lineage: Eukaryota > Metazoa > Chordata > Mammalia > Eulipotyphla > Solenodontidae > Solenodon > Solenodon paradoxus. Next base: position 380,906 of record RJWH01001262.1, read on the forward strand.
GCCAGAGGAGCAGCCCTTCCCCAGGACACCCGGCCTGCGGGGCTGGCGCCTTACAAACCTGTAAAACTTGGTGGAGTCGGAAGTTCAGCACAGGAATCCCCTCGTCGTGGCCTGCACAGCCTTTGACTGGTGGCGGGGGACCGGGGCCAGGGGCCCAGGAACTCCACATTCAGTTAGTGGGTCTGTAATCAAACCAACTGGGTTTCTATTATTAGCTGACAGGTGATGTCACAAAACCTGTTATGGGTCCAACGAGGGAATCCTCAGTGGAAGATAAATGAGGAGGCTCTGGGGTTATAAACAAAGGTGCCCCTGGGTGACCTCTAGTCACCGCAGACCCAAGACATCAGCTGTCCTCTTGCCGCCCAGCCGCACCCCCGGAACGAGGGCGAAGTTCGCGCTGTGTAAATTGTCTTCCCAGCTAGGAGTCTGGCTGTACAGCCTGGAGTGTGTGGGTGTCCTTAACCTTCAGTGACCTCACTGTTTTCTTTCCAGTACACATCTTAGCTGCTGGCAGAGGTGGGGGCGTCCTGGAAAGCATGCCAGCCTCCTGCTCCTGAGCGTCAGCAGTTGCGTTTGTTTGTTTTTTTCCTGAAAGGAGAGGGGAGACACTGGCAAGAGGGAGGAATTTTTCTTTTCTTTTCTTAGCTGCAAATGGGAATAAGTAAATAAGGGTCACTCCGAAAACACAGCCTGACAGTGCGTCCGGGGACGCCCTCCAGCGCCCACGAGTCCACCCCTGACATGGGAAAGCGGCCGCTCTGAGCACCGGCATCTGCAGGGCTCGCCTTATATACTCACGGGAGACTCCACTTTTAAATACACATTTCCAGGGCTTCACCAAACTTTGTTTATAGACTTGAGGAGTTAGTTTTTCTTTCAAGACAGTTCTCCCAGCGTCTCTGGACTCCCGGGCCACACTGGTCTGCAGGCGGAGTCGCGGTGCGGGACGTGGGCCCAGCTGCCAGTCGCTCCTCCCACCGGATTTCCAGAAACGAGTCTCGTAGAGACGACGATCGTGAGGCACTGAAGTGACCAGGCTCATCAGTGTTTGTATCATTGCTTTCCATCTTCCATTGCTCGTTGCCTAAGACCCAGAACGAATGTTTCTGGTTTTTTCCTTCATAAACACAGTAGTCCACAAATTGATAAACCAAAATTTCATCCCATTTTCTCTTGTTCTCAGGCATGTAGGTTATTTCCATTATAAACAACACTGAAATTATCATTTTCCTGCCTAAAGCCTTGTTCATACTAGAATCTTTTCGTGGGATAAATACCTAGTCAAGAGGCGTAAACCTGTTTTGCAGCTCACAAGTGAAGTACGTTGCCAAGTCGTTTTCTAGAAAAACTTTTACTGATTTTCACTATAAACAATGTAAGAGCCACTAATTATTTTACTGCAATATTACCAGCAGTGGATGTTAACTATTTCTCATGATATCTTGCTGTCTTCTATGGTTTTTAAAATCACAGTAGCCCAGGTGAGCCTAGTCGTTAACTCTGTCTCTCTGTTCTCTGGGTCCCACCAGCTAACTCGGGGTCCTTGCAAGGCCCCCAGACGCCCCAGTCCACCAGCAGCAACTCCATGGCGGACGTCCCTGGGGACCTGAAGCCACCCACCCCGGCCTCTACCCCCCACGGACAGATGACCCCAATGCAAGGGGGCAGGTACGTGAGGACACACGGGGCCGTACAAGACACTCCTGTCTTTCATTTTCGGGAACGAACGCTAAGGACAGAAGAATGTGTTTCCCAGGGGACTGTGGGATGTCTCACACTCCCGTCTTGTTCGCATGGCGTGTTTCAGGAGGTTTTGGTTTTCCAAGCCTGCACGCTCTGTGGGTGGGCGCTGGGGTTTCCCGCTCCATCTCTCTCATTTCCTAGAAGCAGCACCGTCAGCGCACACGACCCGTTCTCTGACGCGGGCGACTCATCCTTCCCGAAGCGGAACTCCGTGACCCCGAGCGCCCCATACCAGCAGGGCATGGCCATGCCTGACGTCATGGGCAGGATGCCCTACGAGCCCAACAAGGACCCCTTCGGTGGGATGAGAAAAGGTGAGCCAGAGGGATGCCGCCCGCCCGACCGCCCAGCTCCCCACCGCGCCCCCCTCCTGCGCCTTGGCCGCCTCTTCCAGGGTTTCTGGGGTGGTCGTGGGGCACCAGAAGGCTGGGTGTGGACTGCTGGGTTTGTGCTCAGAGCACCCCCAGAGGAGAGGCTGGCACGAAGAGTCACATCAGCGCCGGTGCTGCTCCAGCTCGCTGCGCTGCTGCCCGTGTATCGGCCGTTAGACATCCTTGTGGGTGCAGGTTGGGGGCATGTAATTAATGGTCACGGTTGATGGCAGAAAAGAACACGGGCAATGGTCCGGGCCGGGCAGTGGGACATCTCCTCAGAGGCCAGGGCGTCAGAGCAGGAGCTGAGAGCAGTTACCAGGAGTAGACGTGGCTGGGTTTCTTGTTAAAATAAGCAAACAGCTGACCATTTATGGAGGCTGTATTGGCGGGAGATGGGCGCGGAGCTGGGGAGAGCATTGTGACAGCCTGGGGTGGAGGACATGGGTGGGGCAAGCAAGGGGCTTGGAGCAGAAGCAGCAGGAGGAAGAGGATGGGGTCAGGCAATGCCATCCCTTCCCGTGGACAACTGGGAAAGGATGGCCAGAGGATGATCACTGGGGGCATTCTGACTCCTTGTGGTGTGGCCAGCGGGATGGACAGATAGACAGGAGGAAACGGGGGGGGTGACATTTAGCTGTGTCGGGGTGGTAAGTGGGAGGAGGTATGTCCGAGTTAGCAGAGGGTTGGAATTCAGTATAATTCTGGAGCTCTAAGCAGAAAAATGGTACTTACAGTTGCAGTAAGGATGAGATCACAGGGAGAGGGATGCCCTTGATGGGCTTGGCCAGCACCTGGGGCTTCCTCTCTGTGCATGGCCCCTGGCATGGACTATAGCACTCAGCACCGGGCACTTAGCTCCTGGCACTTAGCTCTGAGAACCCAGCACTTAGCTCCTGGCACTTAGCTCTCAGCGTGGGACTGCAGCCCTGAGCTCCGCTCTGCCAGCCCTGGCTGTGGCAGAACTGTGCCTGTCCACCAGCGCTCCTGGGTCCTGTGAGATTGAAGCATGATGGGAATACACACTGTGGGGAGATAGAGAAAAACAGTGAAGACTTGTACGCACAGACTTTTTCTGAGCTCCCGTAAGCTAGCAGGACGTGTGCTGTATTCAGATGTTAGCAGCTGGCGTTCTTGCTATACTGTCTTGAGCAGAAGGAGGTACGAAGCCGCAAAGCCTTGGTTCTTGCAGGTCTTGTGGGCCCATGGAGGGCAGATGAGCACCCTCAGACACTTAAATGTTAAGCTTATACTATTTAATTAACTGGTGAGATTGTATTTCCTATATAATATTTCAGATATCTGCCTCATAAAACAAAATAATCTACATTTTTCCCTTTCACAAAGTTTGGGAACCGCGTATTCCAAGTGAAGATTCTGCAGAACACGCAGGAGAGCTTGAGCTCAGGAGCCTCGCGCGCGCTGGCGGCAGCTGCCTTCTCGGCGGGCGTAGCGCGGGCCCTTCGTTAGTGCTGCTGGTGGTTGTAGGGCATTTTTAGACTCTAAAAATATGACAGCAACATGGAACTTTTGAATCTGGCTTCAGAGGTGGCTGTGAACCATCCCAACGTCCCACCTGTCTGTACATTAGACGAGAAGTGTATCACTCTGTCCGCTGTGTAGACGACACGGTCACCCAGAGGTGTGGCGGCCGCGCGCCCTCCCTGCCTCCTCACTCTAAGCGATGACAGTGGGTGTATGTTTACGTTAACCACGTGGTGTTGACACTGGTGTCGGCGCACGCGCTCTGCTGGCCATTTCTGCGCCCCGGCGACGGCCGGGAGTCAGTCGTGCATGGCGGATAGTGCAGCGATTACTCCAGTGCAGTTAGGTTTGCACACGTGCAAGGGCTTCTGTGACACAGGTTCCTAGAAGGAGACGCACCGCTTCAGTTGACTGCCTGTCTTCTGTTGTGTGACTAGCCACCAGACCTGCGTCACTGACGGGGCGCGGGGCAGCTTGCCACCTGCCTGCTGTGGGTCTGCCAAAGTGGCCCCTGGTCCCCAGGCCCTCAGGAGGCTCCCTGGAGCTCGCCGGGCTGAGGCTGGGGATACTCGCTGGGCCATCCCGCTCAGGGCACCGCACACAGTCTGACACGCAGCTCGTTCAGAGGACGCCCCGCTCACAGGTCTCTGTAGCACTGGTCACCCGGCCCACCCCAGCTCCCTGCTGCTTTGGGGTTGGCCGTGTCCCTGCTGCAGTGAGGAGTCCGGTTCCACAGTCCTCACAAGAGTGAGGACGAGCGCCCGGCCCCCAAATCAGGAAGGGTCATCATCGGTCATTGCAGCGTTTGCTCACCGGAAGGGGCCGGAAGAGCCTTGGATTGCTCATTGGTAGTGAGGTCTCATGTCTTTATATGTTTTTGACCGTTTTTAAGGAGATCTTATGGTTTAGGAAATTAAGCTATTTTGTTTACCCTCCTTACCTCCTCGTTTTTCCATCTCTGAAATGGGAAGTGATGTCAAGCCGGTTCCACCACACCTCCAGGTGAGACAACTGAGACGAATATGTGAGGCAGAATCAACACGCTCTGTCCACACAGCCTCTTCCGCCTGGGCCGGCCTGGCCTGGTCAGCTCAGTGCTCGCGTCGGTTCTGCCTCCTGGCACAGACGCCGCCCTGAGGCTGGGGAAAGTGCAGTCCAGCTGGATCCTGGGTGTGAGCCGTTTCCTCAGGCTCTGAGCCTCAGCACAGCTGCACGTGGAGCCCGGTTGCTGATCTTCTGTGAGGAGGCCCGTGTCTCCTTTCTGTTTTTGGAAGCAAAACTAAATTTATTTTCAAATTCTGTTTTAATCCAGACATACAAACCAGCAGGAAAGTGAGAAAGCTAGCTGTCTTTAAGCTTGTTTTAATCCCTAGTAGTTTTCTTTCTCCTGACTTTGGAGTAAGCCTGGTTTAGATGTTTAATGTTCTCACACTTGCTTTTCCTGTAAGGAAAGAGCTAAGTCCATCTCTGTCTTCCCCTCTTCCTCACATGCTCTAAGGACTGGTGGTCACTGTCAGCAGGGCTAGCTCCGCGTGTCCTCTGTGTCACTGCATGAATCTCCCCGGAGCCCGCAACCTGAGCCAGACGCCTCCGTGAGCTCGGGCATCTGTGGGCCTTGCGCAGAAATCGGGGTGTTGGGGGAACGCGTCTCCTGATGCTCAGGATCCTCCCTCTCCCTCACTCAGTCACCGGCAGGACCCAGCCCTGGGCAGTGGTAGGACTGGGGTCCTGTCCGGCTGACACATCTGAGCCCTCAGGCCCACTCGGCCTCCCCACATGGCAGCTCTAGACAGACCCCTCCCTTGTGTGGCTTCAGGGAGCCCCACGGAGTGCCACAGCCCAGGCAGCGGTACCCCAGCGCCGTGGTCAGGAAGGGCTCTCTGAGGTGCGTCCGAGGCGGCATTCGGCGTCCGCTGCCCGGAGCACACGTCTTGGCTCTGCCGTCCACACCATGTTAGAGACAGCAGGATTGCCAGTGCTGAGTGTCTGTCTCTCGTTTTAAACTGCAGTGCCTGGAAGCAGTGAGCCCTTTATGGCGCAAGGACAGCTGCCCACGGGCAGCATGCAGGACATGTATAACCAAAGTCCCTCCGGAGCCATGTCCAGTCTGGGCATGGGGCAGCGGCAGCAGTTTCCCTATGGAGCTGGCTACGATCGAAGGTAGGTACAGACCCAAGTAGTGCGGTTGGGTAGGGGGCTCCAGCCCCTCGCGCCCAGAGAGGGGCAGCCCTCGCTCCAGGCGGCAAGGGGCAGCTGCTGTGTGTTACAAGCCAAGGCCCCGAGGCCTGAATGAGAAAGCAGCTTCACCCTCTACAGGCACCCTGGGTGCCAGGAGGCAGCCCCTTGGAGCTTCCCCGCGGCCGTCCCCCCCATCTGCCTGTCGTGCGGGCCCCGGGGTGGCTGCTGTGACCAAGCAGGATGCCGCCTCCCGGGAAGGCCTCCCAGGCCTGACTACAGAGGTTGCAGCTCCCAGTGGGCGTCTCCGGGGCGTCTCCAGTGGGCATCTCCAGTGGGCGTCTCCGGGGCGTCCCCAGTGAGCGTCCCCAGTGGGCGTCTCCGGGGCGTCCCCAGTGGGCGTCCCCAGTGGGCGTCTCCGGGGCGTCCCCAGTGGGCGTCCCCAGTGGGCATCTCCAGGATGCGCCACGCCAGGCTGCCAGAAGGTGGCTGGGGTGCGTATGACGCAGATTTAGTGCGAACGGGATGGAGGGCATCGCTGCAGTGTCTCTGAGAGGTGACAGGTCAGCGTCCTGGAACTGTGACGACGGTAGATGTCTTTCTGTGCCTCTGACTTCCCTCATACAAGCTTCCCTGGGGGCCTGTGACCTCCTGGTAGATACATGACAAGGACTTCATGGTGTATTTGGGAGTTTTAAAGAAGAAGCGGCAGCCCAGTAGAAGGCTGCTTCTCCTGTGGTCGCTGTGTGGGCACGCCCCGGACGGGCACCACTCACCCTCCCTTCGGAGCCGGGTGTGCTGGTCCTGAACACTGCCGGTCAGAGCTGCCGCCACATCTCCGCCTCGCGGGTTCATGCCCGGTGGGAGAGGACTACTCTGAAATCATCCCTGTGGTGCTTTTTGGAGGCTTTCCAGGACACGGGACATTTTGAGTACTCGTGTCTGTTTAGTTTTTAGCTAACGCAGTATCATTTGAATTGCACCTCTAAAATAGGAGAATCTTATATTGCTAGTGAAGAAGTAAAAAATAGAAACATTTCACATCATTCTTTTCCTATTTCTGATGCCCCTAGAACACGCCCTTGCTTCTTGGGTTCTCTCTGCTGGCCTGTTCTCACTGACACTCCACACCGCGTCTCGCTGACCCCACACCGCGTCTCGCTGACACCCCACAGCGCGTCTCGCTGACCCCACACCGCGTCTCGCTGACCCCACACCGCGTCTCGCTGACCCCACACCGCGTCTCGCTGACCCCACACCGCGTCTCGCTGACCCCACACCGCGTCTCGCTGACCCCACACCATGTCTCGCTGACCCCACACCAGCATGTCTCACTGACGGACGCCCCACACATACTAGCACATCGCATCGACGCTCCACATCACAACAACGCGTGATGCTCACTCACTCTTGGGACGCTTTGGGATTTGGGCGGGGCTCCTCAAAGGCAGAAGGTGCTGGCCAGGCCAGTTGCCTCGCCTCACACTAACCAGGAGTTTGGCAGCCTTCCCAGTGGGTGTTGCCACAGATTTGCTGGGAGTTAAAGAGCTGCTGCTGCCCGAGCACCTCCGTGGGAGGTGTGTGCACGCAGGAGCTTGCAGAATGGGTCGTCCTCTTTCCCGGCCCCGGGTCCCTCGTCGATAAGGTTTTCTTTGGATGCCTCATTCTAGGCACGAGCCTTATGGGCAGCAGTACCCAGGCCAAGGCCCGCCCTCAGGACAGCCGCCGTATGGAGGACACCAGCCTGGCCTGTACCCGCAGCAGCCGGTGAGTGGCCAGCAGCCTGCGCCTCTGCCTCCCGTGCGGAGTGCACGCATGTAGCTCTGGAGAATCGGGAAACGTGACAAAGCGGTTAACGCCTGTCGCCCAGTTGGTGGACACGTGCTTATGTTAGAATGCGTGGTTGGGATTCAGAATAACGTGAACCAACGCAACCTGTCCTGATGTAAACATGTAGTGAGGCACTGCAGCTTCCAGCCTGGAGGGAAGAGCAGCCCAGGTGTGCGCCCTGCGCACAGACTGCAGACAAACAGCCTGGGCCCTAAAAACTGCTAGTGAAGGGAGAGTGCCCGGTAAAAGCGAGCCATGCTGCTCAGGGCTCGCTGCCTCGGCGAGCTTGGCCAGGGCCTCCCTGCGGCCGCTCCCGCTGCTGTTTCTGCAGAGCTCTTTGGGGTGCAGCCCTCTTGAAAAGCAGAGTTTTTCTTAATTTATGTTGTTTGGATGCCGTTTTTTAACCACAAGGCAGTGTTTAAACATTAGTTCTATTAACAGGTATGTACACTGCACTGTTTTTAAATCAAACTCAGTCGCAAACACTAAGCCATTAGCATCTCATCAGGAGACCCCGCTCATCCGGGTCTGCCCCTGCCCTGCCCTTGGGCATCCTGGGGCATCCCACCTGGGCAGGCTGCGATGTCGGGTGACCCGGAGAGGGGTCCCGTGTCCCCTAGAAATGGCTGCACCGCAGGAAGCTTCAGGCCGGCCCTTAGGAGCCCACCCAGTGCCCGAGAGGTGAGCCCCCCGCTGAGCTGACAGCTCCAGGACGCACCACGCCCCGTCCGGCACTGCCGGGGTGCCGGCCCCCAGCGCCACACGCCCCCAGTGAGGCTGGCCTGGCAGACACCCGGGACAGGAGGCTTTAGTCCCACAGGAAATTTCAAGCAGTGGACACCAGCTCTGGTCGCATTGCCCATCCGACACCCTGTGACACCGCGGTGCTCGGTGAGCGGGCGGCCTGGCTGCTTGGCGCTGTCCTGGGCGCATGTGAGCGCCGCCACAGGTCGCCAGCGTTCGCATCACGTGAGTGCGTGTCTCCCCAGAGCTGCGCCAAGTGACGTGTCCTTCTGTGACTTTCAGAGCTACAAGCGTCACATGGATGGCATGTACGGGCCGCCAGCCAAGCGCCACGAAGGGGACGTGTACAGCGCGCAGTACGGCGGGCAACAGCAGGAGCTGTACGGCCAGTACGGCGGCTCGTACTCGGGCCCCGAGCGGCGGCCCATGGCCGGCCCGTACCCCTACCCCTACAGCAGAGAGCGGGTGCAGGGCCCCGGGCAGATGCCGCCGCACGGGATGCCGCCCCAGATGATGGGGGGCCCGCTGCAGTCGTCCGCCGGCGAGGGCCCCCAGCAGAGCATGTGGGCAGCACGCAACGACATGCCTTACCCCTACCAGAACCGGCAGGGCCCCGGCGGCCCGGCTCAGGCCCCGCCTTACCCAGGCATGAGCCGCTCGGAGGACCTGCTGGTACCTGATCAAAGGGTAAACCACGAGAGCCAGTGGCCTTCGCACGTCAGCCAACGTCAGCCTTACCTGTCAGCCTCCGCCTCCATGCAGCCCGTCACGCGCGCGCCCCCGTCGTCCTACCAGACGCCGCCCTCGCTGCCCAACCACGTCTCCCGGGCGCCCAGCCCCGCCTCCTTCCCGCGCTCCCTCGAGAGCCGCCTGTCCCCCAGCAAGGCCCCCTTCCTGCCCGCCATGAAGATGCAGAAGGTCATGCCCGCCGGGCCCGCGTCCCAGGTCGCCGGGCCGCCCCCGCAGCCGCCCCCCATCCGGAGGGAGATTACCTTTCCTCCTGGCTCTGTGGAGGCATCGCAGCCGGTCTTGAAACAAAGGCGAAAGATTACCTCAAAAGATATCGGTAAGCGTCCCAGGCCTTGCTCCGCAAGGAGCTCCGGCCTCTCATGGGAGGCCCCCCGGGTTCACGTCCATGAGGACGTGCCTTTGCTCAGTGGCGCTCACTGGAAGCCACCAGCCTGGAGGGCGTGCGTCACCGTGCTCACGTGTGCGTGTGTTTGTGGGAAGCGCACAGCTCCCGCCGAGGAGCCGGCGTCCCGGGTGACTGCCCCATGTCAGGGCAAACAGTCTGACCTTAACCAGCCCTGACCTCTGTGGTGCCCGCTTAGCAGGAGGCCACGATGGGCAGGTGGCCTGGGGAAGCTTCGTGAAGGCGCCGATGTGAGTGACAGCAGCCAGTGAGCCTGACTGTGATATGTCCTCGGGCGCCACATGAACTGTGGCGTGACATGCAGAGGGTCACTGTCACCCTCCTCACGGTGGCCAGGAAACACTTCAGGTGAAGCCCTGTGGCTCTTCACCCGGTGGGCTGTTTGAGACCCACGCATATCATGACCTGGGGTGTCGGGCACACGGGGTGGGGTCCCCATCTTCTTTTTTAAGTCTTAACACAGCCAGGAAAGCGATCTGGCCTGGTGGAAATTGTTTTTCAAAGACCTCAGTCACTTGATTGAATCAGTTGTACTGATTTTAAAATTAAAGCTGCAAGGTGTTCTCAGTCACTAGACGCTGAGCAGATGTGCATCTGTGTGTGGGGGAACGAGACACTTCACAGACAGGGCCGTGGAGGGGAGAAACGATGCAGAGGTACCAGACACATCTTACATACGGAAATGTATCTGTGAACATGCACATGATTCGTGTGTTTTATGTTTCGGTAAACGCATTTAAATTTTTAAAAAACATGAGCGCGTATGAGACTAGCCATGGGGAAGTTTATGCTCTTTATTTAAAGGAAAGTTTGCCCTTTCTGTGACAAAGTTTCATATACCTATTATCTTAGACAATTTGGAAAACAGATCAACAGCAGCAGGAGCCTCCACGGCCCCCTCGGCTCTGAGTCCCCTTGGCCTCCATCCATTCAGAGGCTGGGACCCCTCCCTGCCCCCACTTCCTGCTCCCTGGCCCGACCACGCTCTTGCCGTTCGGACCCATGCCGGGCTCGCGTTTGTCCGCAGCGCGCTCTTGGGGTCAGGGCTGAGAAGCAGAAGAGGAAGGTGTGCTGTCTGTCTGAGGACATGCTGCCAGGAATTCTGTTGTTCCTGTTCTGCCTGCTTCCCGGCCTCCAAAGACGCCACCGTGAGACATCCGCAAATGCAACAGCAAAAGATGACAAATTCCATTTTTTGCTTGACTCAGTTATTAAAACTGCAGCATCCTTCCAACCCCTGTGAGCTCAGAGAGAAGAGTCGTGTTTGACCAGAACAAAGAACTTACATAAGCAGGTTCCTCAGTATATAGAGCTCATCCCTGTTTAAAATATTTAAACGAGCACATTTCAGCACCAGAACATTTGTTTAAAATCAGTAGTTCTCAACCCTCGACGTCTTTCTTGCTCTTTTGTTACTTTCTTGGATGCAAAGACTTGATCATACCCTTGTTCTCTCCCGTCCAGTTACTCCTGAGGCCTGGCGGGTGATGATGTCCCTTAAGTCAGGTCTTTTGGCCGAAAGCACATGGGCTTTGGACACTATCAACATTCTCCTGTATGATGACAGCACCGTCGCTACTTTCAACCTCTCCCAGGTAAGCCAGCGTTGCCCAGCCCGGGCTCAGTGAGAGCGTTGGCGGTGCACCAGCCTGACCTGTGCATACGTGCTCAGCCCCGGCTGTCCCCTCACGGTCACTGCTGCTGCCACAGACGTTCACCCATGTGCAGCTGCCCGAGAGCCTGGAGTATGATTCATTCAGTCTCTCATAGAGGACACACCTACCTTTATTTCTCATAGAACACTGCATGCATGCATGCGAGTCAGTAGTAAAATTGGATTGTTGCTGAGAATACACATTGGCAGACCGAGGGAGGGAGCTGTCACAAGGCAATGGCTACAGTTGGCGCTGGAAACGCAGCCGCACAGGATGGGACATTACCTTCCAGGGGAGCCTGACCACTTTCTTTTCACTAAAAAGACATACAATTAAAAAGAAACGGTCTTACAGAAAACGTCTTACACACATAAATGTATGGGGGCCCAGAGAGCAGTGTATGAACCCCCGCACCTCCCGCGGCTGAAGCGATCGTGGAGCTCAGGACCACGCTCGCTTCCTGTGCCCTCCCTGCCCTCTGGCCTCTCGGGTCACCCTGGAGGAGGCCTGTAAGAGCCGCCTGTTTAATGTTCAGCTCAAAGCCACTTACCTTCAGGACAGTCGCTGGCGGGGCGGGTGGGGGTGGCGGTAGGACTTAGGGGAAATGCCCGTCAGCTGGTCTGTGACTTCTAGACAAATACTTAGAAACCAAAATGAGAGAAGGTTCTGATCCCTCCTGTGCATGAACAGCTCTGCTTTTGGTGGGAAGAGAGCATTTAACTTCCTGACTTCTGCTGAAATGGGGCTGCAGTCTTCTGCGTCCTCTCTCCTGTGAGTCCTCATCACAGCGCCCCGTCCCGCTGCCCGCGTCTGGCTGGTGTGAATATGTGAGCGGTGCACCCAGAAACACCGCGTGCGGTTTGTCTAACAGAAATAGGTGCTGAAAGCGCGTGCCCTGTTTAGACATTGACTAGAGCAAGAACGTCACCACGTCCATCCTGCTGTTGGTGGCCTGCTGTTGGCCACACGGCTTCCCAACCTGAAGCGCTTTAGCGACTTCCCTTGGCCCTGCCGGGGGCAGCAGAGGAAGCTATGTGGCGGGAGCGCCCACCGTCCACTGGAGAAATGTGCCTTCGCGGCCGGGTGCTGCTGGAACGTCCCTTCCCTCTCGGTGGTGCTTGCAACCCGCCGTGCAGCCGCCGACAGCAGGCCGTGACGGTACGAGTCCCCTGCCACCCAGCACCCTGCGCGCTGGTCCTCTGCGTCCTGCGGGGACCGGGGGATGGCAGGAGCGGTTTCCCCGGTGCCAGCACCACTCAGAGGAAATAACCGTTTCTCATGGCGGCTTTTGTCTCAGCTGGAATTGTGAAGAGCTGACACGTCAACTGACAACCTGGGACTCAGCGACTTGCTCTTCATTTTCTGTGTTATGAGCTAGCACATTGCTGAGATTATCTTCTCTCGACGATCCATGGAGAACATAAATTAGAGTAGCCTATGGCACCTGAGACAAAAATAACCATAAAACTCCAAGAATAATAACCGTAAAAATCCAGACAGGCAAGTCTCAGATAAATAACAGAAAACAGACTCAGGCTGTGAATGAGTCTATAAGATTCACACTCCCACTCTTCTAATGACAAATGTGCTGGGTCTGGATCAGAAAGACAAGGTAAAGAATTGCGAAACACCCCCTCGTTGACAGTACTCGGGGTCTGAAGAGAGCAAGTCCCATATCAGTAGTCAGGAAACTAGGTGGCAAATAAGAGACACGCTAATTGCGGGTTGACAGTGAGATTGGGATGTGACTTCGACTGGTCCATCTCGTGTCTGTCCTGGCCTAACCAGAAAGGCATCAGAACGCGCGAAAACCGTAATCCCGTGTTACCAGCCGTGGGGCGCTCGCTGGTCCTTCTCGAGCCTGGTCGAGGCACTGACACTGACCTGTTGCTGTTCTCTCCTCTGCTCTAGCTGTCCGGGTTTCTCGAGCTCTTAGTCGAGTACTTCAGAAAATGCCTGATTGACATTTTTGGGATTCTCATGGAGTACGAAGTGGGGGACCCCAGCCAGAAAGCACTCAGCCACGACGCGGCGAAGAAGGAGGCCGGCCCACTGCCAGCCGACGAGGTGGGGCGGGAGGAGGAGGAGGCCGCGAGCGTGGACGAGGATGGGGACGGGGACGAGGACGAGGACGAGGACGACGACCGGAGGAGCAGCACGACACTCACCTGCCCCGACAGTGGCGACGCGCGGGAGCGGCCCCGGCAGGCCAGCAGGTTCGACCGGCTGCCGGTGAAGGTCGTCAGGAAGAGCAGCTGCTTCGTGGTGGACCGCTCCGACAGGCTGGGCCGCGTCCAGGAGTTCACCAGCGGCCTCCTGCACTGGCAGCTGGGCGGGGGCGACACCACGGAGCACATCCAGACCCACTTCGAGAGCAGGACGGAGATCCTTCCTCGCCGGCGCCCGCCCCCCGCGGCCGGCCCCGCAGGCAGGAAGAAAGAGCCAGAGGGGAGAGGCGGCTCTGAGGAGCAGCCCGAGAAGAGCATCACTGCCACCATTGACGACGTCCTATCGGCCCGCCCCGGGGCCCTGCCCGAAGACGCCAACCCGGGGGCCTCGGTGGCGGAGAGCAGCCAGTTCCCCCTGGGCATCCACCAAGCCAAAAGCCACCGCAACATCAAGCTGCTGGAGGACGAGCCCCGGAGCCGCGACGAGAGCCCCCTGTGCGCCGTGGCGCACTGGCAGGACTCCCTGGCTCGGCGCTGCATCTGCGTGTCCAACATCGTGCGCAGCCTGTCCTTCGTGCCTGGCAACGACACCGAGATGTCCAAGCACCCGGGCCTGGTGCTCATCCTGGGGAGGCTGATCCTCCTGCACCACGAGCATCCGGAGCGCAAGCGGGCGCCGCAGACCTACGAGAAGGAGGAGGACGGGGACAAAGGGGTGGCCTGCGGCAAGGATGAGTGGCGGTGGGACTGCCTCGAAGTCTTGCGGGACAACACGCTGGTCACCCTCGCCAACATCTCCGGGCAGCTGGACCTGTCCGTGTACACGGAGAGCATCTGCCTGCCGGTTCTGGACGGCCTGCTGCACTGGATGGTGTGCCCGTCCGCGGAGGCGCAGGACCCCTTTCCCACGGTGGGCCCCGGCTCTGTCCTGTCGCCACAGAGACTCGTGCTGGAGGCGCTCTGCAAACTCAGCGTCCAGGACAATAACGTGGACCTGATCCTGGCCACACCGCCCTTCAGCCGGCAGGAGAAATTCTACGCGACGCTGGTCAGGTACGTTGGGGACCGCAAAAACCCGGTCTGCCGGGAAATGTCCATGGCGCTCTTGTCGAACCTCGCCCAGGGCGACGCGCTGGCAGCACGGGCCATCGCCGTGCAGAAGGGCAGCATCGGGAGCTTGATCAGCTTCCTGGAGGACGGGGTGACGATGGCCCAGTACCAGCAGAGCCAGCACGGCCTCCTGCACATGCAGCCCCCGCCGCTCGAGCCTCCCAGCGTGGACATGATGTGCCGGGCGGCCAAGGCGCTGCTGGCCATGGCCCGTGTGGACGAGAACCGCCCCGAGTTCCTCCTGCACGAGGGCCGCCTGCTGGACATTTCCATCTCGGCCGTGCTGAACTCTCTGGTGGCGGCGGTCATCTGCGACGTGCTGTTCCAGATCGGGCAGTCATGACACCGGCGAGCAGGCGTGTGCGCGAGGGGGACGCCCGCAGGGCGGCTGCTTCTGTTCTGGTTTATCCGCGTGGGAAGCAGGAGAGAGAACTGGGCTCCTCTGCCCCGCTCACCATTTACCAAGTGGGAATTAAAGAATTAATTAATTCGAACAGTTATGAAATTAATATTTGCTGTCTGTGTGTATAAGTACATCCTTTTGGGTTTTTTGTTTTTGTTTTTGTTTTTTTTGTTTTTGATTTTTTGTTTTGTTTTGTTTTAACCAAAGTTGCTGTCTAGTGCTTTCTTTCAGAGGTCACTTTTTGTTTCTCACAGATTTTCTTTTCCATGTCGTATTGCATTTTTTTTCCCCCTTTGGGAATCAAATTGACCTGAAAAAAAAGTTGTGGCAAAAGATGATTGATGGGAAAACTTCACCACACTGACACAAAACCCCGACAGGTTACCAATTTCCTAGGCTTGTTCTTCAAATAATGAAAACTATCCCATCGCCCCAAGCTCGGTGCAATAGAAACTTCTCGAGTGGTAGGTGTAGGGCTGGCGGAGGTGTGTCGGTGGGTAGTCAGCTGACAGGATACTGTTTCTCCACGGAAGACGGTTCCATGAGGCCAGGAGCAAAAATCACGTTTTTTTACATTAAGGTTGAAAACGCGCACCTGACCGGCACCGGAGCCGGCCCCTCGCCGCCTCCACGTGTCTGCCGTCCGCCCTCGACCTGCCACGGGACAGCTCTTCACAATTCCTTTGTCGTTTTTTAAATATTGTTTTTTACTGCCTATGGGCTGTGATGTATATAGAAGTTGTGCATTAAACATACCCTCATTCTTTTCTTTTCTTTTCTTTTTTTCAGTACAAAGTTTTTAGTTTCTTTTTCATGATGTGGTAACTACAAAGTGATGGTAGATTTAAATAATTTTTTATTTTTATTTTATATATTTTTTCATTAGGGCCATATCTCCAGAAAAGAAAAAAAAAGAAAAAATACAAAAAACAAAAACAAACAAAAAAAAAGTTACAAAAAAAGAGGGAAATGTACAAGTTTCTGTATGGATGGAGTCTCGCTCTGTTTCGGGAGCTGATCGCGCTGCTTCATGAATCAAGGTGTGGGAACAGTTGTATACGGATTGATTTAGAAAACAGTTGTCAGTACAGACACAAAAACGAAAAAATCCAACTAAAAGGAAGAAACACAACTTCAAAGATTTTTCAGTGACAAGAATCCACATTTGTATTTCAAGATAATGTAGTTTAAAAAAAAAAAAGAAAAAAAAACTTGATGTAAATTCCTCCTTTTCCTCTGGCTTAATGAATATCATTTATTCAGTATAAAATCTTTATATGTTCCACATGTTAAGAATAAATGTACATTAAATCTTGTTAAGCACTGTGATGGGTGTTCTTGAATGCTGTTCTAGTCTCCTTACAGTGGTTTCGTGGTGACCGACTGTTTACGAGAAATACTAATGGGTTCTCGCCTGCAGGCCTTGCTGTGGGGGGGCTGGGGGTCACCTCCTTTAGAGCGGGGAGCAGCAGTGTGAGTTTCTGAAATGACTTAGCTAACTCGTCTGGAAGGGGTCAGCCCTCAGGACACAGGTGGGGGTGTCCGCACCCGCGGCCTGCAGGTGCCGTCAGGAGCTCCTGGCATCTAACATGCTGCCTCTAACTAGCCCAGCTCAGTTCCGATCAGAGTTCACCCTACTCCGTGTTCTGTGTACCTCAGCGCTGGTTTGCATTTAGTTTACTCCTCCGTGTATAATATTTGTATTGTGAGATGTTAAAAAAAATATGTTCTATTGTATGTGATGTCCACAGTGCAAAGTGATTATTTCTATTTCAGGGCATATTAATACTCTCCTATTCCTTCCTACCTGGTGCACCGTCGCTTTTTAATACTAATCACTTCTGATTTTTATTCCTGGGTCAGTGACTGTTTTTGTGTAACAATCCATTTCTCCGAAGCTGCTGCAGAAGTCAGCTGTCTGCAGACACCAGCCCTTCGTCCCACCGCCCCACCAGCCTCAGCAGACTCGAGTCCCGTCCCTCCTCCACACCTGTGATCGGGGCGCGTTACTCGCACCAGGACAAGGACGCGTCAGACACGAGTGTGATGGCCAGAGTGGCCAGCGTGACCCATGTCACCAGAAAGCCACTCTCTGCCCCTCAGGCTCATCATCTGTCACGCCCACATTTCTTAGTCACACTGTCCTCTGACATAACAATGCAGCCAAAATAGATGTTGAATTACGAATCCACTTATAATTCTACTTTAAATACATCCGCTTGCTAAGAACAGATTCTAGGGCTCCAAGTTAAAATGCGGAGACTCATACGAGGGAATCCAACATTGCTCTAATTTCTCTCTTACACGATGTGAATAAAAGGTATATACAAACTCTGAAGCTCTCCAATATCCCCATTCTTCTGTCAGTCAAAAGAGAAACATTATGAGATGATGTCCTGTCGCCCACTCCGAGTGACCGCCGAGCGAGGTGCGGGGCCTCCCGAGGTCGCCGCTCTGACCCCAGAACCAAGGCCGCACACCGCGAGGACTCTGCCTTAGACCATCTGCCTACAGAATGAATGAGCTGTCGCTTTGTCTTACAAATTAGTTGGTTTTTTTGCCTCTGAGATTTTCAGAAATTTACAGGATGCCCATACTTAACAATGTACACAGAAAAGATGAAAATAAAGATGCAAAGAAAGTTTAGTATTTTGGAATGGTGCTATCAAGTTGAATCTGTTGGTTCTCTAGTGAATTTTTCAATGTCACCTAAGAGATTACGGGGCGGTATCTGCTCAGAAACAACTTGCGATGTTTCGTTTGAGGTCGCGAGTGCTGTAGAATTGACTTTTCCTGGTCAATATGGCTTATTCAAAACTCAACATGCTCTAAAAGTTATACTAGGGAATGGCTTTTTAAGGGGGGTCAGGTCCTGCGATACCTGGGAAGCTGTTAACTACCGCTTTTACGGAAAGGAGACCCGCTGCCCATCCCTGTCCCTGGAAGCAGCGAGTCGTCGTGAGCCGGAACTCAGTCCACACCGCCGTGTTCCTGCTGAGCCGAAGGCCACCGCCTGGGCCCCCGCCTCCCCCTGCCCGCGGCGCGCGGCGGTCAGACAAGCTTTTAAAAACGCTGGTTAGTATTTCTGGTGTCCCTGCTGGGGTGTCCCACTGCTCACTAATCGCCGGGCGCCCTGAGCACCCCCGGGGCACGCTCTGTTCTCGGTCTGAGGGGTCAGCCCTGAGCCAGTACGTTCTAGAAATAAACTCATCTTCCAGATACCGTGTCGCTGCTTTGAGAACACCAGTCCGTCTGTCGCTTAAGAAAGGCGCGCTGTGACGATGGGGGAGTGGGGAGTGAGGGACACCGCTGGACAGAAAATCACGGCACTTGGTGGCGTCTCAGCTGGGCCGGGCTGCCAGCTCTAAGAGGTGGAGCCTGGATCCCAGCCGCCCAGGGTCCCCGGGTCGCCTTCCGGACCGGTCGTCTGAAGCCAGCAGCCCCTCGCCCGTTGCTGCTGTGCTCTTGGCCACCGGTCCCGGCAGGCTTTTGTCAATGCGGGCCCGGGATCCTTCGGTCCTCTAAAAGGCCAAGCAAATCTCAAAGGATTTATTTAAACTTGGGGAACCTGAAGGGGAACTTGGGGGAAGATGGACAAGTGTCCACACGGTATTCTAAGAAAATTCCCGAGCAGACGCAGATTCTCCTCTGAGCTGTCTACAATCACACTGTACCGAAGAGGGACAAATCCACAGCAAAGGAAGCTGTTCAGACCCAAGCACTTCCTGTCTCACCCTGGTGCCTTTGTCCTTTTCCCTGGCACTCCCCACGACACGGCTCTGCTCGACTCCAGCCCGCCCCGGCCTGTGACTTCCTTCGGGTGTGCTCACTGGAGGGGACGCTCGGGGCCCTGTCGCCGTCACCCCGACAAGGTGCTCGAGGCCTTCCTGTGATGCGGGGTGGTGCCTTTCTGGTGTTGGCGAGCAGGAGATGGGGTGTATGTCAGGCCCGTGGCCTCAGCAGTCACCATGTCCATCCTCAACGCGCAAACATGCGCGAGTGTCCTGAAGCACAGTCAGCTAATCTGAAATCCGGCCTAGGAGAACGTCTTCCCCTTTTCTGACCAGTCTCAAAAGTGTGACCTCGTTTGCGGTTTTCTAGAAAAGGCCAAATAGCTCGTCTCTCAGTTGCCAAGGACGATTCTGTGTGATTTCTCTGGTGCGTGCGGTTCTGGGTGCTGGTCACCCGAGACGGGGAAGACCTCACCTCGAGCTTCGCAGGCCTGGATCCGTGACTCGAGTGGCTAAGGCGCGGGCAGCGAAGGCCCTGGACCTGGGTTCAAGACCTCTGTCCCCAGGGTGGGGGTGCAGGTGGAGGGGCAAGACGAAAAGGTAGTTTTTACGTCTGGAACACAGTGAGCATGCCCTGCCCTTCTCACAGCACCACGGTGTCTTCCAGCAGCTTCTTGCAGCGTCTCCCCAGGAGCATCTGCAGGGTCAAATGTGATCACGCTGCCTTCTCTGAGATTTCCTTCATCAGGTGCACAGAGGGAGCACTTCCCGGGCAGAAGGGCTGAGTCTCCACTTAGCTGGAGGGGGTCCCTGATTTCGGTGGCAATGGAAGCGGAATGCAGGGACCTGAGAGCTTCCGGTCGGGCAAACGCGAAACTGACCCGCGGGCCTCCGGCACTTGTCCCACACGTGATCTGTATATTCTGCAAACTAAATGTCCCCAGACTGAAGGAACCTAACCTTGGACTCGGCTCCTTGAAGATCCTCTGCGAACGCAAAACCGTTCTTCAGGCAAGGACGGCAGCATGTCGGACACCGGCGAGTCGTGGCCGCTGCGCGTGAAAGGATTTCATCGCCGTGGTCGTTGCTCAGAGACCTTAGTGAAGAGCGTGGAACGTCCATTCTCCAAAAGCGGAAGCACAGGCGGACGCAGGTAAACTGACGTGAGTCGGGCCAGACGGGCCTTCCCCTCCAGGAGCGCGTGCTCACCTAAGCAGCGCTCCAGCCTCCCACCGTCCGACGGCACGTTCCGCACAAGCCCCGACGCCCACCAGCCCGACCAGAGCGACGGGTCTTGTGCCTCGTCGTGGAGACGCGCCGTCACGCCGGCCCTGCGCAGCGGGCGCCCCTTCCTCGGAGCTGCGTCTGTGAGCTCCGTGCTGGGCTGTGCACACAGTCCCAGTGCCCTCCTGGCCTCCCTCCCGCCTCACGCAGCCCCCAGCTGCCTTTTGGACGCCAGATGCTCCAGCAGCGCTCAGCTCCTCGGGACACACTGACCATCCTCTACCCACCGGGACCTTCGAACACACGGCTGCGCGCCTGGAAACTCGCATTCCGTCCACACCGCTTTGGGGACCCCGGCTCTGGGAGAGGCTACTCGCTGAGAAGCTCGGGTTCTGTCGTGGCCACGCGCAGCATCCGGGGAAGGGCCTGTCTAGCAGGAGCAGCGCGGCACCGCCCTGTGGGGACTTAGGCGTCCTCGGAAGCGTCGGTGACCCGGTGTTCCTGTCGGACATGTAGCGTTTTAATTTCATAGTATTTTCTTTCCAGTTTCACTTTCCAGTCACCTATGATGACTGAGAAGACACCTGAGGAGTGAAAAGTGACCAGGACACCAGTAGCTTATGTTTGGATCACAGCTGTAACAGCACAGGCCTCAAACGACAGGCCACCTGTTCCCAGGACGGGGAGGATGAAAGATGACGCGTCTTCTACGCGTGGAAGAGGAATCCACGTCTCGCAAGAGAAAAAATCTACACCTGCGAGTACAGCGCTGGTTTGGTTGATTCAGTGTGTTGTCCACCACGTGGAGCGAAGAGATGGCCACTGATTCTCTCGCCCTGAGATGTGAGGGGAGAGGCTCCCGATGGTGGTTTATTGACTTGAGTCTCAGTTCCAAAGGGGAGCGTAGGGAGGCCGCCTGCAGCCAACTTTTTTACATGCAACCCCCTCTTCCCCCCATTTCACAGTTGCTGTCTGCGCCGGTGGCTAATGGGAGATCGGGATGCATCTGGAAAAAGAAACAACGTCCGTTAATTAGGAGAATTTCATCTTGGTGGCCCTTGTTTTTGAAAATTAAAAGTGCTCTTCGTTTGGAGCTCAGTGCTGAGCAATCAAATCCTGGTGGGAACTGGAGCCCTCACCCCGAATCTGTCTTCAGGGCTGTTGTTAAAGGGGGAGCCGTGTCAGTGCCTGCGAACGGCGGTCTCAGCCTGATGTCCGTCTGAAGAGCCGAACTGACATTCGGAGAACACTTGCCTCAAGGCCTCACGCCTGCCTGGCTTCCTTTGCGGGTGGAAGTGAGAACCGTGTGTGCCGTTTTCTCAAATGCATAGCCAAGACTAACTTCCGGGAGCCCCGTCGGGAGTTCCCAGGGCTCCCCGCATCCCGGGAGAGGCCTGCCTTCCAGGCGGCAGCAGACCCCTCCCGTGGCTGACGGCCCGCCCACCCTGCCGAGGGCGCAGGGACCCAGCCCTGACCTGGTGCTGCCCGGTCTCGGCAAAGCAGGTCCCTTGTCTCCCCACGCGATCCAGAGCCCCATGTCTCAGGGCTTCCCTCTGCTGCTTCAGCACAGCAGTGGGCAAGGCTGAGGGGCACACCCTGGCATAGGGTGAGACCTAATGAAAAGCAGCACTTTCTCATTTGAGAACTGGCAGGTGCCTCGTGGGGTCCACATGATGGCAGGTGAGATCCATCAGTGTGATGTGTGTTGTAGAGACAGAGACTACAGGGGTGAACCTAGGAGGGCTTCCTGTAGGAGGCTGCCTCAGAGTAGGGCTGAGAAAGAGGCATTTTTCCCAGGCTCATTACTGGTGGGTTAGGAAGGACTCCTGTGCAGTCTGGACCCATAGCAATCCAGATTCTCGTGCCTGCAGGCCCTGTGGTGATCCGAGGGGTCAAAGACAAGACTAGAGAGGTCCAAAGACAAGGCCCCCATCCTGCCTAAACAAGGTGGGCTCCAGCAGGTGTGACCTGAAAGCAGCAGGAGACCCTCCTCGAGGGGCTGGAGCCTGAGCAGCGGAGGGGGCGCTGGGACCAGGGGTACTGGATCCTAGCCAGAGGGCAAGGCCAAGCTGGGGGGAAGCCTTGAAAACATGGGGTGCACTCAGAGGCACGGGGACAAATCAGGTTCCATAGATGGAAGAAGACTGGGGTCCCAGCCCGAGGACGCTCAGGACAGCGTTGCTGCCACTGAACGGGCCACTCTGCAGGAGACGCAGGTCTGGGGACCCAGGTCACTCAGAAGAACGACCCCCAAGGATTCCGGCAGCTCTGGACACTCAGGCACACTGCGAAGGGACTGCGGTTGCGACCAGCCGGGCTGGAATGAGGAGGTTCTCCTGATGGCTTGACAGCAGAAGAGACCAGAGGCCGCGCGGCTGCGGGAGTGTCGGGGAAGGTGAGGGCAACGCCGCTCACGGAGGGTGGGCGTCTAGAAGCTGGACGCGGCACTGTCCTGGAGGCCCTGCCGCCCCTCGGCCTCTGGCGCCCTCTTGGCAGCCACATGGGGCGAGCGGCCGAGGCGCGCACTGGGGAAGGGCCGCGCGGGCCGCACCAGCGCCCGGACAGGCAGCTTTGGTGTCTCAGCGTTCAGAGGCAGGGCCACAGTGGGGGACCCAGCCCGCGAGGCCAGCCCAGGGCACTTCAGCACACAGAGGCCTGTTGGCCGTGGGGGAGGCGTCCCCTGGGCTGTGTCCACCCTCAGGGAAGCCCCAGCGCCAGGACCCTGCTCCAAGGAGCTGGGGGTGCGGAGGCGGCCGCTCCAGCCTCGGTGCGGACCTCACTCCCCGCTGCTCTGCTGGTCCAGTGGAGGGACAGCTGCGCCATTCCCGGCGACCCTCCCGGGGCCGCCTGCACGGGTCTGCAGGCGCCGCGGTGGCTGGGCCGCGTGGCCTGTGGCTCAGGGCAGGTGCTGGTCCCTGAGAACTGTCATCCCAGCGAAGCCCTGCGTCCGTCCCTCCCTGAGCCGTGGCCGCCGCTGTCCAGCTCCCCGCCCCTCGCGCTCCTGCGACGGCGCCGGGTGTCCCGCACCTTCAACTCGAGTTTGTCCTGCCGGGCACTGGGGCGGCGGGGGGCGGCGGGGGGCGGCGGGGGTCTGGGCCGCTGCAGGAGCCGCGTGCGCCGGGCAGGTGTGTGTGGCATGTTTGTGGACTAAGTGTGTACGTGTATCTGTGCCTGTCTGTGTGGTGTGTCTGCGTGGTGCGTCTGTCTGTGTATCGTTGTGTGCGTGTCCATGTGTCTGTCTGTGTCTGTGTGGGGTGTCTGTGTGTGCATGTGTGTGTGCATGCACACAAGTCCTGTCGACCTGGCGCAGTCCCTCCCCTGGCCCCGTGGCCGTGTCCCTCCTCCTAACCGCGCTGTCCTTCCCAGTCGCTGGGTGTGAGTACCAGCCCCGCGACGCATGTCCGGGCCCTTCTGTCGGCCCCACCGCAGGGCAGGCAGTTACTGACTGGCTCTAGTCTTCTCTTCTTACTCCTGTGACCAAGGACACACCTGGGTGTTAATGTGGAAATTTGTATCCTGTGTCTTTTTCTAAACTTCTAAGTGAGATTTGTGTGACGTGGCACAAACAGCAGAGTCCTGAACCCTTCACTGGCTCCGCTGCAGAGGCTGAGCCGGCCTGGGCCCGGCACTGGACTCGACACTGCTGTCGCAGGGCCCCACCCCGGCTGGCGCAGGGCCGCCCCTTCCCCAGGGAGCTCCCGCCCCTCCCCTGGCGCCCCGCACACCAGCGCCAGGCTGGGGTCCCCGGCCCAGAGAGCCCTGCCCGCAGTGGCCAGTTTCAGGGCCCCATGGCCCCCTCACTGATGACCGCCCATCGGAGTTGCGGTAATAAAACCCGACCCGCACTGCCCGTAACTGGGGAGGACGGAGATTCGGGCAGGGCCCTGTCCTCTGAGATGTCTCCCTCCACGGACGACAAACATCCAAATGCTGTTGATGTCAGCCCTGCACATCCCGGTCCCCACACTAGGGCTGGTGGCCCTGCTCCAGGGCCAGTGGCCCTTACGCCCTTTTTTCTGCACAATTTGAGCCCCGTGGAGTCCCCCAGGAGAGTTCTGCCTCATGCTGGGCCCCCGGCTCCAGGAGGAAGCTTCTGGCAACCCGAGATGGCTGCTAGTCCCTTGTGAAAACAACGCAGTCCTTCCTGGCTCCCGGCATGGGGCTCCCAAGTCCTGTTGGGACTCAGACAGCGCCCCGCCGGCCCCTGTGAGTCACAGGTCCCTCCAGTCAGCATCACAGCCCGGAGACACACTCCCGGCGCGTCCCCTCCGTGTCCACCTTCTGTGTCACATAGCTGTGTCTGACCTCACAGGGTGCATATGGGGTCGTGTCTCCATGCCCGGGCGTCCCTCCTGTGGCAAAGCTCTGCCTGACGCAGCCGAAGGTCCCTCAGACACCTGCTGCCACCCCCGGAGCTGTGGGGGCAGTCGTGGGGCCACGGCCAGTGCTCTCGGGGGGCACTTCACGGCAGCCACACGCCCGGGTTCCCTCTGCTCCCCACCACTGCCCGGCAGAGCCGGTTAGAGACCTCCAAAGTGTTCCCCCATTTCAGGCCTGAGTCCAGAGGCGGAATGTGGGGGCTCCTGACCCAAAGGCTGAGGTGAGATGTTGGAACAGCCCTGCTGTGCTCTCATCTTCGTCCCTGATGCTCCTGTCAGGGAAGGAAGCGTGTGGCCACGCCCCAGATGGCATATGGTCCCCCGACTGCCCCCAGAATGGGGGTCCCTCCTTCCAGCCCCTGAAAGTGACAGGTGCCTGAGGGACCAGCCCATGACGTGGTGGCCTGCTGGGAAGGATGAGGGCCCCGGGGATGCCGACAAGGACAGGACATGGTGAGGATGGTCTGGGTGGTCTCAGGCAGCAGACGGCCCTCATCTGTCCCAACAAGCCCTGGCACAGTGTTCCCAGACGGAGGGCAGCACCACCTTTGCATCACAGTAAGGAGCAGCCTCACAGCGCCCACACCTGAGGACCAGTGAGACAGGCGATGGCACTGCCAGGAGATGGGAGACGGGAGGGGACACCGCTACCACTCCACCCCACCCCCACTCCACCTCTGGGGGCCACACTGTCCCTCCAGCCCTGGTCCCAGGCAGCAGCAGTGCGTGAGGCTCATCCTGCAGGACAGCCACCAACAACGGGGTCAGTCACAGAACTGCAGAGGAACCGACCCCAGGACAAGGGAGTGTCGGTGAGGTGCCGTGGGACCCACCGCTGAGGACCCTCTGCCCAGGGCTCAGCAGATGCGGACGGGAGGGGACGTGTAGAAGCCGCTGTGGCAGAAGGGGCCCCTCGCGGATGTGTGGGCAGCTCCTCCTCCTGGGTGTCCCTGCTTGGGGCACCTTCTGGGCCCGGGGCCGGGACTCCGAGGCATGGGTGTCCGGAACATAGGCCTGGGGGCCCCTCACGAATGAACTCTGCTCCCTGACAGTGTCAGGCGGCAAGGATGGGTGTTGGGCAAGGGCGAGGGAGTTGGGCCAGAGCTGGCCCCTCGCTCCCTGCTCCTGGGCGGCAGTGAGGGGGCTTCTGCCCGCTCAGCGCCCACTCCCGGAGAAGATGGGAAGGCATCTGGAAGTTTCTGGAATCATCTGGGAGGAGGCCGGCGCAGGAAAGGCCGGGTTCAGGCTGCGCTGCGAGCCGGGCAGCCCTCCCGAGGCCGGGTGCTGGTGACAACGCCCTCCTGCCCGCGTGGCGTCCGGAGCGTGGGACCCCCAGGGCAGCCCCGGGGCTGTCCGACCTGCCCCACGACGGCGAGCTTGGCTGCGGTCAGAGTCGCCCCGGCAGGTGAGGTGTTAGGCTCCGCAGAGCTGGTCCTTGAGCGACGGCCCAGCACCGGGACAGGTGGCGTTTGTCGGCGGAGCGCAGCGCCCTTCCAAGCCCATTAGCGCTGCCCGCGCTGTCGCCACCGCGAGGCCGGAGGCCGCTCGGGGCTGATTCCTGGGAGGGCGGTCAGGGCCTCCGCGGGGCTCTCGGCAACCCGGCTGCCGGACGTCTTGGAAGGGACGCTACCGGGCCGGGCTGTGAGGCGAGGCCGGACCGCACCCCGCACCCCGCGCGGCCTTCCCTCGCCCGCCCCCTTTTCATTGGCGGCTGTGCGCTCCCCGTGCAAGGCCCGGCCGCTGCGTGAGCGCGCCCGCCCCAGCCCGGAGCCCCGGGGCGCGCCACCGTCTCGGGGTGCCGCCCCGCACTCGGGGTATCTGTCCCGCGCTCGGGGTCCCCGTCCCGCGCTCGGGGTGCCGCCCCGCACTCGGGGTATCTGTCCCGCGCTCGGGGTCCCGGTCCCGCACTCGGGGTCCCCGTCCCGCACTCGGGGTGCCGCCCCGCGCTCGGGGTCCCCGTCCCGCACTCGGGGTCCCCGCCCCGCGCTCGGGGTATCTGTCCCGCACTCGGGGTCCCCGTCCCGCACTCGGGGTGCCATCTGTCCCGCGCTCGGGGTCCCGGGAGGTGGCTGTGTTAGCCCCACATTTCAGTCTTCACGCCCCACAAACGAGAGACCCTGCGGAACTTTTCTAGTCTGATCTCCAATCAGCGCGGCGGCCACCCACCCGCGTTCCTGCAAAAGACAAGATTTTCTCTCTCGGTGGCTGAGTCCACCCCAGACAGGACATGCTCTCCCCCGCCCTGCATCTCCCCGTCTGTGGGAGATGTCTCCCAGCTCCCAGAGGGCAGGGAGGGTCCCAGCGACCTCTAGCAGGGCAGACATGCTTCTGTCCTCTTCCTGTTGACACGCCGAGCGGTGCCGCATCATCACACTCCCAGGCCAGTCCCCCGACCTGGTCCTGACCCTTCCTCCTCTAAGTGTCCCCAGCATGGCCTTCCCCCTCCTCCTCAGAGGGTCGCACGGGGTCAGGTGGGAATGCAGCCTCACAGGCTCTTTTTGCAGCCCCTGGGGACAGGACGCCTGCCCAGAGCTGCTTCGGCTCCCCCCACCACTCAGAGAGGGTCGCCTGGTCCCGGCTGCCTGGGCGTGGCTGCTGCCTGTGGGCATCTGGCGTGTCCTCCACCGTCAAGGGGCTTCCGGTCCCTTTCCTGCTCCTCTGCTGCCAACGGTTCCTGTCTCCTGCCCCTCTAGCGTCCAGGGAGCCTGCTGCTCTGTCCTTGCCCCTGAGCGATGTCCCTGCTGCTTTGTGAAGCAGGCTGGTGGGAAGGCCACAGGCCGGTGTCAGGAGGAGGCTGCAGGATAGGTCTCCCAGGGCAGGTCGCTTTGGCATGTGGCTTATTTCTGGCTGAGGTCCATCCACCCTGCAGGCTCTTGAGAAAACATCACTCTCTTAACTACCTACAAGAATGAAAAACGGGAACACTACCCCAAATTTAGGACTTTCATCCGAAATAAGCTTTCTACCAGCGTGATGGGGAGTGGAGAACATCCCCACCATCCCTCTGAGGTTCTTCACAGGCTGGACACACACAAACTAATGACAATGAGGAGGAGAAAAGACCAAGTGATGCACGCATGGAGCATTTACACGGCTGTAAAATCGCAAGTAAACAGCACCAGCCAAAGACTCACATCCTACGCCAAGGCCTGGGAAAGGGGGTCTGGAGCATGAAGGAGAGAAGAGGGGACGGCACATGAGGGGAGGACTTCACAGGAGAAAGCCTGGCCTGTCGCGTCTGCCCTGTCTTACAGTGACTTCTCTGATAAAGAGGTGTTTCTGGGGATGAGTATCTGTAAACACCTACAGTTAAGCATGAGCTCAGCTCCCGCAGGTGCTGGGACAGCCTGCTCTGGGCATCGGAAAGGCCGAGGTGAGCACTCTGGGGAGCGAGCCTCCAGCTGAAACATGTCTGTGTGGCAGATGAGCATCGGATGACAGAGCATCAGCCTTCACCATAGGGGTCTCCCTCTCCTTGTCACACGGGTCCCCCTCCTCTCGCCTTGAAGGCCAGGCCCTGATCACATTCCTCGCTCCATCAGTGGCAAGTGCGCCTGTTCCCGCGAGTCCTACCCGGCAATGGGCAGAGGGAAGCGGTGGACAGGGAGCCCTTACTTCCCACTCACTTCTCGTGGGAGAACAGGCACCAGTGAGTTGGGTGCTAGAAGAAGGAACTCCAGGCGTGTCCCGGAGGAGCAGCGGTTTGGTTATCTCCTCCGAAGAGCACAGGTCACATACTCCTGGGTTTGGGGCCAGGTCCAGGGGAAACAACCAGTGTGAACAACTAAAGTAAAAATAAAGTGCTTCTTCCCCGTCTCTTCCCGCCTGCCTGCGCTCGCCTTCATCCCTGCTGCGCCTGTCCTTAAAAAGAAAGCAAAGAAAAGAGAACTCCAGTTAGTTTGAGGAATGACTATTCCGGAGACGTGGGTGACACACGGGGGGCGCACTGGGGGCCGCCAGAGGGATGGGAGTCCACAGAGGTGTCTGTGCGTTACCGGCGGCTGGTGGATGGGCTGCTGCCCGGTCGAGAGGGGCCTGCGGTGCCTGCCGCTCACTGGCTCCAGGCCAGGAGCCTCCCTGTGGGTGCTGGGTCTGGGCCTCAGAGAGCCTGCCGGACAGCTGCATCTCCCCACGTTTGTCCCTGAGCGCACGTGCCTTCCCATCAGTCACCCACCCCCTTCTGTGTCCTTTCCTTCAGGTAAGAAGTTAAAAAATGTGTCCACTGCAGAAAATGTGAAAAGGACAGGAGCACAGAGATAAAAATTACCTATAATTCTGGCACCCAGAAATAGCCACTTTAATAAAGTGTTCAATTTTATAAGCAAATTTTAGAATTTATTAGATCCTGAGCCTTTTCGTGTCATTAATTTTTCTAAAATTTGAATCTTAGTGGCTGCCTGGGGCTCCATTTATTTTACCAATCCCCTGTCGTTGGACATTTATGTATTTTCCAAATTTTCACCACCATAAAAAATGCTGCGAGGAACATCCTGGATGATAAATCTTGGTGACTGTCTCTAATTAATTCATTAAGATAAATTCCTAGGGTAAATTCCTCTAAAAACGGCGTGTTGATGGGACGACTATATTTAAAGCTCTTTGGAGACATCGCCGGGTACAGGAGTGTCACGGCGTCGCAAGCCCCAGGGGAGGCATCTAAACCATGAACCCACCAGGTCTGGTGCATTTCTGCCCGAAATGTGATTGACAAGACTGATATTTTATTGCTTTGTTTCATGTCTTGTCAGCAAGACTGAACAATTTTTATATGTCTGCATTTTGCCTTTGGAACATTTCTATGTATATCCTTTCAACAAAACATTCAACACATATTTTAAGAGAAAATGAATTTTAATTTAGCAAGAATATTAATCATCTTCGATGTATCATCTACTACGGTCATCAAAAGAAACCTGTGGGGGGGGCAGGGAGGAAGAGTCGGAGGGGCCAGGAGAGGGGTGCAGGGAGCCCTCCTCCCAATGGAGAGGCCGGTCCCCAAACTTCGGGGTGCGGGAGAAGCCCGTGTTTCAGAGAGACCTTGGGCGCTGCTGCCAGCGCCCCAGGGAAGGCGGGCCCGACGGAATTCTCTGGAATGAGTGGTAGTTTCACAAACACCCACTATTATCTGGGTTCGGCCTGTCAACACCGGGACACTAGTGCTGGTGCATCAATGACGGTTTACGATTCTTTAACGGCGGAAACCCCTCCTTCTGGGGACAGCAGCACAGGAGCGGAGTGGGGCTCGGTGTTGGGGGGACCCCCGGCCCCGACGGCCCGGCCTGTGACAGGGGCTCTGAGCGTGCGTCCGGGGAGACGGTCTGGAAACAGCCACTGTTCTGCTCCCACTTTCTGTGGGCCAGAACAGGGGAGCGCGAGGGTCCGGTGTGGGGCCAGGTCGCCAGGCGGGACGGACACCCGCCAGGGCCTAGCAGGGAGCGGGGATCAGCTCCGTCTGGGCTGGGGGTCAGTGAGACCCAGGCCATCAGTCACACTATCATCACGACCAAGTGCCATCACAGACGACAGGAGACACGGGGAAGAAGGAGGCTCGTCTGCACGCAGGCGCCTGGCCCCCCGGAAGTGGAGGGTTCTCTCTCCTGCTTAGTCCCAGGTCCCCTCATCATCTACGCTGCCATGTCTATGCGACAATAGTTACAGAAAAGCAGGGGGACAGCGCCGCACATCTGACCAGACCAAACAATGGGCGGGGTCTCCAGCTCCTTCTGTGATGGGCTAGATCCTGAAACGTGGTCACCTCGAACGTTCTTCAACAGATAAAGGGATGCTCGTTCTGAGAGGTGGCGTCTTTAACTCCCTGGCTCCCCTCTTTCCTGACCCCCTCACCTGCTGTCTGGTCTCCAAGGCAACGAGCACCTGTCATGCATATCTGGTCCGTCGAGGTCATGCCAGCTGCCCATCACCCCTGCTGTGTGGCCAGGTCGCCTGTGCCCAGGTCAACACAGACCGATGGGCTAACGTCACCTGCTAAGTCACCCGCCCCAGGCTCTGGTTTTCTGCTGCATTTCAGGACCTTGCAGCAGGTTTGCTGGAGCTTCCCCTGCTCTGCTCTGAGCCCTGTTCCCCGATGGCGGGATGGTGCCCGGGGCGCCAGGCTGCTCAGGAGGTGGCCACGCAGGCCTGTCCGGGAGGAGGAGGTGGAAGGGCACGGCTGCGGATCGCTAACAAGGGTGTTTGTGATCATCCCGAGCACGTGTGTGAAGTGTTGGACCCGATCGTCTTCTCATTGCCTGTGGGCTGGTGAAAATAGGGCCCATGTTTGGTAAAACATATATATCATGTCCAGTTAAGTGCGAATTGAATTTCAGACAAACAGCACATTTCTGCCGTATCACTATGTTGCTTACCTGGAATTCGCTTCAGCGGCATCTTATGTTACCTGACGGCCCCAAGTGGGAAAGACAGCAAGTAAGTCAGCATGGAAACACAGCTCCAGGTTCTGGTGGGCCCTTGGAAAGTGGGGCGCCCTGTGGGTGTCCCCGGGCAGCTGGAGGCTCAGGACCGGGCTCCTGGAGTCCCAGAGGACGGGAATGAGCCTGCACACACAGAGCCTGGTGGAGCATTCAGGCTGGCGGGACAGCACGTGCAAAGGCCCTGGGCTGGGAAGACGCGAACATGACCTCAGTCAGGCAGGCCAGGTGGCTGATGGAGGGGCCGCGGGCAGTGTGTCCAGCTGCAATCGTGACGTGTCAACATGGCCACAGGGAAGGTACTCAATAAATCGTGCTTATTCTGGCCTGTTTACCTTTGTTTCTCCAAGGAGGCTGTGTCAGTGCATAGGATGTTGTATACTGTCCAGCTGGAAAGTCAGGTTTGCTTTTCCCTTCGAAGCTCCCTGAGACAAGCAAGATGAGGCATGCCCTGGTGCAGGAGCAGTTAGGCCAGCTGCCTTCAGTCAAGAGCGCAGTCCATGCCCATCCCAAGGGCGCAGGCTCAGGTCCCAGGCCCGGTAGAACAGCCAAGATGAAGGACGAAGTGAAAATGAATAAAGCGCCTCCCCGTCCTCTCTCCCTGCTCGCTTCACTCCCGAGCAGCTGTCCTGCGGGGAACAAAACCAGAGCGCTAGCTCACAGACAGCTGTCTGAAATGCCGTTTCCAGCCTAAGACATTAAAAGTAAACGAGGCCACTGGGAAAGCTGTAAGGCACAGACGTCCCTGCGAGACACCCTGTGCCTCTGTGTGACCTGGGGGTCATGGCTTCTCTGAGAGCCACTGGCTCCTCCGGGAAGCAGGAGTGATAACACCGCCTCTTGCCCTCAGCGAGGAGAGGACCCGTGTCAGGGGTCTGGGAGGCGCACAGAGGAAGTGGCCTCAAGGAGGTTTCCGTCTCAGCTGTCCCCATGCTGGCCCTCATCTGAAAGATGGAAAGAGAGTATGGAAGTCGAGGGTCTGCGCCTTCCGGCCTGTCTCCCCAGGGCAGGACGCTCCTGCTGAGACATGGAGAGAAGCAGAAGGGCGATTTGGTGCTGGGATCTGACCGTCTGTGGTCAAGCGTCCGAGGGCAGTGTTGGGGACGCTGTGACTCAGCCCCTGGGGCCGCGACTGGCCTCCTTTAGCAACTCTGCCTGGCACGGCTTCCAGGGGCAGTGTCTCCCTCAAGCAGAACTATCACTGACTTGGGGTCACACTCGGCCCAGTAGCCACGGGGAGGGACGGTGCCACCCACACGACCATGAGAGGTTCAGGCTCAGGGACACCGCATGGCTGACAGGTTGGCCGGTGCCTGGGAAGGGCCAACACCTCCTTCAAAGCCGTCCATGCTCCTCGGGGAGACTGGGCAGCACACACGCCACCATCACCGGTGCGTGAGCCTCAGCCAGGCCTGGGCATTTAAGGCCATCTTAGCAGCTCCAGGATCCCCAGTCCCGGTCCCTTGCTTCCCCGCGGCTGGCGGTGAACAGTCTGCTCTCATCCCTGCAGTGTGGACCCCGAGCCGGATCGTGACTCACTTCATCCCGTGCGTCTCGGCGTGGACAACAGGTCCCGCGCTCTGGGAGGGTGAGGCGGGGTGAGGTGCAGCCACCCACTGGGGATTGGGGTGCGGCCCCATTGTCGGGCAGCCAGCTGCCCCGGGGAGGAGTGAGACCCTCGATGTTTGCTGCCCTCGGAGAAAACGGGGCGTCTCGAAGGGCGAGCTCGCTCTCCGCCGCCGTCTGTGGGTGCTGCCGGCACCGAGACTGTCCTCTAGGGCGCGCGGGCACAGCACACGTGAAAATCCACAGAAACTTGATTCAGAGCGGCTTTCATTACCATGACAGATGAAGTCTACCGAATTTGCAGGCACGTTCCCGTGGGCCTAATGGAGAGACTGAGCGGAACACGTGTGTTTTAAATGTTTAAATGTGTGCATGTTCTAAATGAAGACATGCAGCAGCCAGACGTAGCTGCAAAAGCAAACCCCATTCCAAGAGGGCATCACACTAACACAGCTGGCCAGGCCTGGGTGTCTCAGTAAAGCGCCCGGCTCAGCGCCCGGCTCAGTGCCTGGCGAGCGGGGGCCCTTCTGAGGACGGCGCCCGGCGACCCAGGTGCTCTGGCCTCCGGGCGGGCTGAGTCCTCCTCTCCGGGAAGGGCCCCTGAGCTG
Source organism: Solenodon paradoxus (assembly GCA_004363575.1). NCBI lineage: Eukaryota > Metazoa > Chordata > Mammalia > Eulipotyphla > Solenodontidae > Solenodon > Solenodon paradoxus. The sequence goes on from RJWH01001262.1 coordinate 413,682, forward strand.
GTGCCTCCGAGCGAGGGGGGCTTGCTTGGTCACACAGCAGTTCGGCCTCTGATGGGGGACCGGCGCCCCGAGGGGGTCTCTAGTGGGACACCGACGGAACAGGGACGCACCGGAACTGGGGTGGCCCCGAGGCGCTGAGACACCTGGAAAGCACGGGCGGGAGATGAGGGGGCAGGCGCTGGACACGAAGGCATGAAGCCAGTCGCGCCCACTACTGAGTTGAGAGCAGGCTGTGTGTGTGGCATCTGTGATGACACCTGTCCCCAACCCTTTGGTGGCAGTAAACGGAGGATGCGCCAAAACCCCATTGCCAGGGCTTCACCAACGGGACGCTCCAGGCCGGTCCCAAAGGCTTGGGAGCCGAGGGTGGGCAGCAGAGTGGCTCCCTGGTGACGCTTTTGTTTGACAGCAGAAGATGCCTCTCAGGCCAGGCTACCTGTCTAGAACCCTTGTCCATCACGTGTCCCGTGAGCTCTGGGACAGGCTCTGGAGCGGAAGTCATGGCCTCCAGCATGTGGGCGGTCCTCTCCTCTTGGCAGGAGCCGCTCTCCCTCCTCCCGGGGGCGCCCAGGAGCCAGAGAGCCCACGGGGACCCCAGACACCTGCACGCAGTGCAGACGCGGCCTGGAAAGGTGGGCTCCTGCCGCAGCCCCCTCCTCCTTGCCCGCGGGGCAGATGCCCAGACTGTCTGCAGGACGTGAAGAAGGAGGGACCGCGTCACACGCAGCAGCGCTGCGCCGCAGAGTAAGGAGGATTTCGTCAGCACGCGTCGTTCCCTGTCACCCTCAAACTTACTGGCTCTCAGTCCAGCTCGGCAGTCTGGCGTCACAATAACCATTGACATTTGTACCACACAGGTCTTACCTCCTTCCAACGTGTGAAGCGTGAGCCAGGAGCGGATTCCTGCCACCCTCCCGGGTGCAGAGCCCCCCGGGACCCCACCCTCTCTGAAGCCCACTCCTCCGCCAGGCGGCATGCCGGTCAGGCGGGCAGGACGTGGGCAGGACGCGGGCAGCAGGGAGAGCTGGCCTCTCCTGAGACGCCCCCACTGGGCAACAGCTGGCCTCATTCCCGCACCCGTCTCCCTGGTGACGGTGCACTGGGGCTCCAGGGCCAGGCTCGGCCTCTCTGGCTGGCGCTGGCCCCCAGACCGCCAGGTTTAATGGACATGGATTCGCAGGCACACGGGCCAGCATCCTGGCCTCCAGGGAATTCTCAGACCTCAAGTTGTCCCCTGCGGCCTTTTGCTTGTGAAGATGCTGTGCGTCTCTGGGAACACCGGCCTCGGGGAAGAACGGGGCTCAGGCAGGGTCCTCGGTGACACCTGCGGTGCGGTCAGTGTTCACGGATGTACAGGGTCGCTCCTGTGGAACTGAGGGCTCATAAATGTCTTCCCCGAATCCTTTCCTGCCCGGGACCCTCCTTGAGCTCAGCTGCACTGAACACCCTCCTCCGTGAGCGGCTTCTCCCAGGAGGCGAGGCCCAGAGACGGTTTGCACCGGGCAGGAGAGGCCCAGCTGGGAAGGGTGGTTGGGTCTCTTGTGACAAGCAGTGGCCCGACCCAGCTTTCAGAGGCGACAAGGGACCAGACACGCTGCGGTAGTCCCGCTCACACCTGCTGAGAAGCCCTGAAGAAGTCACGGAGACAGAGGCACACCTGGGTCCTCTCGGGAGACTGAGGCCCCGTGCGCGAGGAGGCTTTGAAGGGTGCGGGTCTGCTGGCTGGAGAACGGCTGAAGCAAAGGCCAGGGGACCCGGTGGCTCTCTGTGGGAGCCCCCGAGTTGCTGTCTGTCCCCCTACACTGGGTGTCCTCGCCACCTGACTCATGCGCAGCCCCCTCGCCCAGAGCGCCCTTCCTCTCCCTGGGAGCCCATTGCCCTGCCTTTTGGACCAGAGCGTGTTCCAAGGGCAAGGTCGGCGGGGTTCGGATCAGACTGAATTTGGTGTTGAGAGGAGCGAGGGGACAAAGCTGTCCCTATGGGTCCGGAGTCTTTGATGCTGGAGGACCCAGGGTTTAGTGACTGCAGGATGTGGGGAAAGACGGGATCTTGGAAGGGAAGCCGCTCCCCATTTTTGGCAGGGCGACCCGCCAGCTGGGGTACAGTCCCAGCAGGCAGCTGAAATAACAGGAGAGGACGGGGCGGACTCTGGCCAGGCATGGTGACAGGAAGAAGCTCCGCTGGTGGCCAGAAAGGAAACACGCAGGCGGGTGGAGGATTCGGGCCTGGGCAGAAGCACATGGGTGGGGGGCCAGCAGGAAGAGGGCACTGTGTCGCTTGGTGAGTTTAACCTGGTCACATCGAGGCTGGCTTTTTTGACTGGAAGGGAGCCTGAAGCCTTAAGATTTAAATCATACGTCTCTGTTCAACTATAACAACATTTTTGAGAAATGTGGACATATATTTAATACGTGATTTACTATCGGGAGGCACCCCGCAATCTTTGCATGAGGCAAGTGTCATACTGGGGTTTTTTGCAGAATAACGAACAGTAGCAATCATCTGTAATGCACCCCCAGGACTGGGAGCTTGCTAAAGGGGGCTTGGGCAGGCCTAGCTGGAGCTGGGAGGTCCCACCTTGCAGGCAGGGCACTGCATTCACAGCTTCCGCTCCAGAGGAGACTGGGTCTGCTTGGAGCCGAGGACAAAGGCACCCTGTCGGGGCTGTGTCCCAGCCTTGGGTCCTGGTCCACATTGCGGGGCTGCCAGCAATCCTTGGTCACCATGACCGGGAACCCTTGAGCGCCTTGGGTGAGGCTGCAGGCAGGTCCCAGCAGGCACAGGGGAGGAACGCGCCCCTTTCCAGAGAACAGAAGCTGGGGGTGGGGCTCAGTCAGGGAGGGGAGGAGGGCTCGGAGCCCTCCTGGGCTGTGCCAGTCAGCTGGGGGGACCGGTTGGGGAGTGCACCCAGCTGAGCAGGGTGGATGGGGCTGGCGGGGAGGGGTCCGGCAAGGGTGTGAGTCCGTGGGGCACAGGTCCCCTGACTGTCCGGTCGTGGCCCTGGGACAGCAGACACAGGGGGCTGAGCCAGTCCCCGGGTCCTCTTGAAGGCCTGGAGAGGGTCCGTCAGTCCATCCAGGTGACGCATAGAGGGACCCACGGTACAGGGTGAACCCCCAGACCGTCTAGGGGCCGGGCCGCGAGGGAGAGACCGCCAAGGTCAAAGACGACACCCCTGGCAAGTGCCCACCCCACCACAGCAGGGCTCCCTGCCCCTCTGGGCGGTCAACGCAGTGGGCACCGCAGTGGGCACCGCAGTGGGGACCCAGCTTGGTCGCATTGGGGTAGGACCTCAAGTTCGGGTCCCTGTCTGCTGTCCCAACGCCACAACCAGACAGGTCGGGGGAGCTGTGTCCCACGGACTCAGACCCTTGCTGGACCCTCCCCTCCAGCCGGGTCCACCCTGCTCCCTGGGTCCACCCAGCAACGGGACTGGCACATCCCAGGATGTGGCCCCCAGCCCTCCTCCCCTCCCTGACTGAGCCCCACCCTGCAGCGTCTATTCTCTGGAAAGGGGCGTGTTCCTCCCGTGCGCCCTGCATGTGCCCCCCCCCCCGCGCCCCCCTCCTCGCCGGCGGATGCGCGTCTTGCAGGGTTACCTTTGGCCACCCACCCTTCGGGGCCACTCGCAGCCAGCATCCACCGCTCCGCGACAGCGCCCTGCAACCACGCTGCAGACTGACGCCCCCGGGCCGAGCCCGTGAGCTTGGACGCGCTTCAGCACAGGCGCTGGACGGACGCACTGCGCCCCTGGTGGCCGCGCCGGCACGGTGCGGGAGCCGGGGCGCGGGAGGCGCTGTGCAGGTGCGGGAGCCGGGGCGCGGGAGGCGCTGTGCAGGTGCGGGAGCCGGGGTGCAGGTGCGGGAGCCGGGGCGCGGGAGGCGCTGTGCAGGTGCGGGAGCCGGGGCG